>CM023458.1:63559044-64118365 GCA_013339765.2 Haemaphysalis longicornis | reverse complement strand
GATTGATTGATTGATTGATTGATTGATTGATTGATTGATTGATTGATTTTGTCCGTTTTCGCCTCAGTGCCACACTGCAGAAGCAACGTCCTGCTAGCGGTAAGAGAAGGGGCGAACCTATCAACTCCCTCCCTCCTCCCTCCCTCCCTCCCTCCCTCCCTCCCTCCTCCCTCCCTCACTCACACTCACTCACCCACTCAACTCACTCCATCAATCACTCACTCACTCACTCACTCACTCACTCACTCACTCGCTCGCTCGCTACTCACTCGCTCGCTCGCTCGCTCCCTTACTCAGTCGCTCACTCACTCAATGAATTCTCACCTGCTCCTTAAACTATTCACTCACTCACTCGTTCGCTCCCTTCCTCACTCACTCTCTTCAACGTTTACTCACTCACTCACTCACTCACTCACTCACTACTTTTACTGAATTCAATACATCGGCACGTTTGTTTTTTGGGGAAAAAAGCCTGCTCAAGATGTCACAATTTTCCTAGACTCCATCAGAACAGTGGCAAAATAGCGGAAGATAAAAATATTTCAGACAATCGGCAAATGTCTGTTATCAGATCAAAACTTGCCTTTTGACTGGGGCCGAGCGTGATGCGGAAATGACGGAGCACGCTTGTCGTGACCGACGTCAATTCGAGGAGGGCGAACCGCTGGCCCAGACACACGCGAACACCGAGGCCGAAAGGTATGTAGGTGGCTGGATGGATCAGATGTTTGTTCTCGGCGCTGAACCTGGGGTCAACAAGGACATCGCAAAATAAGCAATTGTAAACAAAAAAAACCACACCTGTATAAGAGACTCTGAAACAATTGCGATAAACGCTTTCACTTTTTCCTTCGCGACTGGAAGCCCTGCGAAAGCTGTAATAGTCGCCAGCATGGAGCGGCACTGCGTGATTTGCTCGTCGCAGCATATACGCCTTCTGTTTCTGCGTTGCTGTTGTGTCTCTTTTTGTGAATTGGATATCTAATGCGCTCATTGCTGCAACTTAAGGAAAGCCGGCCAATAGCAGCTACACCGCTGTAATGACGTCATTCCAGCTGTCGTAGAACGCCAAGAGAGAAAAGCCTTTTCAACCAGTTTTTGCGTTATACGATGGGCATAGAATAGTATTTTTTGCTCAGGTATTTGTGACCCCCCCCCCCATCTAAGTACTGGATGTGTTGGTTCACTACGTTCTGCCATCATTGAAGATTAAAAAAAAAGCACTGAGAAAAGTGCGGAAGGGTCCCTTTAAATACTTTGAGTGCTTAACTGATTGATCATGAGGTGTAACGCGCCGACACTATACAGGCGACGAGGCGCGTCGAAGGCGGAGGGCTCCGTGTTAATTTTGACCACCTGGGTGGATCTTCAAAGTGTGCCGAAATCTCGAACACACGGGCGTTTTCGCTTTTCGCCCCCATCAGAAAAGCGGCCGCCATGTCCCGGAATTGATTACTTTGCGGGCGCTTCTTTTAAATGTCGGAAGCGATAGCCAGGCTGCAGCAGACATCAGATTTAGAAGCGGCATCTGGAATAGTAGAGTACGACGTATCGGCAAAATGCCCCTCGCTGTTCACGACATCGCGTCATTCGCACTCGAGTTTTCTCAGGGCAAGCCTCCTTCATCGATGGGTACGCATTCTCTCGCCACCAACAACAACATGATGATAGTAGCCGCACAGCACACTCCACGGCGACGGAAACTTTCCCTTCCTCCCATCAACCAATCGGAATTTTCGCATCCCTGCAACGACGCCAGCATGTCGGCAAAATGCATTTTGTTCAGGTTACTAGAGCGTTTTAACCTAGCGGGTAGCTTACGCTACGCTAGCGGCAGCGATTCCAGGGACCCGACCGGCATTCGCTCGCGGAACTCAGGGAGACGGCGGAACAAATGTGCACATGCTCAGTCAGGTCCCGGTAGCCTCCGCTGTTTGCGCAGCGTACGCTAACTGCTAGGCTAATTGTCGAATGACGTTTAATCGCAAATTTTAGGTTCGGTATGCTAAAAGATGATGCAATCACCGTGTTTTTCTAAAAAAAACAACGGTGGTTCAGCTAAACATCTCAACTACACATCTCAACTACATCTCAGCTAAACATCTCAACTACACTACACTCAATATTCCTTATCACATGTTTTATAGCGTAACCAGGAAACTGAAAGGGGGTCTGTTTTATTGGCGTGGCGGCAAAGTCTTTTCTTTTTGTTATTGAGGCGTCGAAGCCGTTTGTTATACCAAGGTGCGGTGTTTAGAGTTTTGATGGTGATAAAGGGGATGAACCTGCTGATTAAATTCGTAAGTGCATTTCTAAACATGAGCCAATTATCTTCAACGGACCGGGATAAATTGAGAATGACAGGATAATCTGAGAATGACAGGGTATTTGAGATGCAAGGAGAATGGACAAGAGAATGACAGAATGACATGGGACAGGAGAATGACAGGATAATTTGAGAAGGACAGGAGTTCAGTATTAATGCTATCGTAATCAGCTCTATTATAGCACCTTATTTGCTTATTGGTAGCTTTGCGCTTGTTGGGGGAAATCCGGACGCTTCCACTAAGGACGTCATGGTCAGATAGCCCGTCAAGATGAGTAGCTTCAGAAAATATATCAGGGTTTGGCATTATCCATCTATAGCTTAGCTGGTGCAGGTTTGTCCCCGTTTTGATTTAGTTTTTTCTTATTTTTAGGGAGCGTTTATTTCTTATTTCTCAGCGAAGTGCAGAGAACGGCGAAACAGACCCTATGGCGAATCAGTGGTCTACACTCCCGAGAGCCTTCACGTTGAGTAAAACTGCTTTAATTTTTTTTTGTGACGTACGTTACCTTTGATGACGGTCATGGCCTTTGATATAAACACCAAAGGAAGCGCGGCTTAAGTTAGAGCCAGTACATGAGTGCACTAGTGAAGGGTCTGCCCAGTCTGCAGGCGTAGAATATGAATGGCACGGCCACACAGCACAATGATAACTTAACTGAGGAAAGCAGTGTCCCATGGAAGTGCGGGAATAACTGCAACTATCAGGCTAGTACGGGAAATACACCCTGAAGTATAACAAAATGTTTGCAGTCGTTCTTCGTTCTACTTAAACGCGCGGGGCCAAAACGCGATCATCTGACTTCGTTAGAACTCGCGACTTTTGAAGTTGTACCACCGGCAATTATATGCGAAGAGCATATCCACAGAGTTAAAACGTCTGCTTATTGTATGTATATAACAATCTGAACGCAAGCACTTGCCTTTCAGGGTCGAATTTCTCCGGATCACTCCAGTAGTGGGGATTGTAATGTAGATTGTAGGTGGGAACCATCACGGACATGCCTTCTTTGATAAGGTACTGGCCGCACCGGTAGTCCTGTTCTGCTTTTCGGGTTGTAAAGCTGCACAGCAGAGAGATCACAAATTTTGGTCCGCTTTATTGTTTACCATTAGCTTAAGGCCCGCTAAAAACTATCCAGTGAAAAAATCAGCACGAATTAAAAAGTAAGGATGCAGGCAGTGAGTTATTCTTTACTACCAGAGGCATAGTTTATAACAGGTAAATTTTTTTGAATTTCATATGAGCAACCAAAGCTTGTTCGGCAAGAGAGCTCACCAGGTTAACGGTGGATACATTCGCAGAACCTCGGAGATCACCTGGCTTGTGTATGGTAGTCCCATCAAAGTCTGCATTGAAAGGTGTTCTCCCTAGAATCAGAGAAAAGAATAGTAATAAATGAGATTCGCTCACATAGAAATAAAGGTAAAACTGCTACGTAACTTAGTTGACAGAAAAGCAATAGCTATGCTATACGCTCTCGTCTCACCCCAAGCGATTCAAATAGGGCTTCTGCCCACACCCACTTACACGTACACACACTCATACAGGTCCGCGCAGAAGTAAACGGAGCACGGGAGCTGTGGCCACATTGCATCCCTATGCCGTGTAGTAGGGCCGACGGGAACCGAAGCGTGGCTTAGGAGGGTGTGCCTCACACTACCCCTAGCGTCCTATACGATATGAGGACCTATTGTCGACTGCATGAATTCACAGTGAATTCACCATGTTTTCTGCGTAAGCACAGCGTAAGCAATTAGCGACGTATTGCACGTATAGCTGGGCCTACATACAGCGTCATTTGACGCTTCAATCATAACACTCGCCGCGGTGGCTCAGTGGCTAAGGCATTGCGCTGCTGAGCACGAGGTCGAGGGTTGGATTCCCGGCCGCGGTGGCCGCTTTTCTGATGGAGGCGAAAAGCAGAAACGCCCGTGTGTACGAGATTTCGGCGCACGTTGAAGACCCCAGGTGGTCAAAATTAATCCGGAGCCCTCCACTACGGCGCGCCTCGTCGTCTGCGTTGCGTCGGCGCGTTAAACCCTACAATCAGTCAATCAAATCAATCATAACGATAACAATCAAGGTATCAAATATTGCGCATAGAAGATATAAAAACCCCGGCATGTATTATAAAAATTAAGACGGTAGCTGAGTTTGGCATAGGAAACATATTTCTGCAGGTCAAACTTGGCGTCAACACCGCAAGGCGATCGAGTACCGTTGATCCAAAAGGGGGATGCTGAGCGAAAGACCATCACATCCCAGAATCGTTTTTACCGTATGTGTTTATTTCTTTCAATCGTTTTTACTAACATAATGTAGCTCTCTGCTTCAATTCAAGCTTTGTTGCGCTATCACCTTCCCGGCCGCCACTGCCGCCACACTATCGTCTGCTGCCATGTTACAAGGTTATGGCGTGATCATAGGAAAAGACGGTCAGAACATCCAGAACAGGGCAGGGAAGCGGCACTCCTGATAACCGCGGAGCGTACCGGTGTTGCCGACTCCCTCATTCGTCAATCGCAACTTCACACAGCGCAGTAATGCATAAAACAACCACTTTTCCTTGTTATTTTTTAGTTCGATCATACGACCCAGCAGCTTAATAGAAGGAGTGTGAACAAATTCCATGCATCGGGTTCTTTTGTCATAAAGAGGCTTCTACTGCCCTCTTATGTTGCTCCTACGCCAAAAAAATAATTTCTATTTTATTGCCAAACATAAAAGCAAACTGCGTCACGTTATTTGTATGCTGTGAGATCGCTGACTTGGAAACCGTCAAAACTATTATTCTTTCGGTATAAAACATACTCTAAACCTCGCATCATGCGAACCTGCGCCTGCTACGAATTCACAGGATTTGCACGACGCCGAATACCGGGGAAATTTTGTCTCCTATTTCTCGGCGACAGCAACCGCCATTTTCAAGCTGTTGCGTAACATTACGTCACCTTTACGTAGGCTGAAGTTGCCAATGTGTGACGTGATCGTTCCCTCCAGCTGTTAAAAATACGTCACGCCTTCTCAGCCAATCACAGAGAGGGCGTGACATACCAGCTGTATTACTGTTCAACAGCAAAGACAGGCCTACGTTGTCATTTGTCCTACGTTGCCCGGTGCATTTAGTCTAGTTTTTCATTGCCGTCCGAGAATTATGCGCTTTCAGTGAAAAGAAATAACGCAAACTTTAGAACTGCAGGTGCCAGTAAACGTCATGAAACCTTAAAATGACAAAAGCACACACAACCGGTTCGGACGGATCCGTCCGAACCAGTTTCCCTACCCACTGAATTGTACACTTTGAATTGTATTGTACACTTTTCCCTTCCTTTTGACACCGCGATTGTCCAGTCTTCCGCACTGTCTGAACTTGCAGCCCACGCCACGTACGTTACCCCGTCGTGGTGCAACCTTTACAGCTGCCTTGTTAATACGACCCCTTTCTCTCTCTCTCCCTCTCTCCTTTCTCTTTTTGTTGTTGTTGTAACATACGCGTAGCCCGACTGCATGCATACTCTCCATTTACGATACATCTTCGGCTCCTTCTAACAGTTTTGTGCAAATCAATATAAGAAATGTGTTCATAGTACGTAGATGTCTGTCACGCCTAGGAGCCACGAATGCCCGCCAGCCGCAAAGTTCTTCTTGCAGAGAACATTGTCCCGAAGAGTGAGCGCGTGCACAATACGTCTGAAGGCTCTAGGGACCGCAATTGATTGGTCGTCCAAGTAGGCGATCACCTGCCAGAGCTCAGGGTCGCTCCGTTGGCGTGTCACTATGTCCTTAATACTGAATGCTCCGAAGACGGAGTCGTCATCGTCATCGGTGATAGCCTGTTCACACTCCGTGGGAGCCCGAGATAGGCAGTTGGCGTCACTGTACCTGCGCCCAGACTTGTACGCTATAGTGACGTTGAATTCTTGTAGACTCAGGCTCCACCGTGCTAGGCGGTTAGACGGGTCCTTGAGGTTGGCCAGCCAGCGTAGGGAGTGGTGGTCAGTGATCACGCGGAACGTGTGCCCGTAAAGATAAGGGCGGACTTTAGTGATAACCCAAATGACGGCGACGCACTCCTTCTCAGTAGTTGAGTAATTGCTCTCCGTCCTAGAGAGCACGCGGCTCACATATGCAATGACTCGGTCAGCACCATCCTGGTTTTGAATAAGTACCGCACCAAGCCCCTTATGTTTACCGTCAGTGCGAATTTCTGTCGTCGCTTCCTGGTCGAAGTGCCCCAAAACGGGTGTTCTCTGTAGCGCTTCTTTGAGTCCTTCGAAAGCCCGTTGTTGCTCATGCATTCTCCCATTCAAACGGAACGTCTTCCTTTGTGAGGTGGGTTAGGGGGGCGCGACGTGGGAAAAGTTCGGAATGAAACGTCGGTAGTAGGTGCAAAGGTCCAGAAACCTTTTGACCGCCTTCTTGTCTGATGGCCTCCGGAAAGTGCTCACTGCAGCAGTCTTCTCTGGATCAGCGCGCACTCCTTCGTTGCTGACGACATGGCCAAGAAATTTGAGCTGGTCTAAGCACATCGGCCTTTTTGGAGATTTAGTGTCAAGCCGGCCTTTTTCAGAGCTTCAAACATGGCTCTAAACCGGCGTAAGTCCTCGTTGAAAGCGCAAGCAAATATAATGACGTCGTCAAGGTAAACAAGACATGTCTGCCATTTCAGGCTTGCGACAACCATGTCCATAACGCGTGGAAATGTTGCCGGTGCTGTACATAGCCCAAACAGGATCACTTTGAATTCGCACAGGCCATCTGGCGTAATAAGTGCAGTCTTCTCCCTGTTCCGCTCACCAACCTCAATTTGCCAATAGCCACTGTTAAGTCAATAAACGAGAAGTAACGAGCATGCCGGAGTCGATCAAGCGTGTTATCTGTGCGTGGAATGGGGTATACGTCCTTCTTAGTCACTTTGTTCAATCACCGAAAATCTACAGAAAACCAGAATGTTCCGTCTTTCTTTTTTACCAACACAAACGGCGCGGCCCAGGTGCTTGTCGACCGTTGAATGACGTCGTTCTCGAGCATGTTTCGAATCTGCTCCTGGATAACTTCCCTCTCTTTTAGAGAAACGTGATAGGGTGGTTATCCTATCACAAGGATAACGTGCCTGGAGCAGTTCTCCAGTACGAGAAACTTCTCTGGGCGCACCTAACCATTGATTTCAACGTGGGCTGTGCAAAGTCCTAATGGCGCCACAGTGTGACCTCCGGCGTTCCGCATGTCGGGACCGTCCCACCGCGTTGTTACTTTTCTCAAGCAACGAGATAACTTACCACTCAAAACGGAATAGTCTGCCCCTGTGTCCACAAGCTCCGTCACGTTGCGGCCGTCGATTAAGATGTTAGGTTATTTTACACAGCACGCGCATTGTCGGCGTTATGGTCGGGGCGTCGCGAAATTCCTGGAGGCTCTTCGCCATTTGCGACAACGGCAATACCACCTCCAGGGGTTGCCGGGGTTAGTTTTCCCGGTGATGAAGGAGAGAGTGACTCTCACGGCGAGATCGTCGAAGGGGTGAGAGGGGGTGATGAGGGGACGGCGAGCGAGGTCCTCGAACAGTCGGGGGTAGCGGCGAGGACGGACGTCGAAAGTAGTCATCGCGCGGCGGGGACGAGCGTCGAATGTACTCCTCGCGCGGCAGAGACGAGCGTCGAATGTACTCCTCGCGCGGCGGAGGTGAGCCGCGAGCGTCGAAGGTAGTCCTCGATTTCTCGAGGCCCCACTATTCGGGCGTGGGTCGTTCGGATGGCACCCTCGAAGCCCAAGCTCATGGTAGGGGCACTGGCGGTATACGTGATCGGCTTCACCACAGCGGAAGCAGAGTGGGCGATTGTCGGCCATCCTCCACATATGCGTCTTTCAGGGTCCACGCTGCTACTACGTAGGTTGCTGGTAACTTTTATGGGAAAATCTCTCGTGGAGGCATCCTAAGGTCCGACGCAGCAGTAAGCAACTGCGGTTAGCTGCTAACGGCAGCATAGGTTGCGGCCGGGCGCTGTGGGGTTACATCGACTGGGCTACCAGAAACAAGCTTGTCGAGAGCGAACAACGTAGTCTTCCTCTGGCCGTTAATCTATGATGGTTCCGACGGTGTACTGATGTTAATTACGAGGCTGAGCTCAAGAAGAGATAATAGCCGGGGTTCACTGTTCGCCGTGTCAATGTTCGCCGTTTTAAAAATCATTGAGAGGTTGGACGCATGTGTGAAAACGGTGGTACCACTAACCTTTTAACTGGGGGCAGACAAAGACCACCGGACCCCGGTCGAAATTCTGGTTTTACCATCGCTTCCAGAAGTGCGTCTAGTCTCTCATGTATGTACGTGTATTTACAGCAGTTGGAATTTCGCCTTCAAAGGGCTTTCTGTCACACCTCTTAAATTTCTTGACGGCACAAAAACCCAGGAGCGCGTCCGTGTTTGTTCTTATGCGGGTGGCTCACCTTGTCCCAACGATCAGACATCACTGATGATGCAGGAGCAAGGACGGTGTGCACAGCGACACTAGCAGCCCAAGACAACAACGGGCTGGTGCGTAATACTGTCACAATGTAGAAGGATGTCAAGTCGGGCTAGTTGGTTCATAGTGACCATATGGTTACTGTCACAATGCAGTTCCTGTTTTTTTATCAGTGCTGCATCACTCGGGGTCAGGAATCACCTCAGCGCCTTTTTATTCAGTGCGAACGTTTGTTTGTTAATCGCCATGCTTAGTTTCTGAGCAACAATAAAAAACAATTACGTAGGGTAATGAAAACCCAACAGACGAAAATTCTCTTTGTGCTTAATTAACAACACTCATGAGAGTTCAAAAGCAATTGTCCTTTCCCTGAAACGTCAGTAAACTTTTATTTTTATTTTTAATGTCCTTCTCGTGTGTCTCTTTCTCTCCTAACCTTATATGATGTATATATATATATATATATATATATATATATAGCGAATCAGAATAGGAAATGAGGGGCTCGTTGAAAATAAGACAGAAATAAGAATTGGCAGTCAAGAAGACCTCGGAAAGCAAAGGGGAGGATGTAGTAGCTCAAGATAAAGAATTTTGGAAAATAAGAAAGTGGAGAAAAAATGCCTGCCAGGGCATTTTTATATATATATATATATATATATATATATATATATATAGATAAAATATATATATCTATATCAGTGTCGAACCGAAACTGAAAGTTAAAATAAATAACGGTTAACCGTCTACACTGAAACGGTTCGACCAACGTGTTTACGTACCCCCATCTTCTTCTTGATCCTTCACGCACTTTTAGCCTTACATCAATACCAAAACTATCAACGCCCTCCCTATTCGTGTTCGTAACTCAAGGAAAGATATGCGCAAACATATTGAAGTCGTAAGTTGCTGCTGGTAGCCCGCAGAATTTCTTACTCTCAAATGCGTTTAGGCGCTGTGAGACATGTTCTCTCGCTTCCAGGTACAAGTCTCGCTGCGAATATATACAAGTATCATACATAAACACAGAATGAACGATCAAATAACTAAAGAATAAAGTTTTGATAATTCTCTCCCGAAATATTTTACTTTTACACTATAACATAAAACGAAATATTCGGAGACGGTTTTTCTTAACCGGTTATACTTTGTTGGCACTGCAGTGATCTGTTATGTATTAACCTGCCTAATGTGTGAATGACTATAACTTTATTTTCGTCAAAAAGGGGCAAGGTATGGTGGGTTATTAGTAAGGAGGGGACGCGACAAGACCATACCTTCCGACTTCCTCCAGCGCTCTTGTCATGGTCTTAACTTGTGTTGACGGGTCGGTGCTGAGCATCGCGGCCCCCCGCTGCTTTGAATGAGGTAATCAGAGACCGCTATAAAAGTGGGATCTTCGGGAAAGCCTTACAAATAAGTGCAACATCTGGTCGCTTCGACCTACGTTAGGAGATTTCCTGTTGGAACGCTCCTGGATAAACCAAAGATTGTTTATAGAGGTTACAGAATGTGTTAGTCTGGAGCTTCCTCCAGGTGCCTCGCTGAATTTTGCAGAGTGATAGCTCGGGTGGAGAATATATAAGTCTTTTCATGGAAACCGGCCGTAGCGGTATCACAATACGGGTTCACGCGTTCCCTGGCCGATATGAGGGAGAAGTCACCCACTGCCCGTTGATGAAAAAACCCGTGTAATAAACTTAAGATGTGGATGAGCAGGTAGGCCACCAGACTGCTGCACCGTAGAACAGCGACCCACAACCTAAATGTGTCTAACTGTTGCATTTGATAATTCCTGGACTGCAGAAGGATACTGGGTGATTTCATTGTGTGACGCAAAACTGTTCACATTACTCTTGGTAAGGTATCGTCCCACCAATCCCATCTGCATAGCGGTGAGGACGACAAGAAAGAGGCTTGCTACATAAGAGAGCGGCTGAAAGGAGTGATTACGCGTTATCAGACAACGGTCCGACTTTTGGAGCGTGAGCTACACTGGCCTAGGTTGAGCAGTTCGCGTGGCTCCTGGAGAGCCATGCTGCGCATGCCAGAGGAGCAGGTACATCTTACGGCGCACGGCTCGCATGCCGGAGCCGCAGCCACCGCGATTGGATTGGATTGAATTGGGTTATATTTGATGGGATTGGATTAACTTGGATTGTATTGGATTGGATTGGCATGTAAATCGTTTTAGCAGCCGTAAGCGTGATAATCAGATAATCCTAGACAACCAGGAAACCTAAGAATAACCAGCCGAAACTCACCTCCCGCTTCGTATATCCTGGCATAGCCGAGCTAAGTCACTGCTAAATTTACCCATCCCTCGAAGAAAAAGATGTTCTTTGCAAGAAATAAACAAAGCCCCTTTTCGCAACTGCATTTGTGTAGCGTGTTAATGGTGTAAAAACCAGAATATAGCTCTTTTTTGCAGTGCGTAAAAGCCAGCTTCGCAACGTACCGAAGTCACCTAAGTTTGTAGTCCGCGCTGTTTCCCGGCTGTACCCCTCTGCACTCTCTGCACGGGACCTCAAGGCAAAGACGAAAGCAAAATCAAGGGTGACCTCTTTTCATTTGAAAGAAATAATCATTGGCTACGCGGTCTACGCTATTCCGTCGCGGCGGAACGTTATTTCTCTAAAAAAACAATGTAAGTATTGCAAAACCTTTAGGTTCCACTCTACGTACCCAACATCACGCTGACTTAATGTTTTGAAAAACCGTTTTACCAATGTGGTAACTGCATGTTAGCAATGAATAGTTACGGTGAAACAAAAGTGTAGGCAGCATTAATCTCGCAGACCTGATTTTTGGCGTTGGCATTTGTCGGCGGCTGCCAACGCTAAATTGTGTCCCAGTGACTTTATAATGGGTGGGAAAAGATGTGCCAGCTCAACGGCAACAAGTTCATTTATTTATAAGATTATCTAGCGCACTTGATTAAAGCTGCCATTAAATCGACATCATTGCTATTGGGACAACGGCATCATTTGAATAAACCAAACTTGTATTTCTTGGTTAAGACACCTTTGAACTACAAAGCAATTGGTTTTTTATGCATCTAGTTATACCTAATCTCTCCGAAGGGGTTCGCGAACCTGTTCGGTGTGTAATGTAGTCGAACGGGAACTGATTCAGAACAGAATTTTTTTACCCGCACCCTAACAATAACCGAACCGATATTTTTTTCCGGTTCGAGTCGATGGACATATGTGGTGAAGGGGCCTTCTTTTTTACCTCCGGGTTGTGACTCGAGCGTCTAAGATCCGAACCCGCGACCTCCAGAATACGGGTCTGGTGCGATAACCACTACGCTACCGGCGGGGCTGTTTTTCCCCGCCACTTTCTTGTAGACGCTCGAGTCACGCCCCGGGGCTAAAAAAGAAGGTCCCCTTCACCCCGAGAGTGGAGGGAAAAACACTCTCTCTCTCTCTCTTCTATCTATTATATATATATAATATATATATATATATAATATATATATATATATATATATATATTATTTTAATATTATATGCTGAATGGCACAACCTAAGTGCTAAACATATTTTCCTGTAGTCACCGCTACGAGCTGCGCGCTATAAGTTCCGGACCCATTTGCATCTTGCTGCATGTTCCATATTTTACAGAACAATACGAGTTCGTGCTCGGCTGTAAAGACGCCGACGTAAAGGAAGGTAGTGTTATTGTTTGAAGGAATTGTACTTAACAAAACGTTGAAACTGCTTTCTAGGTACTGATTCCTATAACCAGAGTCAGGTATCTATATTTGCTCGTTTATTTTGCTCCGTGGTGAACTCATAGCAGTCGCTCATTGTGTTTGCCAATGCCCCGTCTGCCCAAAATAAGACACACTTGTAGTGGGTTTTTGGGAAGGTGCCCGAAGAAAATGCTTACTTCCTTCTCAAACGCTTCCAAGGCTTCCTTCCTCACCCTTTCTTGAATTTCAGGGTGTTTCCCCATCACGAAGAACCAGTAAGTCAACGCCAGACGTGTGGTATCGTACCTGCATAATCAAAGTTACTTCGACATCTTTCGTCAAGCTTTCTTTATTGTGTTTTTGTAAAGGACAGCTACTTACCCTCCTATAAAGACATCCATCACGTTTGTAGCCAGCTCGTTCAAAGTCTTGGTTGGTAATGGTCCTACACGAGAGAAATGAAGTAGTGGCACAAAACCTCTATAAAATTTCAATCGCTGTAGAATGAGTACAGCCATATACAATGTACAGCCATATACAATGAAAAAATAATTTAAAAAGAAATATGTGAATACCCAAATAAAATTTAAAATCTCCTAAAATTGGTTGAACGGCCGACAAAATTTTTGGCCCCAAAAGTCTACTTCTACAAATAGTTCATGCATGTTAAGCTTGAGGTGAATTTTAATGCCCTGCACGCGAATGTTTAGTGTGGTAAATTGAAAAGTGTCAAAAATATTTTAGTATATCGACCTCGGGCATTCTTTCAAGTTTTTTTGACAGGCCGGATCTGGTTTTCGTATTAACGTGTCTTCGATGCTGCTACTACGAGAGCCTCAAAGCTATTACACTGATGCCCTTTCGCATCTGCAAATTTTTTCCTCATTCAGGACCCTCCACGGCAGTGTTGTCCTCTAACGCTGTCTTGTGAAAGCATGTGAATACATTCGGTTGTTTTGTACGAGCACAGCGCGACCAGTTACAGCTAAAACATCCTTTGGTCAACTCAAACGATGATCTTCTCTTAACTGAACACGTGATAGCCTATTTCTGAGGATATCACATAAGACAAACTCCTTTTATTCTGTTAGATGGCTTGATAAAAATCCCTGAGTAAACACCTTTCATCTCAAATCTAAAGTTCCTGAGAACTCGATGCAGCTTCGTTGAAAGCTGACTGCTGAAATTATTTCAACCTAAAGCGTCGCATCTGTAACCAAACCTTCACCGGAATTCATTTATGACGTCGAATGAAAAAAACACCAGCATGATTAAATCCTCATCTGAGCAACTTGTTTGCCTTTATTAACCACCCCAAAAAACAAGCAAATGACAGGACACTGCGAGGGAATTCTCATTTTTGATAGGCTGTGTATAATAAAGGATAGTTCTGGCAGTTTTCAAATAGTGGTATTTAGTGAGCTTCCACATGCTTTTATAGCTTGAGGTACTGTCGGCACAGATTAAACCTTTCTTCGGAAACCATGTAATTCAATTGTTCCTCTGGCTAGCCTTGCTTGTGCGTGAGCGTTGTGTTCAGTGCATCCTAAAAATATTATCATAGTCCCCTTGAAACGAAACCACTACATGGTGTGGTTGCAACTGCGACATTTTGAAAAAGAACATTTTTATCTACTTCAAGTCAGTGAGGGATGTCGCGGTGTTCTGCTTGTTGATTTGAAATGTAACCCTTTATTGACATACATCCTCAGCTATCTAATCAATCTGGCTTATTGCGGTGCTTTACAGAAAAAAAACGCCTTTAACAGATCCGAGTGCGGATGTGACGAGGCGAGCACCACTGCGTTTTGCAATAGTTCCTAATGTATAAACCTCACGTGTCGATGAAGAGCTATGTTTAGCAGCCTTAAGCTTTTCTTTTTCTTGTAACCTATAGATTAAAATATCAATTTTTAAATAAAGTCATGAAAGGGAAAAGGGTCAGCTTGAGAGGGCATGTAGAGCTCTGCCGTTTTCTTCTCATTGGCGAACTGTTTTGGTATTCCTGACAGCTTCAGAAAATGGCAGCCTACCTCGGCGTCCTGATTCATTTTCTCCCGTTCCATTTCCAGGGCCTCTGTCCTTGAGGGCATTATCCAGAAGAAGTTGAGCCATATCAGGCAAGACCACCTAAAACGGCAATAAACAGTTCTAAACAGAACAAAAACGAAATATAACAAAGGAAATAGAAATGTGCTGGTAAGTTATTTATAGGCAGGCCTAAGAAAAATACACTGTTTCTGATGAGCACAGGAACAGATTGTTTAAATCATGTCCTTAACATCTGGCGTCACTGGTCAAATTTAACTTAAAATTCACTCTACGATATTCTATTTTTTATCGCCTTGAACTGTTGCACCAATCGGTTTGTATTTGCGGAATATTTAATAATGCACCACATCCTTAAAAACAACCATACGAAATACAAGTCTCTAAAAAATGCCGCCACATTCAGTTAGCTCGGTTTTGCAACACATACTCCACGAAGAGAATAAAAATATTGATTACAATTTGCTACCCTAATTTGGGTGATCAATTATGGATTTTCACCATATGCTTGTGATATTTGTAATGGGTTGTGCATACTGCTCATTCAACTTGAGTGTTGCCTATTTATAAGTTTATTTTTTGGTGTCTCGCTTTTCGTGCTGCCATTATTCATGTGTCTAAGCTCAACCTATCCTTCCTGCGTTGTACGTTAGAAATCCCCAATTACATATTCTGGTGATGACCAAGGAACGTATGAAAATTTGCCCTTGCAATCCTTGCTTCAAATAATTTTTATTGCAATCTTAACTCTGGCTGGTGATCGGTATGTTATATTTCTAAAGTGTAAATGACCAATCTTGGGGCATTACTTGCGGGTTTAGACGACGAAATTCGATGACATTTTTTGCCTTGATCGACATTATGGCCAGGGGATTCTCGAAGAACATGTCGATAATTTTTATCGATGCCTTTATCAACCAAGACCAGTTATACAGGTTCTCTGAAAAAAGAAAAACATTGACTTTTCCTGCACGTTTTCATCACCAATCATATAGGTTGCCATCCAGAGGCCTACTATGTATTTCTAGTGACAGAAGCGGTGCTTTGTATTTAAGTTATGCAGAGTCCTTCCCTTTTATCTGGTGCCATTTCCCGGGGCTCTGCTGAACTAGAGGTGCGCCAGACTGGTTTCAGCGCATTCGGGCCTCTCCCAGCGCGCACCGGATCGGGACCGCGCATCGCGGGTTCTCCACAATTCCCACACTCCTCTCCACTTAAGAGTGGACGCCCCTTTAAGCTCAAGTGACGCTGCATTACACAACACTCGTCGACGCCTCAAGTCAGCAGAAACGCCGCCAAACGACACTCCTATGCCAGTTTACACCAAGGTTCGCCACACGATGCCACCGTCGCCATGCTCGCCCATCAAAAACCCGAAAGTACATGCACTGGTCCCGCGTCGCTCGCAGTTGAGCAGCACAGCAGGTTGGCAGGCTCGGGGTATTCTAGCCGCATGCCGACGAACGTCGGGGTCAAGCCATGATGCGACTCCTACTCCCAGCTCGAGCTGGTTATCAAGAACGGCCGCGCACGCTGCGGCTGCCCGGAAATCTCGCGCCGCTCGCCTAGGCGCCAGATACCGCCGCCTCATGGGTTCCGTGAGCGCTTCGACAGCTGGTCCTCCCGAGCTGTTGGCTGCCGGAAGTTCGGTGACCCGGCAGGCCGGAGCAGCATACCGGTGTAGCTCCAAGGGACATGCTCGGCCCAAAAGGTAGTTCAGCAGGGCACCCTAGCTGTCCGTGGCAGTGGTTACCGCGTGGTTCCTGGCGGTATAGCCACTTGCGAAAGTCTCGCTCTCACCAACTGGTGCCACCAATACTTGAAGTGGGGAGCAGCGGCTCTCCGCCATCTCCTGTGACTGGCAGGAAACATTATCGGTGACCTCGCCAAATAGGGTAACAAAGCTGCATGCCCGAGGGTTCTCCCCCTTGCACGTTCGCTTGCTCGCTGAACCGCGAGTCCGGCAACTGTGCTCACGATGCCGCCCACGCCTGGAGGCCGTTCACCTGACTATTACGCGATGTCGGCTTCAAAATGCACATATAAGTTATTTCTGCTTCGTGCGTTGCTCGGCAAAACCCCGTCAGCATTAAGCAGGTGAGGCGCCTACACCTCACTCCCAGCAATGCGAGCTGCCGTAGAGCCGGTGCCAAGCACAATACGAGCGGCTTACGGGCGCACATCCCCAGTATAGACCATTCCAACGAGGGCGCCGCCATCTTGCGTGCGCTGTGCCCTCTCGTAGCTGGCCGATTCGCTGGGTTGGGCGTTTGCTCCGCGGCGCATGGGCGCCTACGGGAGCTCGGTGAATTTTGAGTTGTAGCGCGTTGTACCTTCATTCCTGTAAGATAATTTAAATAGGAAAGTTGTTGCATAGCACCAGTTTAAACGATCTGGCTTAAATTGGCAGCTTTTTGGGTCGCGGGGGAGCTGAAATTCGCCTCGAGGTAGCGTGGTCCGCGGTGGGTAAACGATGCCGTGTCAAATATATGTCACAATTTTTTTTTCTTTACGTGTGTGTGTCCGGGATCGCGTATAGCGGGTATTTCGATCTTTTACTGCAAAAACTGCTGTTTCATAAAACGATCTAACCGTGATACGCTCGGCGCCCATGGGCAACAAGCAGAAGCGTGTGCCATTCTAACAGACTTCAGGCTACATATCCCTGCAGGGGTTAATACAGGTAGTTTTGGGTGAACTTCGTAAGTACTTGGCACATTACATAGTTTGTATTAAATCTTATCGATATATAAAAACCTCACCCTCAGCCACCGTGCACTGCTGCCAACTATAAACAAAACTTCCTCTTTGATCTAGAATTTCGAGCTGCTCTGCAGCACAATTTAGCCGTGCAACCAATGTACAACATAAATAAAATAAACGACACAGTTTCTGGAGCGCGTCATATAAGGACATATTAAGCGTCCGCTGCTGGCCAACCAGACAAGCGTTCGGTTTTGCGTTGCTTAGTTTGATGTAGCCGACAGAGACACCACATTTAGGTAACAGACTGAACTCTTGGCTGGAGTAAGTGAGTGAACAACTTTATTTTGCCCGAATCGGGGATGGGGTAAGGAGAGTGGTAGAATCCCCTTCAGTGGCCCCCTTCCTCCTTCCCCTCAGATTTTCTGGGAAAAGGGACAACCTAGGGAGGTGTCACTGTGAAAATCGCCAAGGCCAGCTCACGCAAAACTTGTAGCTGGGTTTACCGCAATGTGACCGCAGCAACGGTTGAGATGTTACTAATGCCATCTGCGGCAGAGGCAAGTTTCAGTGAGTCATTTTAGTTTGGAAAGAAGGTAGAATTTTCTGCAACTACTCCAAAGTAGTTGTACAGAAAGAACTGAGCAGAACAATATTGCATAAAATCTTGCGTGTTCAAGCACACAAGCCATTCGAAAGCTCCTAGTCAGGCTCATTTATTAACATTTCAATAAAGTAATGCGTAAATTATTGGTTAACCCGCATTCGTGATGCCTACAGAGCGTAGTCAAGGCAAAGAAGCTGCCGCGCCAGGCCCGCCGTGATCGGCGCGCACACTTCAGAGAGGGGGAAAGGCGGCCCGCGCCCCGCGACCGCTGCGTGCGAGAGTGCGTTTCCCCTCGCCCGATGGAACGGGTCGCCCACGAGTCCGTCTCTTTCAAACACTGGCGACCTCTCGCGACCAATGAGCCTCCAGCTGAGCCGCACGCAGCTCTTACTTCCTAAACGCAATCTCGAGCGGAGTCTTCACGGCATGAGACGCAGGCATTCCGGAAGCGCTGGGACAACGATCTCTTTGCTCCCGCACTAGACTGACCAGGGTTGCTAGGTTTGGCGATTTCTCGCCATATTGGCTCCTTTTAGCGGCTCCTGGCGCCCGAAAATTGTGACTGGCGCCATGGCGACTTTGTGGCTACTTTTGACAGTGATGCATAATATGAAAAACTTCAAAACGTGGCCTCCCACCCTGACGTACATAATTGGTTTTCAACTCGTGCGAGCACTTCTGCCGCATGAAGCCAGCTCAAGCGACGGTGGATCAAGCACGGCCTTTGAGATCTGAATTTGCATCTCAAACCTACGCCTCCCACCTTCTAAAGGAAGTGTACGCTGATGAGAGAAACCGTGCGTATCTTTTGTTTATCAAACCGATACTTGTTGAAATGAGAAGGAAAAACAATCTCTTCCAAGGGGAAAATGTCGATCCAGTAGGAATTTTCGAAAAATTGCAAAAACTTTTCAAGCGCCTCCTGTGCCGGACACTGAAGCCATGCGTTTCGCGACACCACGACTACTCCAGCCTGTTGACTCTGGACACGAAGGACATGGAGTCTATTTTTCTTGCCATACACGACGCTGATCTGGGAAGCAGTTTTCTAGAGCATCTCCAAGGAATGCGCCTCAGCCCCGAAGACGGTGCTCCGCTTTCATTAAAGCATGCTCGTGCGACTTGCAGGAACGCCTTCCGAGCTCAACGTCACTAGTCCGCATATTGAGAGCGATAAGCAAACAATCGATTCTAGGATCGCATGCTATGCAGTGACTCAAAACGCTACCAAATAGCCTGTTTTCTTGCTCAGAGCGCCGCATCGAAGAACAAGTCAGATACCTGGGACAAGTAAAAAGCGTCAACGCGGACATGCCCACCATTGAGTTCTGGACCACGGTGGACAAATTTAAGGATCAGTCGGGTGCAAATCCCATGCAGGACATCGCTGCAGCTGCAATGAATCTGCTGGTCTTGCCCTTGTGATATGCTGAAGCGGAACGTGTATTTTGGGCCGTCACATTCACGAAGACGGGCTTGACAAATAGAATGGGCCACAAGCTGCTTGTTGCAATCCTCATAAATAAAGTTTGCACTATGCATGAGAGGTGTCACTCGTGCTTAATTTGAAGTGCCGCGAGATATGGTGGAAAAAGTGAACAACGATATTTATCAGTGACATAAGGTAGCTGATTGGTTTCACAGTGATGTTCGATGTTTTGTTCGATTGTTCCTGCTGAGTCAGTGTCGACTTTAAATGCCGCCATAGAAAACCCTCCGGTCTCCTTAGATTAGATTGGAGCAATAAAAGATAGTTTAATTGCGCGATTGGTTCTTTATTGGCTAGCAACTTATCTCTTTATGCAGGCGTGACATTTACTTTGTTCTGGTCAACTTCGATTTGTTCACAATGTTTTCATTTTCGATATAGATGATCAAGACGCACTGCTTTCCCGTACCATGGACTGGACTGGACTGGAAAGGACTTTATTCACATCGATCCTGCAGTGGGCGGGGGTTTGTTATGACCCTCGTCCCGACGTGGCCGGTCGTCGCATCTTCTTCGCTACCCTAATAGGCACAGGCCCCTTTACGGAGTCCGTGCTTTTCGAGTGCAGTGAAGACCTGCTGGATGGCCCACTCTTGCTTCGTCTTGTCTCTTGATTCGATGGCTTCCTGTAGTTGTGCCGGGTAATCTTCGAAGCTGGCGCCTTCTGGGTCGGTGGCGCAGTACCACATGATGTGCCACCGGTTGGCCGGCCCCTTTTTGCATACCTCGCATAGGCTGCTTGTGTACTCCTCTTGGTACATGCGGTGTAGTGCCGCCGGCGACGTGACCGACGCCGTCTGTAGCTGTCTGAGAATCGTCGCCTCTTCGCGGCTCAGGGCCCGATGGGGCGGGGGATATTCTCTTCTGGACAGTCGCGCGTTTTTTAATACTTCACCGTAACCTCGGGCCCTATCTTTGGTCTCTGTCCACCATTGCCACTCGGGGCGGCTTTCCACTCTGGGGGCGCGGTGCGTTAGTGCGCGCGCCTCCCTGTGGGCCGTCTCGTTGTGGTTCGGTGCGTGCGACGAGCATTCACCCGCGTGCGCCGGAATCCACCTGACTTCCACTCGCCGGCCTTCTCGGGTACCCGAATTCTTGATGATCTTGATTGCTTTGCTGCTTACGCGTCCGTTCGCCAGGTTTCGGACGGCTTCTTGGGAGTCACTCAATATTGTGTCGCAGTCGGTTTCGGTCATTGCCAGAGCTATGGCGATTTCCTCGGCCTCCGTGGCGTTCTCGCACCTTGCGCTCGCTGCCGTGGCTATTCTTCCTGTTCTTGCATTGATCGTGACCGCGACGTATCTGCCTTTGCCGTAGTCCGCCGCGTCGACGTATCTCGTTCTCGGGTCGTCGCCGTGTTGTTCGACGATGTACTTGGCCCTCGCCCTTCTCCTTTCTCGGTTGTATTCTGGGTGTACATTCGTCGGTATGGGGCTCACGCGTATGTTTGCGCGCGTTTCTGGGTCGAGTTCTTGCAGTTGTCTTCCCATGGCTCGGTGTCCTTGGCCCAGTGTCTCAAGAATGGTTCTGCCTGTCTTGGTTGACGATAGCCGCTCTCGCTGCGCCTCCAGTTGCGCCTCGATGAGCTCATCGACCGTGTTGTGGGTGCCTAGTTGCAAAAGTCTTCTTGTACTCGTTGACTCGCTCAAGCCCAGCGCTCGCTTGTGCATCCTCCGTATCATGACGTCGATTTTGGCCTTTTCAGTCTGTGTCCACTGGTGGTACGCGACCGTGTAGGCGACGTGGCTTATTGCGAAGGACTGCACCAGTCTCGACAACGCCTCCTCACGCATGCCCGTATTCTTGGTGGACACTCGCTGTAGCAGTCGCATCGTGCTGGCCGTCTTGGTTGCCAGCTTTCTCATGAGGTTTTCCTTGTTGCCTTTGCCGTTGATGAACATGCCCAGCACCCTGATCTCCTGCACTTCTGGGATTCGTTGGCCCGTCTTTGTGATTATTTCTAGGCGGTCACATTCCCTCGGGGCGGTGGTTGTTTGCCCGGCTTGCGGGGGGAGTACGTCAGGAGCTCTGACTTGGCCGGTGAGCACTCTAAGCCCGTCCCTTCCAAGCTGTTCTCGATGGCCGTGATCGCCTTCTGAATTCTTCTTTCGATGCCCGCGTCCGTACCACCGGCAGTCCATAGGGTAATATCGTCTGCATAGACGGTGTGTCGGACGCCCTTGACTTCCGCCACTGCTTTGGCTACGCGGATCATTACGATGTTGAAAAGTAGCGGCGAGATTACCGACCCCGGGGGGGTTCCCACGCCGCTCGCGTCCTGCTCTGGTATTACAATTTCTCCCGCCCGGAGCTCGATCTTGCGGCCCGTCAGGAAGTCTTCTATGTACTTGTAGCTGCGCTCTCCCATATTGAGCCTCGAAACTTGCGCCAGTATGGCCGAGTGTTTTACTCGGCCAAAGGCGCTTTGTATGTCCAGTCCCAGTATCACTTTAGTGTCTCTGGTTTCGTTTTCGATGATTTCCTGTTTCAGCTGCAGCATGGCATCTTGGGTGCTTAAGCCTCTTCGGAATCCAATCATTGAGTCCGGGTACAGCCCCTCTTCTTCTAAATAATCCTGCCACCTGTTCGCCAGCACGTGCTCGAAGACTTTCCCCACGCACGATGTCAGCGATATGGGTCGCAGGTTTTCGATGCTCGGTGGTTTGCCCGGTTTCGGGATGAGCACCGTTCTAGCCGTTTTCCACTGCATCGGTAGTTTGCCGCTCTGCCAGCACTTGTTGTAGTATTTCGTCAGTGCTTCTATCGATGAGTCGTCGAGATTCCTCAGGGCCTTGTTAGAGATCCCGTCTGGACCCGCCGCCGATCTGCTGTTCAGCTCTCGTATGGCTTGCGTTACTTCCGGCGTCGTGATCTCTCTGTCCAGTTTTTCATTCGGGGCTCCTGCGTATCCCGGGTGTTTCTCGGTCTCCGTTTGCGGCATGTACTTGGTTTTGAGCTTCTTGATCAGCTCTTCCTTGCCTAGGCACTTTTCAGCTTCGTGCATGACTTGGGCCATGCGGTTCTGCTGATACGACTTAGTTTTTGTTTCGTCTAGTAGGTGTCTGATCAGGGACCAGGCTTTGCTCTGGTGCAGGCTGCCGTCGATGCGGTTGCATACTTCGTCCCATTGCTGCCTGCATAGCAGCGCACTGTGCTTCTCGATGGACCGGTTCAGCTCGGTTACCTTCTTGCGTAGTTTGCGGTTCCACCGCTGCTTTTTCCAGCGCTCCTTGATTGATTTCTTTGCGTCGATTGGGTGCGCCAAGCGACTGTCCACGCACGGGACGCTCTCGTTCGTCGCTATCTTTTTGGTCGCCTCTTGTATCCCCTTCCTTAGCTCGGTTGTCCAAGCTTCGATGTCTTCGATGTCCGTCTGTCCCGGGCCGTTTCTTCTCTGCAGACGGAAGGCGTCCCAGTCGGTCCATTTGTGTTCGATTGTGCGTCCCCCTTCGTTCTTCAGCTCGATCTCCAGTATGTAGTGGTCGCTCCCCAGGTCTTCCCTGGTGTTGCGCCACGTGACTTCCCCTACGTTTTTGACGAAAGTCAGGTCCGGTGTGGAGTCCCGCTGGGTCGACGTCGGGGCCGTTCTCGTAGGCTGTTTGTGGTCCGTGATTAGGGTGTACCCTTGCTCCGTTGCCTCGTGCATTAGGTCTCTGCCCTTGGCCGTGTCTCTGCTGTAGCCCCACGCCTGGTGCGGTGCGTTGAAATCACCTCCCACCACCATCGGTGCGGCTCCTCTGGCCAGTTGTTCGTCGCTCTCAGAATGATCTTGAACTTTTGGCAGTAGTCCTTTGGGTTGCTGTAGACGTTCGTTATGTAGAGTCCCCGCTTACAACCTTTTCCCGGGGCGATTTCGATGCAGACGAGTTCGCACTTGGTTTTTTTACTCAGTTTTTTTTTCTATTGCGGTCAGGCCCTTTCGTACGAAGATGCAGACGCCTCGTCGACCGGTCGTGTCGGCGTGTGCTCTGTACCCCGTTAGTTTCGGGTCCTGCACCACTGTCTCCTGCAGCATGATGATGTCCGGCTTTTTTGGCGAGCTCCGAATGTGTTGCTGCAGCGCCGCCTTCTTGTTTCCGAAGCTTTGACAATTCCATTGCCAGATGATAAACGGCTCGGTTTCCAGCTTTCGTGTGCGTTGTCTTGGCATTGTTGTTATTGCATCGTGGGTTGCTGCACCTGTTCTTGGATGTAGGGATGATTGGCGAACTGCGCCGCGAATATCGGGTTGCGTAACCATGGAAATGACTGAAATGTTGATCGACTGTGCTGATTTTACGAGAATTGTTGGCTTTTTCTCTAAGGAAACCACCGAGAAATAGACTTGCCAAAAATGGCGGTTTTTTGGCGACTAACAAAACTTTCAGCTACAGGTGGCGACTTTTCTGGCTCCTTTGGACAAATTTCCGGCGCCTTTTTACTCTGAGGACCTGGCAACCCTGAGACTGACCTTCAGCGTCCCCCTCGCTGTTTGTCAGGCGTTGGATCGCCAAGCCACAGCCGTTCGAAGGAAACTAGTTCCCACTCCGCCTCGAACTCGAAGCGCAGCAGCGGCGAGCTTATCGTGCAGATTTCGAAACTCCCAGAAACCGCCCTTCGTTCGGTAGTGTCCGCCGCAGCGTCCGACGCATGAGGTAAAGTTCAACCGGCGTCGCCGGCGCGAGGACGGCGCTACGAGGAAGGCGACCCGCCGCGTACGCCGCGAACGAGGCGTACGTACCTTCCTTCTCGGAAGCGGGCCACGACTGCGGCTGCTCGGAGAATACAAAGCGTGTATCCCGCGGACGTATTACCTGGTACGCGTAGGAAGGTTTCTACATGTGCCGTCCGCGCTGTATCGGGCACCATAAATTGTCTGCCTGCAACCAACTGGCGCAACGTCTGAAGTCTTCCGGAACAAGAGTAGCGGGCTGCGTCGGAAGCAACACATACACCACATAGGCCTCCTGCGCTGCCCAGGGGTCGCTGCGCAAGCGGCTTCCGGGCAGTACTTCCGGGTAGTACAAAGCTGCGCGGGTCCCATAGGATCCCGTGTTGACAGAAGCAAAATGAGCTCGATGCTCCCGATTGTTTCGCGACATGGTCACCAGCCCATCCCCGACGGGTCCGATCTATTCCGGCGATTAACTTGGCATTAGGGGAAAAAGCTTTGCAGCGCTAAATACATTTACAGCGCCGACGAAAGTGCCCGGACGGCGCCACTCGCATGTTCACCGATCGATGGTCGTATGACGTAAAATTTGAAGTGAAACTTCTACTTTGAACTACCTACTACTATAGGTGACAAGGACATTTCAACAACTGCCGATCAAAAAAGAAGAGTGACGCAATCGGCGATGAAGGCGCTTTAAAGGGACACTGAAGTGATATGTAAACATTGCGGGATTACTAGCGCAAATTGTAGTCCGGAGTCCCCAGGCCATGTTTCGACCACTCTAGGCGCGTTTACGCGATTTTATTTAGTAGAAAAACTAATTCGAAAATGCTGTCCTCCTCTCTTTACGCTCGCCCATTTTCTGTGGCGTTTTCGTGTGACGTCAGGAGGGGATGAGCTGGCAATTGGCTGGCTGCGCTACTGCACGGCTCCCCGGCCTTCAGACAGAGTCAGTCGGCCCAGCGTTTCGTCTGCCGGCCGTCGACGGGTCGTCGCAATTCGTTCGCTTAGTTGAAACGAAGCCAGGACACGTTTGTGAATGGAAGAATGTGCCTTTCTTTACTTGGTTTGTTTGTACACTGTATCTAGCTCCAAGTCAAGGTCGCTTCACACAAGCGCTGCACAAGCCCACATGCGACGCTTCGCTGACTGGTACGCCAGTAGGAAAATATAAGGCCTCTTGAAGGCGGGAGAAGAGTCAGCGAAGTCAATATAGGTACTAAGGAAATAAAATCAACTGATATTTTGCCGTACAGCGTAAAACTAGGGCGCGGAGAGCACTTTTTTGCGCTGGGCGAACAAGCACAGCGGCACGGAGCAAGAGTGCACAGCGGTCAGCAGCACGACTACGCATCTGCGAACGCTTTTACGTCTACGAAATGCAATTGCTAGACGTGAGCTACTGTGGAAACTCGGGCGACGCTTACGGCACGAGCGTAGTACAACAAATAGTCACCTACGCTGCTTGAAATGCCAAAACTAAATAAAAGTGTAATCCGGTTGTACAATATATACCCTATATTACCATGGCCAGCGGAGCCAGCTCCGTGGCCGAGTTGTTCGGGGCGCTAGATATGCCACCGCGAGTGTTTTGCAAGTCAGGAGTTCGAATCCCCGCGGGTACGTGCTTTTTTTTAACTTTTTCGTTTTCCGCCGATGTTTTATATATTGAGTTCACCTTTTTTTTGGGCCGCAACGTTCATGGCTCCACGAACTAGTTCACAAAACGCGCGCAGGCTGGCACTGGCGCGCTAGCGAGTTCTCGTTGGTGTGCTGTTGCCATAAGCACCGACTGCTTGCAGGCAGTGGGCACAGGCCAGAATGAACAGACCCTTGGCCAGGTACGAACACGCTTTTTACGATACAGGCATGAGGGAGGAAAGCTCCAAATATGGGGGAAAAGCGCATGACATTTGGGCGTCTGCGGGTACGCGGAGGGCGTTCATGCACTGCGTAGGTCTCGGCTAGTGAATGCTACGACTACAAGCCGTCCTGGGAGGCTTATCTTGTGCATTTTACAGCCGACAACATGGCAGAAGCGCGGTACGATGATTACTGAGATATTGAGAATGACCATCCAGCAACGCCATTGGTTATGTTTTACAGAACCGAAACCGAAACCGAAACTTGTTTGATTGCTAACCTTGGGCATCGTCCAATCACGGCGCCCCTCCTCCCAACGTCACAGCCTTAGTTGGTGCGGCCGCCGCAAACCGCGCATGGTAGTTTTCCTCCTTTCGCGCTTTGTAAAATAATTACGGATTTGTCAACCGGATAAACGATGAAAAGTGTGCTAATTTGAGCCAGTCTACGCAGTGCAAGCAAAAACGGGAGTTTGACTAATTCACTTCAGTGTCCCTTTAAAATCCAGGGAGTCCGGCGGACCGCTGCCTCGCCTGCTGCGGAGCGCCGCTCTTTTGCATACCTGCGCACTATGCGTGCGCTTTCATTAAATTGTGCTCGTTTGCATCGCCGTTACGAATACATGGCAGCGTTAGCTTGCCGTTTTGTTGCGTGTCTCAGTGACAAAATTGAGTGAGCGTAAGAAGCGTGCAATCTGTTTTGCGATTCCGAATTTAGTGGCCGTAACACAAAGTGGTCGGGCGAACCGAGAGGCCGCTGGCTTTCCTTGTTTCGCTCACTTTACTTAATTACGCTCTTGCATCATATATTCCCAGTTCGCACTTAATAGGCTAGAATGAGGGTCAGCAGCGTTTTGAAGTGTAGGGCCGAGTTGCATCAGCCGACACGGCGGAGGGCTGGACGGCACGTCGGGTGGGAGGGGGAGGGGGCTTTGAATGCAAAGCGGAAAAATTCAATGAATCACCAATAATATGGCAATAATCTGGCGAAGTGTGAAGATGAAGGACAATTCAACTGGAACCGACCAATTTTCTGTTATTGTCTCGCTGTCTAACCACATTTGAGGACAAAACTGGCGTGTCGGCGTTCAGATTGTTAGCGACGAAGATAACCAACAGAGTCAGTGATGATCGCATGTAAATATTCGGGGCCGCGCGCCGTGTATGCGGCTGTGTTATGTTATGTTATGCAAATATAGAAGTACACATTTCTGCAGACAGCGGGCGTGCGATTTGGTGATTGTTTTGCGTTCTTTAATAGCGCCTAATTTGTTTATTTGACGCAATGCCTCACCTACTCGCTAGTATACATGTACCCTGCCCTTCGTAAATCGTGCGGCGTAAAACGTTACGCAAGGATCATTTAGTTTGCGAAAATACAAAACAAAATTTCCACTCGTTTTCATGGTGGTGCCAGGCCAACAGTGTCAGCTGAGTCGGCTGCGAAATTCTTGGGTTCGCCTGCATCGTCCCGCTGAAGCAACCTTTTACAGTTACCTCAGGCTATAGGGTGAACAGCGTTCCGTGTTTATGCTACTTGTGCACTTTCCTCTGTCGACTGCACGCCAGAAGAAAGAACCGTAATCGTCGTCAGGAAGTTAGACCACCTGACCTGGCGATACTGTCCCACGCAGCGACGATCGCGACGGCTCGCTGAAAAGAAAGCCGATAAATCGGCTTGTTTGAGCGGATATATTATTTTGTTCAGCCTCTACAACTACTTTAAGGGCTATTTCATACAGTATGCAGTCATTTAAACGCACCACAAAGCGATTAAACTAAGTACAACCAAGTTTCACTCTGCCTATTAATTGAAAACGCATGGAGGGCGGCGAGGGTCGTCTGCGTTTGTACTATATCCAGAGGCGTCGGCCACTAGGGGCGCTGCATGTCGCCAAAACTCAAGCGCAGGAGGCCTATAAACATCTGCCGTCAATGTAGGAGGCGCAGTAAAGACACGTAACCACCGTCCTCACCCCACATTTCCGCGGACACCATCTGCACCACAGTCTCAGCATTTTTCTCACGGAGCTAGCCACCTCGAATTCATTTGAATACGAGACCAAAGTTCGGGCGTAATGTCTACTGGAATATCTAGGGTACTTGGGAAGCGACCTAGCAGCTCCCGGCGTGTCGACCACGTGGGCCCCCGCACCTACCGCAGCCCAGCGAGGTTCGCCGATACGGGAACACAGTAGACAGAAGTGCTGAAGCACAGCCGTTTGTTTGCGAACTCCCGAAGCATGCGAGCACAAAGCCCGACGGCGTTCACGAATCTCGCCATCCGGTCGTGATCGCGAATGGGAGGCAGGCATAAACGGGGCGAGGCAACAACAGGTCCCACCTGATATACATGGTCTGTTGCGACCACGCGGCTCTGCCCATCACTCCCAGACCGGCTCTCTGATCTGACTCTCTCTTTGTGTCTTCTTCGCGCGCACGTTCGCGCAGCAAGTGCGTGTATGCAGCGCGCGGACTGGTGGTGCCATCTCCTGGGGTTCTGTCGAACTGGCGGTGAGCTGGAACAGTTTTACCGCAACGCGTCGTTCCCAGCGTGCACCGGCGCGGCACCGCGGTTCGTGGTTCTCCATAATTCCCACAGTGCCTATCCCGATTCCAGTCACTGTGCTTTCTCCCGTGGAGCGTCTGCGGGCGGGCTTTTCTGCGCTTCTATCGTGTGTTTTTTGTCAAACTACAGATCCTTCACTTGTGTAAAAGTGGCGCATTATTACTCTGCGTAGCACTCACATCATTTACGGTGATGTCAGGGACTCGGAAGTTGTGAATAATGGCGGAAAAATTTAAATTCTCATCTATGATGTCGTTGTTGATCTGTAATCCACGTAAAGTTGGCAATGAGATAGATGTATCGGCGACACCCAGTGCGTTTCCGCATTGGTTTCTTCCAAAAGTGATTCCTCATCCGCCTTGCAGTGGTCGTATTCGTAAGGGGGCGCGCTGGAGCTCAATGCAGGTACCGTTACATAACCGGATAACGCCAAAACCTCAGAGGAACCGAGAATCTGCCCCAAAACCATAGTTGTAACTTTTTGAGCATATGCGTTTGCGACTGTACTTGCATGGAACTGATGAGGGTGACTTCGCAAGGGGCATTGAAATCTGGACCTTTATTGGACGAGGAGGCGCAATATATGCAGGCTAATCTTATAGAACGATATCTTCGAACTCCAAGGGTTACCGTTTAAGGGTTCCGAAATGATCACGCTGACACCAAAATTTTCCCTTTAAAGTGAAAGAAAGCGTCTAACTTACGTCCGAGTTTGTAGAAAAAGCCCTTCATGATGTTCGGAAAGCATTCAATGGCTGTCTTGAAGAGCGGGTTGTCCGTGTTTTTTTGCACGTGGGTGTCGATGCCAAACGCCGCCTTGGAGATGACGTCGAAGGTTAGCCGCTCGCAGCGACTGCCAATTTCACACTCGGTTCCCGCGTCAGCCATGGAACCCAGGACCTCTAGAAACTGCTGCTGGGCGTTTATCAAAGACGGCATCACCTGCAACCGGGCAACAGAGCACACAATATATAAGCTGAGAGGTTTTTCTGTTACATCAAAGCTTTTTTTTTTGTTGATTTTATTGCGCTTCGAGAAAGACACACTAACGGCGCACTTTTTACCATTTACTCAAAAATAAAGTCGCATCTAAGCTGTACATGTCTAAAAAAACCAGCCAAAACACCCCTATTCACAACAAGCGCCCACGTGTTCTACTTCTATCAGTCAGCTGGGACGGCTATCTTGGTCGATGCACAAAGTTTCTACTCTCCAAGTTAATTTCTTCATGGTTCGTATGGACGCCTACTGTGGTCAGTTGGGCTCGACAGCGCGCGGTTAAAACTGACGGACTGTTAATTGGTTTATATACAGTTATGACAGAGCTGGACCTCTTCTTTTCGATTAGGCAGCGTTATTGGAAATGTGGGATAGCGGAGCGGATTAGGATTAACGTCTAGCAATACATAAACTGTGAAGAGGCTACCGTTCCGTTGTATCCGCATGTAAAACTATCAGTTTAATCAACCACAAAGCGAAATGTGTTCGCGGTACTGGAAACTGCCTTCATATGGTGCGCTCCAAACATAAATAAGGGCGACTAATGAAAAGTGCATATATTAAGTCATCTATCACTCAATAACAAGCGAAAATTCTTCCAGCAGGGTAATAATAAATATCGTACATAACCAAGTAAACTCATTAGCTATTTCATAATCATCATCGTCTGCATCGCCATCAATGATCATCAGCCTATTGAAGTTAATTGCGGGGGAAGGTCTCTGCCACAGACCTAAAAAAAGTCCTGTTCTGCGCTACTAGAATCCACTGTTTGTCCCGGATGGTTGTAATTATTCCCTTGATCGAATGAACGCTCTTTCACTACTTGTAGCCCCTCTCTCAATAGACTATCTTTTACCAAGTGCGCCCCCCCCCCCCCCCCCTTGCCAATTCGTCTCGCCACCTGGCCAGGAAAAGACCATTTTGATGCGTAGCGTTCTTTACCGAGTATACCCACAGCCAGGACCGCGTAAAGCCCCGGAGTAGCGCAAACATGCAGATTTGGCGGACGAAATACGTTTAATCGTTATAACAGCGCAAATGAAGATAACTGGTCGAAGAGGAATTGGAAAACCCCCCAAAATGCTAAAAACTAAATTTTCCCATAAATCATCCGACAAAATCGAAAATATGCTTCTTATACTTCTCACCCCAAAACCGAAGAATAAATGAAAAATATCCGCCAAAGAAAATTCGAAATATAAATTAAAAATATCGAAATGGTGAACAGCGTAACGCCCTGCATTTCAGCACAAATGCAGATCTGGCGGAAGTAACAGTTTTAAGCGTTATATTAGCGTAAAAAAGAGTTAAGGGAAAATAGAAAAAAAGTCACAATAATGATCTCGCAAAATGAAAATATTCATCTCATGCATCTTCGCCGAAAACCAAATTAAACAGAAAAGTATGCGAAAGAACGTTTGAAATACCAATAAAGATAGCGTAAACGGAGCAGGTCTGCAGTACCTTTTTGAACTTAAAAAAACATAATTGGCGAAGTAAAGGCACTTCATTGCTAGACATATAAATGTATATCATTGTCAAAAAGAAACAAATAAAAGCGTACCAATAATAAAATAGCCCAACTTCTCTCGCTACTCACAGCCATATTTGGCTGTAGAAAACACACTCGCGACACGCGGCATGCGAATGATACGCAGTAGTATACAATTTTCTAAATTTCTGTCGATTTTTTTTTCTTAGTTTAAACTGCGATATCTTACAACTGAGTTTTTTTCGCATACATGACGCTCATTCCCTGTTCATAAGGGTTACTTACACCATCATTCGTTCCATTGCCTGGGTGCACGTGTGACTACGCCCATCTTTTCTGGTAGTGCGGTGCCGATGTTCGGCACCTGAAACGTCACCTACGGCCACTTCGGCAGTCGCCTAAGGAAATCTGCACCCCACCAGCGCCAGACTCACCCGACTCAGCAAGGGTATCTATTGTAGTTTTACCAAATAATCCCGCATCATTGAAAGGAATGTGATCCCCTTTTCTTTTCTTTACACGCCGTCGTAGTAAGCCAACGTTGCTTCCATACCATTTTTTTCGAACACTCAACCGAAGAACGTTTGTCGTCGATAGCCACACGTTGACCATCCAATCGTGAGAACGTACCGTCTTGAGCTTGGCGGGCGTAAAAAACTGGTTCATGACAGTTCTCGTGGCCTTCCATTCCTGTCCTTTGATAAACACCAAGTTTCCGGCGAACACCGGTTGCAACTCGTGGATGTGCAGCAAGTTCTGTGGAACGAAACAGTTGGCAGGAAATTGCGTATGAAAGGTGCATCATTTACTCCCATAGCGAAAATCAAGATAGCACAAACGGGTTTTCTTGCGTGAAGCATAGGTTTGCAAAGCCTGACATGTCTGTTGATTTTTTGAAGCCGCTTTTTTGACGCAAGCGTCTTCTGCCAGTAATACTACAACGACACAGCACTGTCTACGAACATCACATTGTCTTTCCACTTGTACCGAAGAAGGAAATTTAATATACGTCAATTGCGGTTAACCCACAGAGATAATCACCAGAAGCGAGGCCAACGAAATGGACCACATTGCTTTTTGCATTTTTTTTTTAAACTACCAACTGCATTTAGGATATTACGTTTAACTTGGGGTAAGCACTCCCACCTGCCTGCCAAACATTAGCTACGGCGATGCACGAAATGACTGTTGAGGTTGCTTGTCGCACGCTTACGGGTGCCTTTTCGAGATAGGGTTTCGTTCAACAGGCGGCAGTGAGGAGCTATCATTAGCGCAACTTTTAAAACTCTACGCCACTGTTTGCGAGGGGAATATATTTACCTTCCCTAACGGCATTGCGTTAAAACGAATCGCATTGCTGCTTGAGGGTGGCAACATTTGCTAAGCATGAAAAGTTTATTAGGCATTTTATAAGTAGAAGTTGAAATCGCAATTTAACAACGACGTTTTTTTTTGCTGTTGTTGTCAGCAGCTACTTTCTCTGGGCACACTCACGAAGAGTACTCGGACTTGGGTGAGCTGCGAAATTATACGCTGTTAGCCACACTACAAACTCACTCAATTCAGGACGACTTTTGTTGCGTATTTCTTACGGCGAACCAACCTAATGCGACGGAACAAATATATGATTCTGATTTGTCTAGCAATTTTTCAAAAGTGTAGTCAGAATTTTTTTCTAGATTTGTGGGTGCCAGATTACATCTGCCTCTTTGTAGAATTTGCCCGCACTTTAGCTTTACGTAATACCTATTTTTTCGCCTATGCCTTCAAAGTGTTCTTCTGGCCCCTTGAAAAACGTTGCGGAAGGCGTTGAAACGTTTAGGGAATGATAAGAAAAAGTCGGTAATAAAAAAACCCTTCCCTAAAATGAGTCCATAATACCCACCATGAATTTATGGGTGTCTTGTGTTTGCAACTCCTTTTGTCTACAATGAAATCGCCAGGCGTTAATTTTCACATTTTTTAACGATAACCAAATTGGTTAGGCGCCGACTTCATTTTTTCAGGAAGATTAAATGACCAATGAAGCACGAAAACTCACTCCGAAACCTTCCGCGATACAGTATAACTCTCACGGGTACCCGAGATGAAAATAGAGTTTACAAAAGTGTCTTTTCTTATGAAACATGCCTTTGCTAACTCAAGAAATATATATTATTATGTTTAAATTGGGAAGACTCGAGTGACCATTTTAAAAATGTATTGCCAATCGGCTTGGGAGTATTCTATTCTCATATGTTTTGCTTGCCCACAAATTCTATTCAACGTTGTCCGACCCCCACTTCCACGAAACGCTTTAGAAGGCTCCCCATCACACAGAAAATAAACAGAGAGCTGTGAAAAACATAAGCCATGCAACGAAGGTAAGATGATCCTGTTGACAAACTAGTTATTTTACGTACGTACCTCCAATGAAGCGCGATCTAATTGACTTCCTTCAAAGTGCACTACCTTCCATGCTACAGCCGACCCCTATTCCTCACAAGTACGCTATCGGTAATAATATCCCTGTCACACGGGCACTTTCAATCGCGATTGAGTCGATCCGGATCAAGCTCAATCCGGATCAGGCACCTGCTACACTGCAGTTTCAATCGCATCGAGCTCGATCCCGCTCGAACTCAATCCTGGGTTCTCAAGCACGATCGAGGCTTCCAAGCACGATCGAACGAAAGCGGCGATACTCTCGTCCCCGCTCAGTAATGTCACAGAATGTGACAACTTCAATTAACGCCACGAATTGTGTCAAATAACTTGACCCAAATAAGCGTGAGGTAATATTTACATAGTTACGTATACCTACGACCACGCGAAGTTACCAGACGCCGGCCGCAAGTACATGGTTAGCGCCATCTGGCGAACACCAGCGCAACCCGTGCAACTTCTCAATCGCGATTGAAACGTGCCGTGTAGAAGTTTCATGTAATAGCCTTATCATGCTACGCGTCACAAACCCAATTTCTACCTTGCTCATTAAAAATGTATATCAACCAAACCCCTCTTTCAAACACAGTATTTATGTTCCATGTTCATATGTCCTCTTCCTGCACTGTTCGTCTGCACCGAGAAGGCTTGATGGCATATGTAATTAAAATCTGTTTCTTGTCGTCTTTACACTAATGCCAATGACCAATACGCCTTTCTATACCGAATTCGGGCATTAAAGACCATGACCCGTTATGCAGTGCATTTATTACAATGCATCAAACGCCCTGACACGAAACATCTCTGCTGTTATCGCATTTCTCATTTTCCGTGTATCCTCGGTACTTATATACCCCGCCTCACTGTAAAGCACCTAGCAGTGTGGGTATAACAAATAGATAAAACATCAGAGAACATAAGACGGGCAGGTGGCTCACCCCACGCCCCGTAAATTTGTTGAAATCTTGCGCATATATCTGGTTTATCATATCCGGGTCTTCGATGACAACAAAAGGGACATCCCCAAGGTAAAACCTGCATGAAGAGATTTCAAATGGGGCTAAAGTCAAAATTATCGCCCGGACACTTTACCAAAGTTGACTAAAGTGAAATGAATCAGTGGTTTATGCGCCGTCTACCTTGCCTGCTGTAACGAACCCTGCTGAAGTTTGCAGTGATTACCTTAATGCAAGCCGATACCAGATAAATGAATTTGAGCCGTCCTAAGAAATAATTGATGGGGCGCAATGTGAAACAAAATCAGGTTCTATACAATAAGTTCAACACAAACACTCATCTGTGTTGTTTTTGTAGGCATACCATGGGCATTACCAAAGTCCAGAATTCAAGCTAGACGCAAACTCTATAACTGTAAGTACATGTAACGCTGAAAGGATGGCTCGAAGCCAACTGCTTGATTCTAAGACGCAGCGGTTGATTCAGGACATGTCATTTGGCAGTCTCCATGCCTACGCAAGCTGCTACTAAATTACACATCAATGGTTAGGGAAGAAGTTTTATTGGCACATTATTAGATAGTCAGTGGTATCCCCGACTCCAGGTAAAATTTTTGCTAATCAATTCAAACTCCTATCGCCAACGTTATCCTGCTTTAAAGGAGCCATGAAGAGAAAAGACAACTGCGTTTATTTGAAAGAACTAGGATTCAGTATCTCACTCAGCTACATTACAGCCCCAAAAGATGTTTTTAACAAAAAAAAAAGCAAGAAGTATTTAAAAACTTTCAAATTTTGCGCCACAGTGACGTGTTATGAGAAGAATGACGTCATACGGGCCAACATAAAACATAATTTTCAGTGGTTAATGCACGTTAGCATTCAAGTGATGCCTTCAAATGGAACTAGAGGCCCCATTACAGACGTTCAGTCATGTGTCGTCGCGACAGGTCAGTTAAGCGGCCGCCAATCACACAAACAAGGTTCCGTGACGTCATCGAAAAGTTTCTGCAAAATTGGCTAGCGGGTTGCGACTGTTCACACGGTTTCTTTCATATCTCCGTCATTTGTTCGGTGATTGCGATGATATTGGTATCATTGTGATAGGGACTAAGCAGTCTTTCTAATAAACCCAACTTGTATTTTGTCTTCATGGCTCCTTTAAACATACGACTTCGTAAAGGTCAGTAGTTTCTCTCGGAAATAGCCGAGACTTTCCGATGGGAAGGTATCACTGTTTTAATGTTTCTATTCACAGAACCCCTTCCTGCCAACCTTAGCTATCGCCAACCAGAACTACACCTAATTTTTGGTCTCCTTGTGGGGTTTAACGCGCTGATGCGCCACAGGTGATGAGGCGCGCCGTATTGAAGGGCTCCAGAATAATTTTGACCACCTGGGGATCTTTAACAGTGCGCTGAAATATCACGCACATGGGCGTTTTGGCTTTTCGCCTCCATCAGAAAAGCGGCCTGCGTGGTCGGTAATCGAATCCGCGTCTCATTTTAATTCTCTGCTTTTCAAAGCTACCGCACCCGAATCCGCAGACATCTCACACGTGGGCCTTATTCTTTTGGGTATTAAATTACTTGAACACTGGCAGGCAGAGTGAACATAATTTGGGAAACGAAACTTCAATTCGAAGTGCAGTAATAAACTGAGGGTTTGCCTAAATATAAAAGCGGAGAAATGAAGTTTTGCGGAGTGATAAGCATGTTCACATTTGGCAGAATGAGTGGGACAATTCTGCTTGGGAATGGCAGCTGTAATGGTGAATGAAATGGAAGGACAAGGGAGGCGAGAGTTTCTCGTTGTGCCTACGGTGATTTGTGGATGTTCAAGGCTAGTTATAAAAATACTAATGAAGTTGACTTCATTTTAAACTTACACAGTATAATTACTCCACACAGATGGATCAGGTCTGTGTTCGCAATTGTAACAAACCAACTTAATCTAGAAATGTCTGTCTGGGTAACTTAAAGAGTAAGGTCCTATCTAAGAGTGTTTCTCTTTGATATTGTCTCACTTTGGTTGACTTCATGAAAGTGGCTGCAAAAAATTTACCTTCTTTGCCTAGAGGGAGCAAAATGAGCGCGTAATCTTAGAATTCAAACTTAACAGTGCGCATAAAAAGGTTCTCAGTGCCATTTCTATATTGTCTATTATGCACTTTTAAGCATTTAAAGGTAATTTGACCATCTCCACCTATTCTTTCCTGAGCTGTGGGAGACAGTGTTAACCAGCAGTCGACTAGAGGTTCAGACTCTTCTGATGGCCCGAGTGAAGACGGTCTAGGGAAACGCATGGATTACGGCCTAGGGTTCCACTCGCAATGTTGCGCTCACTAAACAGCTTTTCGTTCTCTTAATGGGCGATAATACTTTCTAGATACACGTTACAACTGATTCTCAATTACGAGTAAGCTTGCTAAGGCGGATCAGCAACGGTCATGGTGTGTGAAGTAGTTTAGTGCCTTCATAAAGATTACGCAGCCTTCATCATGCTTACTAAGGAAACGAAGCACAAATTTTCGTATAAATGCTAAGGAGCCCGGCTGGTAACTTTAGCCCGGTTATCGGTAGATGCGCAGAATCCTACCCAATGTGGTATAGTTTCCTGCCGGTGACCTCTGTTTTGAGATCTTCTTGAACGAGATTCTTCACTAGGTGATTTATTTGGTGGAGCTGTCTAGTTTAGGCCAACGGGCCATGCATGGTGGGACATTTAGGTAGTTAGAAGTAGACATGTAGAGGTAGAAAGCTGCCGCTTGTAGCAAAGTCCTAATACTCGGAGCTCCGCGTGACAACTTCGCAATGCATGGATCTTGGGGACGTTAGTAGCCGAATATGACTCATGAAAAGAAAAGCGCAAGCACTACGAAAAATGAAATTAGGTAGCTTAGCATGGATACATTGAAAAACGTTTATTAGTAGGTAGAAAAGAGACGGGAATGGGGAAGCAATTCAAGGATCTTCGCGACGTAAGTAACCGGATATGAACTTCGATTGGAAAAGAAACACTCAAGCACTCCGAAAATGAAATTAGGTAGCTTGGCATGGACCCATAAAAAACGTTTAATAGAAGGTGAAAAAGAAACAGGAATGGGGAAGCAATTCAAGGATCTTTGTGACGTTAATAACCGGATATGAACTTGGGTTCGAAAAGAAACTCTCAAGCAATCCAGGAAAATGAAATTAGGTAGCTTAGCATGGATACATTGAAAGTATTTTTTAGAGGGTAAAAAAAGAAGGGGAGGGGAATCATAGTGGGAGAAGCTGCGCCCCATCTGATAAGAAAAAGGGACGCTGTTTTTTCTAGATGGCCTCTTCATGCCTGAAGAGGGCGCCACCTGTTCGGAGCTCAAACCACCTTAAAAATGTTAGCTGCATCTAACCGCTCTTTCGCAAACCATTTCCTTTTGTAGATTGTATTGTTGTATATCCTTGAGTGTACGAGGCGCGGTGTAAAACGGGTGCGCAATATCATGTATAGTGATGGCCAATGATGCCACATAGTTTGTGGCATGAATAAACCATCAGTTATTATAATCCAACGGGTACCACTCTCTAGTAGCTTATTCGTGTATGAATTCCTTGCGTTTCGGAACCGGATGTTCAATTTCGGAATCGCTGGAACATGACTATCTGATATTTTGGTTTCGTGGCGAAAACGACCGTATAAATACACTACGTTAAAACCAAGATATTACTGGGCATGTGCCTCGTGCGAAGAGTGAGCACGTAGTTATACTTGACCTAGACATGAGGAAGTGGTCAGTTATTAAGGCAGTTTTCTCTAAGCCTGCTATCGAAGTCAATATGTCCTGCCAAACCATATAAACACATGCATACGGAGCAGCTGAAACTCTGTGCGTAGTTCCACCCACCGTGATAAATTTCACCGAATTCCGAGTTTAGAATTACGGCGACTTCCTAGGTACGAAACCTTATGTATCCCACTGTTAAATAGTTTCAAGGCCCTCTCATTGATTGCGACAGCAGGCTGTGTGAAAACTAAGAATTCCGGCTTCCCAAAAGTTCTTGTACAGTGCTCACGGATTGAAACGCGACACTGCGAGCGCGTGGCCTGTGGTACGTGCAGCGCCGCCCATGGCCGCCCGTGGAAGCTAGGTGTTGCATTGTGGTATACCATGAGGGTGAGAGCGTTTTAACCGTAGGCGTGCTGCTTCCGGTTGCCAATAAAGGGGGTGTGGCTCCCCGCGGCGACAGCGGTGCGCTGCGAGCCTGGAGCGCGTTTGTGCGCCGGTTGTAGCCGCCTGGCGCAGCCAATTTCGCGACATCGTCTGCTCGGGCGCTCTTCTTACGCGCACCTTTCCGATGCGACACAGATAATGTGCATGTAAGGCTCGGTCAGGCTTATCTGAATAAAACCAGCGTCTGCATGAAGGAACAGCCAATTTTATTCCATGATATAAACTAAAAAAAGAGGAGAGCCGACGAAGTACTAACGCACCTCACCACACGTGAACGTGCCTGCAAAGGCGTCTTTCCTTTTTTTTAGTTTGCATCCTGGAATAAAGTTTGCTGTTCCTTCGTACACAAGTTTTTTTTTATTCAGATGAGCGTGACTGTGCATTACATGAACATTACTGTGCCGCATTGGAAGGGCACGCGTAGCAAGAGCGCGCGCACACGATATCGCAAAATCAGCTGCGCGCACAGCCGGGCTACTACCGTCGGCGCACAAACGCGTTCCAGCGCCCCAGGCTCGCAGCGCCCCGCTATCGCTGCGGGGAACCACACTCCCGCTCATTGGCAACCGGAAGCGTAAGCCTACGGTCAACGCGCTCTTATCCTCGCGGTATACCACAATGCAACACCTAGCTTCCACAGGCGTCCACGGGCGGCGCTGCATGTACCGGCAGCCACGCGCTCGCAGTGTCGCGTTTCAATCCGTGAGCACTGTACACCCCAACAATACTCATTTTTTAGTGATAACTGCCGGTAATGACTTACCCGAAGACGTCACCATATTCCTTTAGCCATTTACCGAGGCACTCAAACTGGTTCTGGAAAAAGACAAAATGCTGATTAGGTCGGAACCATGCCATAATCATCCAAAATAACATTTATAATGTTTTATGAAAGACTGCTGTATTGACAGAAATGACGTTTCAAATATCTTAAATACAAGAAGCCCAAACGAACACTTTTAGCCATTCTAATGAAACAAACAGGCACTAGAAAAATCTTTAGGGACTGTGGATTACCAGAGTTAAGCCCAATCGCTGGGTACAAGAAGGCCAATTTAAGAAATAATCACGCGTGACGTACAATTTCCAAAAAATGGGAACTGTGGGCTGTGGTGGCAAACAAAGGAATCCGTAAATGCTATCATTACACATTGTTTCAGTGAAGGCCACATTTCTGAAATGCCCGAACACATCCTGGGTCAGGATGTTGCCTTACTGCTCCTGTCCAACACTAAATATTGCCAAAATTCATGATTGAATTGAAGCAGGCTCACTTGAAGAAAAACGGAAAATAGCGTGTGTTTGGGCGCAAATAAAAATACCACTGCGACATGAAACCTTCAAGAACGCCTAGCACTGCTCATGATGTAAGAAATAGGAAACCATTAGTGTTCTATGTGTGCTATTTCCCAACACGTTCATCGCAATATTATCGTCGTGATGATTTCCCCCTGCGTATTTCCCACGGTTGCTCTGATTACAGCCTCGGCCAACTGCTTTTGTTAGTTTGATATGTTGGCTTATAACATTACGTAGCGTAACGCTAAGCATTACGACATGCCAAACAATGTCAAACACGTCGTACTTCAAGCTGCGGATACCGGTCGGCGAAGTTGCAGTTTAACGCGTAACGTTAGGCCTTACTCACAGCATTGACACCCCCGCAATATTTGTAGTTGCTTTTGCCCAAACTGTTGGGACAGTGTCGAACGACCCCACGTTTTGGTGGATGTCGACGATAGCGAAACTAAGGTCAAGCCGGCTATACACATCCATGCACACGCAGTGCCGTCTGCACTTCACAACGTTTTTAGCTCAATTGGGTCGATGCAATTTCGGCTGTCAGTTCAACAGGGGATGTCGTATTTTCGCCGCCTTGCATGTGAATTCCGCACTTTGCAAGTTATTTTTTTACCTCTTCAAGTAAAATACGTATTCATTCTAGGTCCCCAACAAGAGACTCCTGTTGCCTCTCGTACGAAAGGGTAAGAACCTTATAAGGGTAAGAGCCTACTCTTAATGGAAGTGTGTGCTCAAGAAGAGACGCCGGTAATTTATTTTGGGGAGCCTTTTTGTCAGATGCTTAGCCCTACTTTCTTCGTAATTCTTTTAATCTCCCTGTACAATAACTAATCCTTACCAAGACACCGTAACCTATATACACTGACTCCACATCACTGTCACGTGACACCGCCTCCGAAATTGCTTTGGACTTTGGCTAAGTGGACTTTGAAGTGAGTCGAAGGGCAACAGCAAATACTCGAAGGAAATAAAATACATGTCCTTTAGTATGTGCCGCATCTTAATTCAAGCAACACCCCGCGCTACATCTTTACCGCATTCTATCTTTAAAGTTCAAGTCCTCTCCGGCTAACGACCACTACGCTCTTACGACGACGATGGGTTGTGGGCGGGAAGCGCAGCCCGCTTACTCGTGAAAGATTCCTTTGTTGGCGTCAGAGCTTGGACTTTTATTCGTAGGCAGTTTGCTCTTTCGTCGCTGACGCTTGGACTTTGATTCCAGCGGCTTTGTGTTTGGGACTTTGTCATTTGATTTTCGCACGCAAGAACGCTTCGCGTTTCAACTATCGTCGTCGTTAGACGGGAAGGGGGGATTTGAACTTTTTTTTTCCATATTTGTTAGGACTTGGTCGACCCTTTCCCTCTGTGTACTTTTGCGAAAGCTGTATTTCAGCCACCACGGGCTACTCCACGTGCTGTGGAGTCCCACACCCATTTCTCTTACCAGTGTGCGACTTGAGCACACAATTTCCCGCTTCGCGACCTTATTCTGACGCATGGGGCTCCTCAGAATACTTACTGAACAGGAACGCTACATCCGGTCCAAAATGTTTGAAAGCCCACTTGGATGATAATCCAAGCAGCAAACGTGGACGAGCACCTACCGCACCAAAACAAGTCGACTTTTCTAACGATTCAATCGCACTCCCACAGAGATGCTCTTTTGTTACGTTTTTGGCTATCATCCTGACGAGGACGCCGAGCTACCATGCGTATGTTTTGCGTCTATTTCATTCCGCCCCTTACTTCTGCGTATTCACCGATCGCTACACTCTACTAACAACGGAAAGCCGGCTGCCCACGCCTGCAGGCCCCAAGTTCCTGCGGGAAGAGTAGCCCTTGACGCTGTTGGACATGCTTACCGGGACTGTAAAATACCTGTGCGCGCTTTCCTTCGTCCCATGCCTGTCATAACCCACTTTATTGCCGTTTACTTCACGAGACGCACTTCGCTCCGGGCTCTCTTAGCATTGTTTGAACGCCAACTTCACAAGTTTAGCTTTCTGAAGGCAACCTTAGCGCGTATCTTGCTTTATGTCAATTCCCCGATGGCAAAAGACCTCTCTATTGTTTCTGCGTCCTTGTCGGGTCGCATATTGCGTACACACATCGTCCACGTCGTTCGCCGTAGAAGTCTACCTGGGGACGATGATTCACTATAAAACCGTGGCGGCACTTACTTGATGAGCGGATCATGCCACGTGTGAAAAGGGCATGAAGGGGGCTTTGTGTTTATCGGTCCTTCAAGCAAAGATGGGTCATTTGCGATATCATGAAAAAAAAAACTATTTCCTCCAATTCTGTCTCCGCGCGAAACATACCTGCAGCAGGAGCACTGTCTAATTGCTGGCCCACGCAATTTGCTGGCCCACGCAAGAACGTTGGCCCACGCAAATAGTTTACGAGGACTCAAACAAGCAATGTTCCTCGTCTGCAGTAAGCGTTAAATCACCATTTCCCATGATAACCAAATGGGCATCTTTTGGGATAGGTCTGGTATGTCTAAAGGTTCTCGACAGCTATTCCGTGCTACGGCTTTCGGGGAATGGATTATATCGGCGTTAAACATTGCTGATAGTTTTTTTTTGTAAAGGGAACTGCGTTTGCTAGCGTCAGGATAAGAGCAAGTAACAATTTCAAAATATGAAGACAAAAGTAGGTACCTGCTTAAAGAAGGCGTCCGCGTGACCATTGATTAGGCTTTGGAGTGGTGGCACTGGAATCCCGGTTCCTTCAAAAGCCGTGAAGCACTTCTTGCGCTGACTGCATACGACCAAGAGAAGCATGTGAGAAACCACACCATTAACCTTGTGAACCCGTATTTTTCACAGTACAGTGGACGCTTCGGTAATTTGAAGTCACTTAGTTGTAATTCTTGGTAATCGGAAGTGGTGTATGGACCGGGCAACTTTAAGTGCATTCCAATGGAAGAAATGGCTCGATAATTAGATACTAAAGCCTAATGTATCTATGTATTGGAGGTTATTGTGAATAAAAAAATTGGCCGCGTATCTGCTCCTTCCGTTGTAAAAGTCGACGCAAGACGGAATTCGGCTGGCGCCTCTTGCGAGTAAGTGCATCCCTTCTCTTTCCCGCTCACCTCTTACGCCGCTACTCTCCCGTCTCGTTCCTTCCAAGATAACACGCTACAAGTTTACTCAAGTCCATTTAAATATACCGCGTTCCACTGCTCTAAGTCGGGTGCTTCGATGCCAGCGCTGCCGTGCGGCGAAAATTCGCGTGATTCCAGGCAACCGACTACAATGTTTATAGAACCGCGTTGCCCTACTCCACGAGTTTTCCAAGTGAAACGCGAAACCTGTCTAGTGGAACCTTTCGTTGCTGTTGCCATTTGATTTTTTTTTAATTTGCCAGGTAGCGCGGGCAACAGCAGGCGAGAGCTTTTGCAGTTGATGTAGTATTTTATTTGCTGTCGCAAAAAGCAGGTATCCGTAATTTTTTAAATAAAGGCACACTGCAAGTAACAGTCATGTATTCATTTTTTGCGTTACATTTGGGTAATGACTTGTTCTTGTGCAACAATGTCGACAAGTATGAACATTAACACCGAACTCAGACGTTTAGATTTGGCTGTGAGTATCTAATAAGACTGTTGCGCAGCATCTGTGTTGTTTTGGCCGGCTGGTTGAATCGAGTGACAGACAGACAGACAGACCAAAAGTTTTCCGCTCAAGTAGCCCAAGAAAGACTACCGTCTTTAAAAGGCATCAAGGTGACCGTTATCACATGATAAAATTCAAAATTTTTAAGCGCCGAAACACCGCCGTGCTTCGCGTTTGTCGGCGCCTTTGCAGCTAAGCCAGAACGCAGTAGTAAAGCAGCAGGCCAGCTGGGACTCACGCCAGCGTACGCACCTTTCTGTTTTTACATCCCTAACTTCCTTTGTTTGCGCACAGCTCCATGTGAGCGGTTTTCGGGGTGGACGTGTAAGGCTTCGAATTTATACATTAGTCGGAAAAATCAGGTCAAAACCTGTCGTACGCGAGACCTGTCGACGAAAGTTGAGTTTTGAACAAAATCTAGAATATAAGACCTGTGCCGGACTAACGGCAATGTGCTTACTGTTTAATTGGAAGTTATATTAATTCAAAGTTTTTTGCGCTCCCCGTATTGTATTAACTTTGTATTAACGGGAGTCGAGCCAACCTCTACGGCGAACGTATTACTGACCTACGTACAGTGTCCGAAAGGCTAAAAGAAACTTTAATGATTAACGTCTCTGTTTTGAGTGGCGGATCTGAAAGAAGCTATTGAATCTGGCAGATGCTTTCTGGCGCAGCCCAGTAAATTCATTGATTGTAGGTTTAACGCGCCGACCCAACGCAGGCGATGAGGCTCGCCGTAGTGGAGGGCTCCGGATTAATTTTGGCCACACGGGGATCTTTAACGTCGCGCCGAAATCTCGCACACACGGGCATTTTTGCTTTTCGCCTCCATCAGAAAAGCGGCCGCCGCGCCGGGAATCGAACCGGCGTCTTCGTACTCAGCAGCGCAAAACCCAGTAAATGCACTTAGTAAAGCCTCAGCCCCTCCCGCCAAGAACGTTGCGCCTGCAGACATAAACCCACCAGGAATCCTCACACGCGTCATTCAGCCCAGAGCGCCAGACAAATTGCCGGCGGCAGCAGCCGGAAATGCAAATTGTCCATTTTGGCTTTGCGGAGAGCAAAATAATGAGTGCCCTTCCACTCTGTTGGGAAGGACGACCAGAAGTGTTGGGCGCAGTCCAAGAAGTCTAGGGCACGAACACTCTTTGTAATTGGAAATCGCCTATACTTTCTTGTTTGTTATCTGAATGAGACATGGACGGGGTACAGTTGTGTTCTAGTGGGCAGACGTGGAGCTGTCCTTTTCCCTCCAATAGAAACTCGTTCTTGGCAGCAGACGGAAATTTCACAATTTCACAAGTTCGCTTCGAACTACGCAATTTGGAAAAGTGGTTTGAACTCAGTGTCATCTTAAAGACCGTTTAGTAGCTAACTGCCGTATAATTTGCTTCCGGAAAGTTTCCATGCAAAAAGAGGTAAAACGGTTTTCTCAATTCTGCATCATACTTCCCCTCCGTGGACCGCATGTATTGACGGTAGCGGGAATTCGGTAACAGTTACAACTTAACTGTGAGCTAAATAATTATGACAAGTGAAACTCCGTGTAATAATGTAGTCGTCGTAGCGATTAATCTCCGCATAATTGTTTTGAAAGGCACCTGCATTAGATTGAGAGCTACAGAGCATTAACTAGACAGTTGGCTTTGCTGCAAGTATAAATTTTAGCGACGCGACTTATTTCTACGCACACTGTCGACGCACGCAGTTTTGATCAGAATCTAGGTTATACGAGCCTCCACTTTAAATATTCCGCGTTGCGCTGGTTTAGGTCGACGTTAACCCTTTCAGACGCCGCTCGCTATTTCCCCCTACATTTTTTTGTTGTTATCTCTATGCCTGTATCATACCAAATAAGATTAATTGGCAGGCTACTGACCCCGACACAATCCCAGTTTTTTTAAAAGTCATGTACAGAATTGTATACATAGCCGTCATAGTGGTCAGGACGGTCAAGTGGCGCTTAGTAATTTCACATTCGTATGTATGTGTGTGTGTGATATGCATTGTTTCAATATTTTTTTTAGCGCCGCAAGTCGTGAGAAAACGAGGAGACAGAGTTGAAAAAGCTCTGCCGCTGAAGCCGTCGCGTGCGTCGCCATTGAGTTTGTTTACCCTCGTGGTAATCTTACTAGCCGCCAGTTCACCCCTAAATCTTCATTGTTAGATGAAGGATGCAAAAGTATGCTAAAGTAGCGAAAACTTACAATTTTGGTATTTCTTTTTGTAAAAAACCGCAGGGTGCAAATGCACACATTTCTGTACATAGCGTCTTAAAGGGGGACGGGCCCTCACATCACCAGCAGCACGCGCCCTTTTATTCGCTCGCCGAGACGATGTCACTTTCTATTATGACGAGCAGAATCAGGAGAGATCATGGCAGACTTAATTTGTACAGCAGGCAGGATATATAGTTGTATAAGTATATAGTTATATAGGCATATATAGTTATACAGCATATAGGGTATAGTATATGCTTATACAGGTATACAGTTTTGCATGGTCGTCAACTTCTGAGAAAGTGTAATATCATTTTTAAACAGGCCCGTGCAGTGTTAGTATCGGGTTTATCGCTAAGGTAATGAATAGGTCTTTATTCTTTCATTGACCATTATAGTGGCGGCTGCAACTTCATTGTATAGCGTTTATTCATTCCGGCTGCCAAATTCGTTGTTACTGTTTTCACCCGCATTCTGTTTCCTTGTTACAGAAATAGGACCATTTGTTATGTCACGCAAAGCTCAGAGCGTAATTTCTTCTGCCAAGAGGCTTCTGAGTTATTTCACTTGGGTAAAACGAAAACATTTTGCAATGAAATAAGCTCCTTGGAGTACAGTTCTGCGGTCGGCGTTCGAACAGTTTCAAAAGCTGTATTCAGGAGATAACGAAAAACAACAAATTGGCTTAGTTTCCTTCATTTTCGGGAATACAATAGAGTGACAACATCCAGTTCTTTGATGATATTGTGCAGGGACCATGCCAAAATAAGCTTACACCCAGTGGCATGACGACTCAGACAGAATAGGTTATATGCTAGCACACAGCCTGGTGTAGCAGACATCATTCTGGCACCTCAGAAACCAGTGAAACTTCCAGCACTATACACGACCTGAAAAACTAGCCGTGCAAGAGGGAGGCCTGAGTGAACAAGGCATATAGGTAGTGTGAAACAATCAAGAAATACGATGGGCGGCCGTTATCGGATTTCCGGAGTGCAATGGGCACACAAAAGTTTGAGGCTTCGAGCGCTTGAGCAGGACGGGAACGTATACAGCCTTTGAAGGACAAAGAAAGTAACTGGCTGGCCAATTTTGGAGGAATTAGATAACACAGTGGAGGTAAATTGTATGTGGCCTCCGTAAAATATCTACCTTTAGACGATTCACGTATATTTTGCGACGATTTGGCATTGAAGACACAGCTTTAAAACACAGGAAACACTGCAAAACAGGTACCACGTAGAGGAACGTTTATTAAATTTATTATAGTACCATTTTTCTTTCATGTTCCAAACATAAAAAAAAAAATTAAAGACCGCTGATAGTTTGGCCCGTTCCCGGGCGATAGTCGCTAATGGTAGACCTATCTTCTCTTCCCCATTACCCCATTCCTTTCCTACCCCAACCTCCTTTCTACCACTACCTCAACGCAAATTTCTATCCCCTCCCTTCCTTTTTCTTTTCCTGCGATACTTATGTGGTGCACACTCAGAACCTCTGTCCCTCTCACCACATCAGCAATAGTATCGTGCACATGTCTTCCCAGATTACGAAATTGTTATATGTGTGATCGCTACGGTGACTGGTACGTCTTCATGGCCGTCCGCTCAGTGTCCTTCAGATTCTTCTGTCACAGCTATCGCGCGTGACCGGTCTACATTCCCACTAACATCAAATGATCTTATTCAGATGTTCAACGACGGTGGTTTGGATTACCTTAGGTCACTTTGCAATTTGCGTTTACGCAGTACCTGCACAGTTACCACCTATAAGCAATACTTTGCGCGTTAGTTCTCCAGTCTTGAGTAAAAAATGCCGCTTCTTAAGGGGACTCTACAAAGCTTTTAATGAACGCTCTTGTTCGTTCCTGGGCGCGTTGGCAAGAATTGAATGCAGACGAAACGAACAAGAGCGTTCATTAAACAGGAGAGGACGTAGCAGCCTAGACAACATCCTCTCCTTTGTGTCAGATATTACCCGGCAGAAATCAGCGGGAAACATCACTATTACTGTCTTCTTTGACATCAAAGCGGCATTCGACAGCGTCGCGCACGAAGCCCTCTGAAGAGAGATGACATGCATAGGGCTTTGAGGACGCATGTCCCAGTGGCTATGTGACTACTTGCAAGACCGGCACGTCTACATGGCCACCAGTGATGGCGAAACGGCCATACATCCCGTCACGCAAGGAGTTCCTCAAGGCGGCGTCTTGAGCCCGACGTCTTTTAGCATGTGTCTCTACGCCTCCGCAACAGTCCTGCCCAAAGGTGTCACATTTCACTGTACGCAGACTACATCTGTATCTGGGCTTCAGGCAGGAACCGTCGAAACATTCGCGCCACACTCCAGAAGGCAATTCTGAAGATGAGAAAATATCTCAGATGCTGTGCTTTCATAGTTTCCCCTGAGAAGTGTGCTGCGATAGCATTCACGCGGCGCGATGTTTCACGTTATACGCTCACCGTAGAGGGTACCAATACCTTATGTCAAGTCCTCAAGTTTCTCGGTGTCACGTTTGACCGCTGAATGTCATGGGCCCACATATTCGGCGATTGAAGGAGCGGCTTCTGTGCTTTGTGCGCATTCTGCTTATGCTCGGTGGGAGTTCGTGGGGCTGCCCTTTTTGTCGGCCTCTTGGGTTACAGCCTGCCGGCCCTACATCAGCTATCACCTACAAGCCTGAAAGTAATAGACTCAGTGCTGGCAAAAGCTATGCGCACCTGCTTGGGTCTACCTAAATGCACATCGACGGTTGGAACTTTTTGCGAAGCTCGGTGCTTTTCCGCCACAGTGCTACGACGCCAAGAGGTGATTCGAACGTCTTTGCGACATTTTACTCGGTGTCATACGCATCCTTTGGCAGACCTCTCCACACAGTATTCAAGACACTTGCTTCCGGCGAATTTTCAACAGCCTCAAAAGTCGATAGCAGCCCCGTGGGTACTGGCGCCATAGAAAATTTGCACGACGATACCCGGAATTAGCAAAACGTCTGCCATGCCTGCGGCCGCGCTCAAGTTCTTCACACTCGAGTATATTTCCAGCACTTACAAAGGCTACACACATGTTTATGCGGATTGGCTCGGTTCGCCCGGGCTCATCCGCCGTCGGCGTGTGGATCCCATCAGCCCGGTGCACTATCGAAAGAAAACTTAGCCACGAAACATCCCCGACTGCTACCGAGCTAGCAGCTGTCAGGGCTGCACTTCATTACATCAGCGGACATCATGCCCAGCAATGGGTAATATCCTCGACTCGCGCAGTGCCTTACAAGCGCTCTGAAAGCTTAACAACCACAGCCAGCTTGTATGTGAAATTGGCGAAATTCACACAATGGCATGCGCGAAGGCCATGAAATCATTCTTCAGTGGGTACCTGGTCACTCGGACATATAAGGCAATATTAGGTCCGACGCAGCCGCCAGCGCAGGCAACTTGCTGAGCAACATAACCCAGCTTCCTTTCTCCCGAGAGGACAACAACGCCCTTATCCTCGCAAGTGGATGGGCTGCACAAAGGTCGGAGTGGCAGGACCCTCACACGAGGTATCTACCACTGCACGCTATTGACCCGCACTGTGACTTCCCGCTTTCCACGCGGCCTCAACAAGCGGTGTGAAGGAGTTCTGCACCGACTGCGCCTGAATGTGGCGTTTACTCGGAGTTTTAAGTTTAAGATTGGTTGGGAAGATTCCCCCCCTGTGCCGGACTTGCGGTGTGCGCCAGACTGTAAATCACTTGCTGTGCGTCTGCCCTCGATACGCTGCTGCGCGGAAAACTGCAGCGAGCTCCCTCTCTCGTGTACGCCATGGAGGCAGCATCGAACTTTTTCATTTTCTTGGGCCTTGGGCCAAGTAGTGCTGACAGTACCTTAGGTACAAAAGTTCTGCTCCAGTTTCCTACGAGAGACTGAACTGGACAAATCTCTCTAGATCAGAGCAGGAGCAGTGTGTCACGATATCTTCTCTTTCGCACTGTGGCGTTCATCTATTTATTTTTCTTGGGTTGGTGTTGTTACTTTTTTTCCCGTCGTTTACTTTTCATTTTGTTTCAGCGTTTCCATTCACGATTTTCTTTTCAACTGTATTTTTATGTCCGGACTCTGTTGGCAGCATTCTCTTGTTTTCCGTGTCCTTTTTTTTCTTTTTTAACGCTTCAGCTTGTCTTCTTCTCCTGCTGTAACCCTGATGTCTGATATGCACCACTCATCAACGTAGTCACCCCCCATCTGGTGTAGCAAGCCTTGTCCCTAGCAGGGCTGACCTCACCAGTTCACATTAAAGAGAATTCTCTCTCTCTCTCTCTTGTTCGTTCCTTCGTGCATGAGAACTCTCCGAAAGTTACAGTTATTGGCGGTGTGAAACGGCACTGCATGATCGGCTCATCGCAGCAGATGCGCCTTCCGTTTCTTCTCTGCTTTTGTGGTTTTCTTTTTCACTTTGATGTTGAATGCGTTCATGCTGCAACTGAAGAAAAGCGGTCCAAACAACCGCTACAGCGCTGCAATGACGTAATTCCAGTGGTCAAAAAACACCAAGATTGGCAAAAAGAGGAGAGTTATTCGAGCAAGTTTCTAAGTTGCCTGATGGGCATACAGCAGTTATTTATAGCCGAGGTACTTTGAAACCCCATAATATAAGTGCTGGGCGTGTTGGTTGACTACGTTCTGCAAGCATTTATGATTTAAAAAAAAGATGAAGAAAGTGTTGCAGGCTGTCTTTAACTTTAATTTGGCTAAATCAGCGTGGTCATAGATGACGCAGCAAAAAATAGTACCCTGATGCCGGCTTCGTTGATGTCTTGCTCCCATGCTGTCGAATGTAGACATTTTTTTACAATTGGGCCGTGGTAACATCTTAGCATGTACCGGGCTGCGCTCTGCATGCGCAGTTACACAATCCCGTCCACTGCGCCAATTTAATCGGAACTAGCACAGCCCAATAATAAAACGGTTGCTCCAAGTCCGATAAAGCTCAAAAGGTCCATAATTTCACAAAGGTCTAGTATAAGATCTGCTGATAACATAGATTGCGCCTTGCCAGGACTTTTCAACATGGAGCAACCACCGTAATCTGACGACTGACGTGGAACACTTGGAGAAGGAACAAAGGCGGTCGCACCTTATACGGACAAGTGTGCTCGCGAGCTTAAAAAGGCTGAAATCAGAAAATACTGCAATCAGCTCTAACATGCTTATTATCGTATTTTCAGAGCTGGAAAAAGAGCCAGTTTGCCATAAGAAATAGGAGCGGATGAGCAGCCACTCAAAATATTGGGTAGATGGCAAAGTGGGGGAAATGTTCCGCGACCTGTTTGTTATCTCAGCAGCGGCTGTACGTATAGCTCAAAAGGTCGTATATTACAAGCATGCTTCCGCGAGGGCACATGCCCCTTCAGAAATGACGCACGGGCTGTTTTGCAACATCACTGCCGGGGGTGCAAGTGCGAGCCACTAGTTCAGGGCAAAGCACTTTCGTTTACCCATAGACATACGACCCCACGTAAAGTTTGAAGGCTTCCACGAAAGGCGAGGAGGTGTCAAGGCCATTGGTTCCGCGTGCAATACTTCATCCGTACAACTGATCAAGAAAGCAACGGTTTGAGCAGTACGCGTCGTTATCATGTTCAAAGTTCTAGCGCGTACGACAATTAGATGGACTCTGAAACACTTCTGATAAACGCTTGCTCTCTTTCCTTCGAGTCCGCCAGCACTGTGAAAGCTTTAGCTATCGCCAGCGCAAAGCGGCACGACGCGATTACCTCTTCACATCAGATCCACCTTCCGTTTCTGTTTGTTTCTGGTTTGCGTTTGTGGTGATTTTTTTGGTTGGCTACCGAATACGTTAATTTCTGAAAGAGAAAGGAAGCCGGCCAATAGCCGTTTGGTCACTCTAATGACGTAATTCTTGAGCTCGGAGAGCACCAAAACGGTAAAGAGAGAAAAATCTTTTGACAAAGGTTCTAAGTTCTCTAATGTGCATGGATGAGTAATTTTTGGCTGAGGTAGTACTTCGGACCCTATATTCTAATATTTTCGACTACACTCTGAAAGCTTTTAAGATTTACAGAAAAGTTCAGACAAGTGTTGCTGAATGCCTTTAAGGGTGAAACAACGATGTCGGGCGTACTGAGTGTAGCCTAACGTTTGCGCGTGGGCGCTTTTCTTACTCCAGATTTTTTTTTTGAGGGGCTGGGACTCATGAGGTTGCCAACAGCCTTGTCAGTTCCGCGCTGGTGAACAATATATTCACTTGTGTTCGCCAACTAAGAGGTACTTTGGGAGTGAGCGCCAGTTCTGTGCCATTTCTCATGTGCCGTCCTTCAAGGTGTTGCTCCACGCCAACTAGTACTGTTTTTAAAAGCAGCCGTAACCCCCCACACTCTTCACCATCTTCCTAGTTTGTGTTACAACGTCGTCTCAACGTGAGTAAAAAAAAAAGGCATAGGCAACCCCGACTTCAAGATAAAAAACACAATTACAAGTGCTGGATACGTTACGTGTGTCCGCTTATCGTTGATAATTTCGCCGCCGTTCGTACGAGTACAAGAGCGAGGGTTATATCCCGGCTGCCGTGGCGGTTTTTTTTTTAAGCGAGAGCTTTTTTAGAGGGACCGATGGCGTTCTGTAGAAAAAATAATGCGTCTCTCTATAGACCGGTTGGCCGACTGGAAATCTCTGATAAGATCTGTGGACACATGGCGCGTGCATGAAACCGAGCTTACATTGTGTCAAAACGTTACTTGGAAATCAGGATAAAGGAGGGCTCCAAGATAAGACAATACATGCATCGGTCATGAAGAGGAGTGCAGTATATGCCTTTATCGAATAAACCACGCATCGGTATGCATTTAGATCCTCCCTATATGCCTCTAACTTAGTGCGCGTGAAATCGTCACATCGGTTTGTTCTTCATCCATCATTGTGTCTTTGGAGGGTTGACGATCGTTTGGATGCACTTTCACCGAAGGTTAGACGCACGTTTAGCTTTGGCACTACTCTGAACTTTCTTTAGGAAGAGATGGTAAAATTTTTCGAGTAGTTTCGAAAATCAGAAACGCCATGGTGTGAAGATTTTAAAGCATGCATGTTTCAAATTCTCCGCGGTTAAAAATCAGTCTCCCCCATCTACGACAACGTATTCCACAACCTACGTAGACGTGCAGCTGCTTATCGAAAAACCTGAACTTATTTGCCTTAACTTCGCATAGCCGCCTGTCGTGTGGTGTTCTTGCTTGCAGGAATGTCGGAAAGGACGGCATTTCGTAGCGGGACATCGTAAACGATCATCCCTGCGCACGCACAAAATCCATTAGTGCTTGCCAACCTTTCTTGGTAATAAAAACAAGTTTGGCCGGTCTTGCTGCCTCCTTAAGGCAGCAAGACATTTACACACATACGACGCTACGACGCTGCAAGCTGCTTTACACACATACGACGAACCATTAGTTTATTTTCTTTCAGCGCAAGAGACGTTCCGGAGGTCCCTCCGCTAAGTGGAATTCTTGTGGTTTCGACACGAAAATAGCTCAAGCAATTAGGGTGACGAACCCTACGCGTACGTCCCAACAAAGCATGCAGAACAAAGTATGTGCTGATGGCTTGTTTCTGCAACTGTGCGTTGGTATACAGGACGGACTGCGTCAATCATGGAGGTAAGTGTGCACACCCTGCGTTGAGGCAAAAAAATGCGCCAAATCCACTCTGTGAATGCGGTTGGAAAGCAAAGCTGTAAACGGCACCCACAACGATTACCCATGCGACGTCCCGTAAATTCAGCCACGTCACTCAGAAATAGTGAAACCAGAGAAAAGTGAAATGACCCAACCAAACCCTTCATTACTTCAAAGAGATATTCATGGTAAGGTAATTCAATGATGATGCATGAACGGTGGTTGGTGGAGTTGTATTGGTGTACCACACGAGTGGCAAATTTTTAAAGCAAAGCCTTTTACCTCTACCCCCCAAGGGTTCTTTCGCGACCGTTGGTGTCATCAGAAAACTCCCGCGAACAAATAAAAGAATTACTGGCACCGCCAGGAATCGAACCTGGAAATAATAGATTAACAATGCGAGAGCCCGTTGCCTTGCCGATTTAGCTACAAGCCCACGCGGAGACAGGGAAGAAAGGTGGTGCACTCACCAGCACATCTTCGGGTTTACCCCTTGATTTTTGCTGAACGCCACGTGATAGAGTCACGCAATTTCTCACGCCGCAGTGCGCTCCGCCCACGGCACATCTAGCAGCCCTGTGCGAGCCTGCGCGTGTGCTAGGAGTTACAAAAAATTATGAAGCCACAGCAACGCATGGCGTCTCACTTCTAGTATGTCAATGTGCTAAACACTGTGGCCTCCCGTGTTCACACGAAAAAAATCACAGCGCTTTGTCGTCCGCCCTATCGCCAAACGGTACACCAAGTAACACTTTGAAATACTCCTTGATGGCCAAGCCACCAGTCCAAGCCACACCATCAATATCTTGGTTCTAGATCTTCAGCCAACACCAAGAGTGGCGTATTCTTGCAGCGCCTCAAACACAGTATCAATCAAATATACACATGATCAGGCGAGTTGCTACCAAGAAGCGAGGCCTCAAGGAATCCGATACCTTTCGATTAATTCAAGCTTTTGTCTCTCGAAAATCACTATCTCCACCCCTGTCTTCTTCTCGGCAAAAAGGACATAAAGATGTTTTATATAATGATTAGAAAGGCGGTCGAGCAGGCCATTGGTCTTCTCATGAGTGCGTCCACACAGAGGCTGCTTAGCCACGGGGCTCCAAAATACAATGGAAGAGCTGATAGACGGGCATCTTTCTAAGCAGAAACTTCGACTGAGCAGAACTGCGGTGGGTCGCCGCATCCTTCATCAGATTGGCTGGGCCGCACATAATGTCACCCCGCTTGATGTACTCCCGACTCTTGGCGAGAAGAACTAAAGATGCTCCTTTTGCTTATAAATATGAAGCACTCACACAACAAGGGCCGCCGAAAAGCACGGGCTCAAGCGCTCAACACCACCCTCGGTGGTGATCACGCAGTTATCGACACAGACCTCCCAACATCGAGGGAAGCAGTATGCCACATTGTGGCTACATCCAGAACCAACCTTGCGTGTGCCTCACTCAAGACCGAAGACATGACGGCAGCAGAAGAGGCAGCCATCGCCTTGGCTCTCTCTCAACCAGGGGTTTGGAAGGTAGTCACCGATTCCAAACAAGCCTACCGGAATTACTAGAAGGGTTGGATTTCCCGACCGGCATTGCGCCTGCTGAAAACCCACTCCCAAAATGGTTCCATTCAGCTATCTGGACACCCGCTCACTCTTCCGTGGAGGGCAACGAATACATCCACCAACAAGCGCGCGCTTGGGGCCCCCCATGCTATGGAGCCGCACGAGGACAGTCACCCGGTCCTGGGCCCTAGCCCCGGGCTAAGCAGATTCTTTGTTGACGCACTCATGAGAAGACCAATGGCCTGGTCAACCGCCTTTTTAATCATTATATAAAGCATCTTTATGTCCTTTTTGCCGAGAAGAAGACAGGGGGGGACGTAAGTGATTCGCGAGAGGACAAAAGCTTGACTGAATCGAAAGGTATCGGATTCCTTGAGGCCTCGCTTCTTGGTGGCAACTCGCCTGATCATGTGTATGATTTGATTGATACTCTGTTTGAGGCGCTGCAAGGATACGTCACTCTTTGGGGCTGGCCTGGAGATGTAGGCCAAGATATTGATGCTGGGGCTCGGAGTGATGGTCTGGCCATCAAGGAGTATTTGAATGTGTTACTTGGTTACCGTTTGGCGTGAGGGCGGACGACAAAGCGCTGTGATTTTTTTCGCGTGAACACGGGAGGCCTCAGGGTGTAGCACATTGGTATACTAGGAGTGAGATGCCATGCGTTGCTGTGGGCTTCATTAATTTTTTTTAACTCCTAGCACACGCGCAAAGCTCACACAGGGCTGCTAGACGTGCCGTGGGCGGAGCGCAGGTGGCGTGAGAAATTGCGTGACTCTATCACGTGGCGTTCAGCAAGAATGCAAGGGGTAAACCCGAAGACGTGCTGGTGAGTGCACCACGTTTCCTCTCTGTCTCCGCGTGGGCTCGTAGCTAAAGCGGCAAGACAACGGGCTGTCGCTGCGTTACTCTATTAGTTCCAGGTTCGATTCCTGGCGGTGCCAGTAAATTCTTTTATTTGTTCGCGGGAGTTTTCTGTTGACACCAAGGGTCGAGAAAGAACCCTTGAAAGGTATAGGTAAAAAGCTTTGCTTTAAAAATGGCACAAATACCTCTAGCGTTGATAGTGTGGGCTATCGGACCATGTGACAGGCGCAGACGTCCATAATAAGCAGGCGAGCATGCGCCTTACCTTCTATATCCTTGTGAGGGCCGGTAAACACGCGCGCAAGGATAATTTGAAGTGGTCATGAAGACAAAATACTAGTTTCTTTTATAAAAAACCACGGTCTCGCTAACAAGGATAACAATTTTATCATAAACATAAAAAAAATTGCCATTATCACCAGCAGCAGCAGCAGCAGCATGCTCAGAACGAAGGCCTTTCTTACTGACCTCCAACCCCTCCTGTCCTGTGCCGCTAGAGTCCACTGCTAGCCACATAATTTCCATATTTCATCCCTCTTTCGGGCTATTGGCCTTCCGCGTGTTCTACACACATCTCTTGGTATTCAGTCTATTAGCCTAATTGTCCACCGGTTGTGGGTTCGTCTCACTATATGGCCAGTCCAAGTCCATTTCTTTTTTTTGAACTATGATAGCTTCCTAGTTCCTTCAGGGATCCAGGTAGCTCGTGTACTGTCCTTGAGTGTTATTCCCCAGTAGTGGCACTAGATAAGGTTACTGAGTATCGGCGCTCTTTTCTCATATTGTTCCGGGCCACCGCCATGACGATTAATCAGCTTGCATCACTGGACACTAGTTCCAACTGCGACGATTCATTTTCTTTCTTGTTCATTTTGTGCTTGTGGATTTTCAGTCGGTAAACTGTGGTAGACTCAGTTTGTCCTCCCTGCTCTGCGTTGGACGCGGCTAACGTGCGAAACACGAATCAAAGACAACGCGGAGAGCAACATTTCCGCAACAGAACTGCTTACGGAGATGCCATTTTGCTGCATCTTGGGCAGTGTTGTTAACAAACGACCCGGTAGTAGTTAGCGGTGGGGCCCGTAGAAGCGGGAATCTTGCAACGCTGATCAACACAAAATGGCCGCCGTCGCTGACTTGCATGACTGAGTGCCGCTACTCTGTACACCTTGTCTAGTGACACTAGGTCCTACAAAGAAAGCTTTCGCGGTGAGAAATATTCGAGTGTAAGAAAACTTAGGAATCAGTGCCGTCTCCCCAGCCACTTTCGGCGATATCACAATGACGTCAAACAAGCCACCGCCAAGAAACATGGCGGGGTGATTGATACTGGTCTAGCTTGGGTGTTTTAACGCACCAAAGCTACCCCTGGGCTATGAGGCGCGCCGTATTGGAGGGTTTGCGGATAAATTGACCACCTGGGTATCTTAACCTCCCAAATTTCGATAGAGGGGCGTTTTTGCTTTTCACCGCACAGAAAAGCGGATGCCGCTGCTCGGAATCGAAAACGCATCTTGGCCTCAGCAGCACAATCGTAGACTGATCGACCGCGGCTGGTGCCCGGGTGATATTGACACGAGGCACCGACAGGCGATAACAACTATGTGGTTATGGGGGGATTTGCCACAGGTTAAACGAACGGGGATTGTGCGACGAGTTCCGTGGAAAAAGAGGACGAGGTGTGATGGTTGTGCTTCCCTGGTGTGTACTAGCGGCACCCAGCCTCTGGCGTTTTGAATATTGCAATACATTTTTTACGGCATCCTCGCCTCGTAATCTTGTGGTGGAGGTGCGGGCTTCTAGAGACGGAGCTTCGCAGCGGTCGCCAGATTTCGTTCACCGAGCTTCGCTCGGACGACCCAGCGGCTACTGAACCATGACAACCCGCTTCGCAACGAGGCCCCAGCGGCTACTGCCCTTTGACAAGCCCCCACATCATTTTGTCCATCCCCGGGACCCTCCCTTCTTCTATGGCACGGCTGACGAGGATGTGGAAGACTGGATCAAGATGTACGAGCGCGTCAGTGGCCACAACCGCTGGGATCAGACGATCATGCTCGCCAACCTGTCTTTCTGCCTCAAAGGTACGGCCCAAACATGGTTTCTCATGAACGAGGCACGCCTCACCAGCTGGGACGTTGCCAAAGAAGACCTCAAAGCCATTTTCGGGACGTCCGCTAGTGGGCAGCTCACAGCAAAGAACAATCTCGCTTCTCGCGTGCAGAGTCCCACTGAGTCTTACGTCGCGTACATCCTCGACGTACTGGCCCTTTGTCAAAAAGTTGACCGACAAATGTCCGAGGAAGACAAAGTGCGCCACGTTTTGAAGGGGATAGCGGACGACGCGTTCAACCTCCTGGTTTTCAAGAACTGTGACAAAGTAGACGGTATTATCGCCGAATGTCGCCGCTTTGAGCAGGCGAAAAGCCGTCGCATCGTTCAACATTTCACACGACTTCCGAACACGGCTGCGACCTCGTCGTGCTCCGACAACGTATTGCCAACACCAGCTCAGTTCCCTTCGACAGGGGCAGCACCGACTTCCGAAAATGTGACCAGAATAGTGCGTCGTGAACTTGAGGCCATGGCTCCAGCCGAGGTTCAGCTTAACCAACAACCCTCCAATGTGCCTGCTGTATCTTTGATACAAGCCGTTGTACGCGACGAGCTCATCTATCTCGGATTGCAGCCCATTTGCACCGTCACTCAACCAAATGATCGCCCTGTTCCTTCCTTTCAAGCGCCTCGACGGGACAATATACCGCCGCGCTTCCGGTACCGCAACCCACATGAATGGAGGACGCCCGATAACCGGCCAATTTGCTTCAACTGCTGCTGCGCCGGCCACGTCGCCCGTTACTGCCATAACCACTCGTTCCAATCGCGCCCGACCAACTTCTCCCGGTACACCGACGAGGGAAATCGACGCTTCTACACCAGCCGCCAGACGCCACCCCCCAACTTCTCCAATTCTACCGACAGTCGCTGGTCCGGTCGCTCGCCGTCACCGCAGACCCGTCAGTCCCGTTCGCCCCGCCGCTCTTCCTCGCCATACCCACGCTCCAACCAGGAAAACTAGACGATGCAGCGCCCAGAGGTACCGCTGCATTTTCCCGACGACCCGAAAATCCTCTAACAACGCTGCCTGCCGAAAAGAACTTGTTAGACGTTAAAGTTGACGGTGTCCCTGTGAGTGCACTGATAGACACAGGGGCGCAGGTGTCCGTGATGAGTGCGCAACTTCGCTCCCGCCTGCGCAAAGTTTTGACGCCAGCCACTTCTTGTCTCCGAGTCGCTGACGGAGGAACTGCTGCCATTGCGGGCATGTGCACTGCACGCATCACATTGCTGGTCATGATACCTCTGTCCTGTTCACGTTTTAGAGCATTGCACCCATAAACTCATTCTCGGCCAAGATTTTCTGTCGGACCATTCTGCGCTGATCGATTGTTCTCTCGGGCTCGTCCACCTTGACCTACCCCTGTCGCCAATCACCGTCGATGAACCCTTGCCCCGTCTGTGCTGCCTCGAAGACACCCGTTTGCCGCCTCAAGCTCTTTCTTACGTACCACTGTGTGTATCTCCCTCTGTTCCTGACGGCGATTACGTCATTTCTCCAATAACAGCCGTTTTACTGGAGCGCAATGTGACCCTCCCACACACAGTCGTCACGATCACGCAAAATCGGCATCTCCCTTCCAAATTTCAGTTTTTCTACCCAACTTCTGCCGCAAGCCATCACTCTGGGCCTCCTCTCCGCTTTAGAAGAATCCCATTTTTCTGCATTGGCCGTCGTTTGCCAACGAAATACTGGCCCTCACATTCCGGACGCGACTGCCCCGACCGAAATTTTTGCAAAAATGTTGGCCCCAGATTTGCTGCCTGCCCAAGCCGATCCCCTTTCCGCTGCCTCCTGGTTCCTTTTGGGACATTTTCGACCTAAACAATCGCCCTTTGGGAAAGCCTCTCAGTCACCCACCGGATCAACACCGGCAGCGCAAGCCCCGTTCACAAAGCCCTTACAGAGTCTTCGTGCAGAGCGGCGAATTATCCAACAGAAGTGGATAAGATGCTAGCGAAGGACATCATTGAAAGTTCTTGCAGTCCATGGGCCTCTCCAGTAGTGCTGGTGAAGAAAAAAGATGGCACATGGCGGTTTTGCGTCGATTATCGGCATCTCAATGCAGTCACAAAGAAGGGCGTGTATCCCCTCCCAAGGATAGACGCCCCCGTAGACCCTTGACTGCCTTCACGGCGCTAAGTATTTTTCATCCATTGACCTTCGGTCTGGATATTGGCAAATCACCGTAGATGAAATGGACCGTGAAAAAACCGCCTTCATAACACCCCATGGTCTGTACCAGTTCAAAGTGATGCCATTCGGCCTTTGTAACGCTCCAGCCACATTCGAGCGCATGATGGACTCGCTGCTCCAGGGTTCAAGTGGTCCCCCTGCCTCTGTTACCTGGATGAGTTATCGTATTTTCTCCCTCTTTGCTACCCACGTCGAACACCTATCGGAAATTCTAACCCTTTTCCGACGCGCCGGTCTTCAGCTGAATTCCTCCAAATGCCATTTCGGACGTCAGCAAATCACGATCCTCGGACACCTCGTCGACGCGAAGGGGGTTCGTCCCGACCCTGATAAAGTTCGCGCAGTTCAGAACTTTCCAGCACCGCGGTCGACGAAAGACGTTCGAAGCTTTCTCGGACTTTGTTCGATTTTCGACGCTTTATCAAGAACTTTGCTGATATTGCTAGACCCCTCACCAACCTACGAGCACGCTGCCGCTTTTACCAACCTTATCTCCGTACTCACCCACTCTCCGCTTCTGGCTCACTTTGACCCTTATGCACCCACAGAAGTACGCACAGATGCCAGTGGGTACGGAATCGGGGCTGTTTTGGCGCAACGACAGGATGGCCCTTTAGCGGGTTATTGCCTATGCCAGCCGCCTCTTTCCCCCCCCCCGAGCGCAACTACTCCATTACAGAACGAGAATGCCTCGCCCTCGTGTGGTCTGTCGCCAAGTTTCGCCCTTATCTGCATGGCCGCTCATTCACAGTCATAACAGACCACCACGCGCTGTGCTGGCTCTCTTCGCTAAAAGATCCGGTAGGCAGGTTAGGTCGATGGGCATTGCGCCTACAGGAATATACATTCGACGTAAAATACAAATCTGGACGCTTGCACCAAGATGCTGATTGCTTGTCTCGCCATCCGGTCGACCCACCAGACGCTGCTGACGATGACGACGCAGTCTTTCTGTGTGCTATATCTGGACTCCTCCATATTCCGGGAAAAACAGCGTCGTGACCCAGCATTACGATCGATCATCGACAACATCAACTCTGCCTCACCTGACGCGTCGACGGGAATGTTTGTGCTACGCGATAACATTTTGTATCGCCGCAATACCCGTCCTGACGGGCCGGCACTTTTGCTCGCTGTCCCTGCGCATTTGCGCTCCACTGTCCTCCAGCAGCTTCACGACATGCCTACTGCTGGTCACCTCGGCATTTCTCGCACGTATGAACGCGTACGCCAGCGTTTTTTCTGGCCCGGCCTGTACCGTTCCGTCCGCCGCTACGTCAGTTCTTGCGATCAGTGTCAGCGCCGCAAGACAAACATCGCTCCCTGCGGGAACACCACAGCCACTCCACATCCCAGTAGAACCGTTTTGCTGGTTGGTCTGTACTTGCTTAGCCCTTTTCCCCAAAAGACATCGGGAAACAAGTGGATTGCTGTCGCCACGGATTACGCCACACGCTACGCCATCACGCGTGCTTTGCCGACTAGCTGTGCTACTGATGTGGCAGATTTCCTTCTTCACGACGTCATTCTCCAGCATGGGGCTCCACGTCAGTTGCTCACCGACCGTGGCCGTTGCTTTCTCTCACAAGTCGTTGACGACATCCTCCGATCCTGTTCTACTAAACATAAGATAACTACAGCGTACCATCCCCAGACTAACGGACTTACCGAACGCTTAAATCGTACCTTGACCGATATGCTTTCCTGCTACGTTTCCGCGGATCACCACGACTGGGACGTCTCCTTGCCGTACGTGACGTTTGCCTATAATTCGTCGCGGCATGATACGGCTGGGTATTCGCCGTTCTACCTCCTTTATGGCCGTGAGCCCACCCTACCACTGGACACCCTTATGCCTATGTCGGCGACCAACCCTCAGTGCGATCGGAGTACCTTGGGACGCTATTGCTCGCGCTGAACACGCTAGGCAGATTGCCCGAAACCGGCTTTGTTCCTCCCAAGCTGATCAGAAAACGATTTATGACCGAAGACATCGGGTGGCGCACTTCGCTCCGGGATCCCTTGTCCTCCTCTGGAAACCTACCCGCCGTATCGGCCTTTCTGAAAAAATTCTTCCCTGCTACAGTGGTCTCTTTCGTGTCTTGCGCAAAGTTACCGACGTAACGTACGAGTTTTCCCCGTGGCGTCGACACCGTCGAGTCACGTACTTCTACAGACATTGTACATGTTGTACGACTCAAGCCATATTGTCCGCCGGACACTGTAACCCCATAGCGCCGCGACGGCGCTCGTTCCGCCGGGGATAATGACACGAGGCACCGACAGGCGATAACAAACTATGTGGTTATGGGGGATTTGCCACAGGTTAAACGAACGGGGATTGTGCGACGAGTTCCCGTGGAAGAAGAGGACGAGGTGTGATGGTTGTGCTTCCCTCAGTGTGTACTAGCGGCACCCGCCTCTGGCGTTTTGAATATTGCGAATACATTTTTCTACGGCATCCTCGCCTCGTAACAATATTAAACGGGGACGCCTAGTTTGGTTTTATCGTATCACTTTCATGCTAAATTGCAGTTAACACACTGGCAACTGTGTTTTTGGGACCTAGTTTTGTGAGTGACGTAGTTGCTAACTATGACAGCTACGCACTCTAAAACGAAAGGAGTTTTCAATTTTTTAGTGTGTGAAAAAACCGTCATTCGTCACTGGAATGAAGCGGAGTGAGTCGCCAAAGGCTAATTATTTCCAACTGAACCATGTAGTAGTTTCTATTTATAAACCCTTAGCGCCAACGTATTGTTTCAGTAAACCTTGTTACTGGCGCCGCTGCTGTCTGGCATGGGTTTTTACATAATGGTTACTTTGCCTTTTATTATTAAGGGCGTGGCTGCGCTCTGGCTGGAGGCACGTGTCGCGGAGTAGTAGTTGTGAAGTCCTTTATTGGGAAAGGGAAGGCCGGTTGGTGACAGGGGAAACGGGAATAGCACGGAAGGAGGAGTAAACGTTTCTTTAATCTTCAAGGTGCATGTATGCAGCTTCCAAAGAAGGAAATAGTGGTCCAGTATCAGTTACCGAGCTGGGTGTAGACCCCGGCTCACAGTACTCGTGCCACACCGCTCTCTAGGGAAAAAGTGCCAAAGGCGGCGAGGAATTTGGGGTCATGGTATGGGGGATCATCAGGCGAAGCACCGTGGCGGAGTAATTTCGAGAATATAGCGTCCGTCTGCGAATGCAATGCAGCGCCAGATTAAGCGACGTATGTCCGCGGTAGAGGTCGCTGAACAGTGCGGGCAACGTGGAGGTGGTGACTTCTCCGGGTGAATCCATTTTGATAAGATGGCGAGGGGGACTGAGAGCACCATTGGCAAGAGTCTTGTTAATAAAAATTTCGTGTGGGCGGGTTCGCGTCCAGGATGCGATGAAGGGCTTTTTGCGTGGCATTTTCTTCCTCTGGGAATGCGGGGTCGCTGATGGGGACATGACAGAAGTGACTTTCCCAGGGGGCAGGCGGTGCCTGACGTAGGGATGGTGGCAACATAGTTAAGAAATCCCACGCACGAGTGCCGCTTCCTGGCTCGTAAGATAACGCCGTTGTTCGTGTTGGAGGGCAGTTTCTTACAGCAGGGCTTCCATAGGAGGCAGAAGAGCCGCCGTCTCGAGGGCGTCGATACGGGCATGTGGCGTCAATCCAGTTATTGTTCAGAGCATAGCCGTATGCAGGACTTCTAATTGCTCCTTGTGGCTGCTTGATAAGGTATAAACAGGGGTGCCGTAGGGAACACGCCCTAGGGCCACTGCTAATGCAAGCATAATGCAAGCCGCTTGTAGTGCCCTCGGTACTTGTTCGACATTCTAGATATTATATGAAATATAGGCTTCTAGGTGCCTTGAAGTTGCTTTATCCAGCAATGTGTGGCGCTGTTATGTCTAAACAAAGGCATTCCAAGCGACCTAATTTTCCGCTCACGAACCTAATTGTTGTGTCAGATAGATAGATGAAGAATGAGCTCAGCACTGATATGTGTTGAAATTTTGGTTGGCCTTGGACAGCACATTAACGTTTCCAGCGGTTACAATCAGAATCTATTTTTCACATAAATTGGTTCCTACTGTTCAAAATGCTGCGGCACAATTAGTATTCTGCGGTGCTGAAAATTGCCGAAAAGTTAAGTAAAGTTCGGCTCTAGGCCCAATAAAACCGCACGTATAAGGAACGTCGGCAGACGAACATAGGTGATTGCTGGGAAGTTTATTCGGCAGGCAGTAACAGCGTGTTAACATGTACTGTAATTCTTATTCCTCGAAGTCAGCGATGACGTTCCTAGAAGGGCCAAGTAGGCACCGGTATAGAGAAATGGGGCCAAGGAAGTTCTTTTTGTATTCGTTCTTATTGTTATTTGGCGGCAAACTGGATGAGTTGGTGTCCGTTAACGGTGACAACAGCGCGAAAGAAGACAGACTAAGATAAGAGTAAGCGCTCACAGTCCTAGCCTTCTTTTGGGCTGTTGCCAGCGTGGTCCACTAGGCATTGCATTATATTATCGTTTTACAGCAAAGCTGTTTACGGCTAGGACCCAGCAGATCGTCTCCGGCATAAAACGATGTAGACAAGAATTGCACGCGAGGGTAGCACCATGTTGCGGCGCCCATTGAAATTCCTGGGATCGTAAAACTGCGCAACATCTTCAGCGTACGGAAACAAATTCGTAAAATATGCAAGCAGGTCTTAGGGCCTTCATATTTTGATGTACGACGCCTTATACTTCCCCAAGAAACTATCTTCCCGAAAGGGCAATAAGGCTTAAAGGTGAAACCGACTTCAATGGGATTGTTGTATGGTTGGTCTTCATAAGATGACCTTCCCTCATTTAGAGTTCCGCAGTGAAGCACGTCCATCTTCGGAGGGAGTATCAATAACGAAAGTGCTCTAACCCTTGTTTTATGGAAACTATCCCGAAACAGATTATATGACAATTAGCCGCTAAGACTAGTCTAACATCACACCGAGTTCCTTTTACTTTTAAAAACGCATAGTTCACAGGGAAGTTGCAAATGGGACATCTTGAAAGCAGCGCACTTAAACACGGACACTAGGGAAAGAAACGACAAACCACTTTTAAGTATTATTTAAGTATTATAAGTTGTATTTAAGTGTGTGCTTGTTCTAATAAAAATCAGTTGTGAGTCAGCGCTGTGGTTTGTCGTTTCTTTCCCTAGTGTCCGTGTTTAAGTGCGCTACTTTCAAGATGTCCCATATGCATTACCAACTAGCCCAGTTGTCACTTCTTCTAAAGTTGCAAATATTGTATAATGCTCGTCTGCCGTCAATACGTGGGTTTTCTACAGGAGGGAAACGGACAGCCCCTTGTTTGTCCACAGGAATAAAACTGTAGCTCGTCAAAGTTTTATTCAGGGAAGTTTGCTCAATCAGATATTACAAACAAACGTGTTTTGCTTCGTGCAGAACTTGAATTACCACCAGGTCAAAGCCTACTGTCGCTGACGTTAAGGCGCGACATGCCGAGAGAGAGAGACAGAGAACAGATGGGTTCAGGAGACCTCAATGCTCGTTCCCAGAGTGGAACGGCACTGCATTTTTGTAGCCTATCTTGTCGCTACAGAGGAGCGTTCGGTGCGCACAGTTCTTATCGGTCGTCCTCGATCCGCTTTTAGCTTAGCGGTATCAGCCCTTGAAACTGAAACAGCTTACATGCAAGATTGCCATCAGTAGTTGCTTCTTCGAGTGCGAGCGGAAAAATGACGCCAGATTTTATTGCCCTAGAAGAGTCGCTGGTGTGGACATCATGGCTTATCAAGAAAGCTGCGTTTGCTTCCGCACTTGAACAAGTGTATTCATATAAAAAACTTGACTGACGCACCTGCTTGCAGGAGTATTCTGATCTAGAAAGCCCTTAGCAACGTGAAAAGTAGGGTGAGTTGGTGATGCGTATTTCATGCATAGTTAACTTGCCTGCATGGTGATGCAACAAAGCCCTAAAAGGCTAAAAAATAGCCAGTGACTTCACACTTAAGGATCGAGTGGAATCTTGCGCAATCAAGTGGGCTTGTTCCGTGAGACCTTTTCGAGACTGCGAGAAGCTCTAGCAGCGGCGAAATCAAAAATCTTAACTGGCAACTCTTTGGACCACGGTTGTCCGTCATGCGTCTATCCCGTATTGCTAATCCCTAGGAGCAATCATCGTGACAGCTACTTGCTTTTCACGCACACCATGCTCCGCATTCATACTTTACGCGGAAACGCCGCTCTTTGAACGCGCTGTTGTCGAATTTTAATAGCACACCAACCGCCTGTGACTGCCTGTACAATGACTTAGCGCCTCGGCTGCGACCAGCAAATACCGACCAGGACTTCTTCGGTGCTATGCCCGGGGTGCGTATACTGCGCCCATCAGGAGCGCCGACTTAGATAAGAGCGAGGCACCAAAAGTAACTGTGACGCATGCGCAAATGCAGGACGTGAAAAAAGATACGTAAGTTGAATCAAAAGCTTCTCTGGTGCTCAGGTTAAACTTAAGGCACAAGTATTCTTCTTTCAGCCTATTCGCGAATCAATATTTGACTATTATAAACATATGGGCTCACTAATCTGGAGGAATATTCATTCTTATAATCATATGGCGAATAGTTAAGGATTGCTGTCGGCGCAGGAGGTGGATGCAGGCTGACAACTCGGGGAGATGCGGAAGAGGTGAGCGGTGCGGATGCATTAGAGCACGGCCAGAAGAAAGCATGGGATGGGGCCCTCACTCAAGCCTTAGAGGTATTTATGAAACGAAGCATAAGGGAAGGAGGGTGGGGCGGTCTGCCTCACCGCCTCCTCCGTAGATACACTAACAGCTGTGGACACCTTCTTGCAGGCACTTTTTAAAGGGACCCTGAAATACTTTCGATAGGCGCTTTCACTCTTTTCTTCGCGTCTGGAACCACTGCGAAAGCTATAGATATCGCCAGCACGGAGCAGCACTGCGTGATTTGCTCGGCGCACCAGATACGCCTTCCATTTCTATTTGCTTTTGTGTCTTTTTTTTAAGCTTCTATCAAAAAGCGTTCATTGCTGGAACTGAAGGAAAACAGGCCAACAGCCGCTACATGGCCTTAGTGACGTAATTCGAGCCGTCGAAGAATGTCAAGACCGGGAAAGAGAGAAAAGTTTTTTGAGCTAGTTTACAAGTTATCTGATGGGCATAAGGCAGTAAATTTTGGCTGAGGTACTTTGCGATTCCCTATTCTAAGTACTGGGTGTATTATGGTGACTGCATTCTGCAAGAATTTTGGTTTTGAAAAAAAGTTGAAAAACTGTTGCAGGGTCTCTTTGAAGGAACTCTGCAGCACTTCCGATAAATGCTTTCACTCTTTCCTTCGCGTCTGGAAGCATTGTGAAAGCTGTAGTTGTCGCCAGCATGCAGCGGAACTGCGCAATTTGCTCGTCACAGAAGATCCGCCTTCCGTTTGTGCTATGCTTTTGTGGCTTCCTTTTAAAGTGGTTATCGAATGTGTTCGTTCATTCCAGCTACTGGAATAGAGCCGGGTAATGGCCGCTACATCGCTGTCATTACGTGAGTCCAGCTGCCGAAGAACGCAAAGACCGGGAAAGAGTGGAAAATAGTTTGAGCGATTTTCTAAGCTGTCTGGTGGGTGTAGAGAAGTTCTGGCTTTTCTACTTTGTGACACCCTATTCTAAGTACTAGATGTGTTGGTTGACCACGTTCTGAAAGCATTTAAGATTTTGAAAAGGTAAAATAGTGTGGCAGGGTAATTTTATTAAAGTACGCAGCCCATAACACAGCAACGTACCTTTATCGTGGGACAGAAAGATAGCAGTGGCAGCGACATTATGGAGTGCTTTTTAATTTTTGGTATCTTTTGCCCGTATTCATACATGCCTGCCGGGTGCTTTCAAACGACGGGTCAGTTTCAATTTAATATGAATGTCTTGCGTGCTTTGCTCTGTTGCCGTCGCTAGAACTTTTAGCAGAAATTTCGCCGCAAAAACAAACGTTCAAATATATTTCCACAATCTCGAGAGCATGTGCAGTGCACTGTGCGCGTGTTTTAAATTGTTTATTGTTTACCGCACTCTCACAAATCCCCTATGCTTTACTTTTAGAGTCCGAGCGAACTTGTATGAAATACTTGGCGCCTCAATCATCGCCAAACGCCGAGATTAAATTTTGCAACATTTACTTCGATGTAATCGCCCTTGTTGGCGGCCTAACGACTGCCTTCACCGCCCTGTTTGCAAGTTTGTTTTGAACAAATATAGTAGCGTTATCCATAATAACAGTCTACTTTTTCAGATCTATTTTAGGCTACGTAGTGGAAAAGGTGAAACAGATTACCTGAGCAACCACCGCCACATTACGTGACACACGCAGACGATCAACGCCGCTATCCACACCCACTTATCCAGGACAGCCATCGCGGCCGCGGTGTTCTAGGCACGAAGTTATCGCACACACAGACCGGTAACTCGGCGTCGTCTGCTAGACACATTCGCTCGCGTGAACTTGGGAAATACCTTCGAGTTTATCTTCGATTCAAGGCCGGCGCGTCACGTGATTTGGCGCCCCTCACGGCTCGGTGCGGCGGCCGACCGTGGCCAATATTTCGCCACGCCTGACCGCTTTCCGTCTGTTTCGTATTACACTCGTGTTTCCTGCCGTTGCTTGCAGTATTTCAACAACCGTCTGCAAGTGTTTGTCGGTCTTTACTAACCCGGGTTAGCTTTCAGGTGATGCAAACAGCCGCACGGAAAGTTCCCTTCTTAACCGTGAAGCAAACCTTTAGCACAACCAGGGACATTTGTCACCGCCTTTTCGAGGTCTAGCGCAAAGTTCCGAAAAAATGCCCCCCAAAAGTGCTGAGATATCAATAGAATTATACGGGATGGACGATCTTTCGGATTAGGTGCGAGAAAGAATTCGCGCCAATCCAGGCTGTGAATATGGTTGAAAAGCAAAGCTGTGAACGGCACCCACAATTATTTCCTACGCGACGTCTCTTAAATTCAGTCACGTCGCTTTACAAATAGCGAAACCAGAGAGAAGTGAAATGCACCTAACCACACCTTTTATTACTTCAAAGACATATTCTTGGTAAGGTTAAATCAATGTTGATTGATTGATTGTGGGGTTTAACGCGCCGACGCAACGCAGGCGATGAGGCGCGCCGTAGTGGAGGGCTCCGGATTAATTTTGACCACCTGGGGATCTTTAACGTGCGCCGAAATCTCGCACACACGGGCATTTTTGCTTTTCACCTGCATCAGAAAAGCGGCCGCCGCGGCCGGGAACCGAACCCGCGACCTCGTGCTCAGCAGCACAACGCCTTACCCACTAAGCCACCGCGGCGGGTTTTGATGCATGTTGATGCATCAATGTTGATGCATGAAAGGTGGTTGGTTGTGTTGTATTGGTGTAGCACATGAGTGGAAACATTTTTATAAAACTAACCAAAGCTAATACCCGGTGATAGACGATCTGACTTCTCCATCTCTCCGCCGCGGACGGAGGCGACGAGATCGGCGGCCGAGACGGTGGAGGAGGACGAAAAGAAGGAGCATGAGGTGTATATGGAGGAGGAAGTACTTCTATTAAGATTTCTGAACGGCTTAGAGTGCGGCCCAGAGGGTCGTTCCTTCTTCCCTGGAGCCCATTAAGAGTCCGCGCCGCCTTTGCTCGGCCAACCAACTGAAGCTGAGTAGGCAGACAGGGGATAGACAGCAGCATCTCCCATTGCTCTTGTTGGGTAGTTGACGGAAAGAGAGGAGGGTGCTCCGAAGCTCCATATGCGTACACAGCTGGCACGCTTGTTGAAAATGTAAGGCATGTTAAGTCCAGACGAAGGGTTACTCAACTTCATCTAGGAAACGGAGAATCAAAATCAGCCAATGTTTCCGCCGTAAAGCACGAAACAGAAGTACGAAGAGCACATATTTTCGGCTGGTGGACTCGCGACTGCTTGCGAGCTAAAATTTGCTATCGTATTGATTGCCCTAGAGATTAACGTAGAGTAAGAGACGCTTGGTCGACAAGTGCTATTCAAAGAATAATGATAAGTTTCTTTGCCAGCAATACTACAAAAAAATTTTTCGGAGAGGCGCAAAAATATAAGCTAAACCTCAGATTTGTGTACGCGGCATTCGAGAATGGCCGCTTGCTGCGCCGTGGCTGAGTGGTCCAGAGCGTCAAAAACACCGGCCTGCTCGAAGGTGATGGTTCGAATCCCTCTTGGGGATCTCTTTATTTTCTTTTTTTTTGTTCTACATGCTAGCGGAAAGTGAAGTATTTTTTCTCGTTTTATTCTGCATACAGCCCTCCACTGCTGGGAAATGTATTCATCAAAACGACAAGGAGCTTGCGATTTCAGTAGAAATGTAGTTCTGTGCACCACTTTTTTCGGGTGTGATATTGCCGCTGTTAAAAAGGAATGAACCAATACTAACTTTTCAAACTGGCAGTTCTTCTAAAGAAGAAAATGTATTCGTCGACTACCATGAACAAGTGCGCTTACGAATAAAAATGCACCCCAAAAAGCAATTTTCTCACGTACCTCGGGACTTCTGTGGATTTGGATTCGCGTTCTTCGGTCAAAATGCTTACAAAAGTAATCTGCACGTATATTTACGCGCGTTATGACAAGAAACATAAAAAAAAGAACGGCAGAAGTGAACAAGTCTGCAGCCACGTATAATCTTTTGCATCGCTGATATCCACATACCAGCTTCGAGCGATCATTTGTATTAAGGCCACATTAAGAGCCTGCGTTTATGCTGCGGTCTTACCGATACTCATGCCCCCTTCCCATCTCTTTTAAGCGCTAGAAAAAAAAATGCCGTGGGAACATCGCTTCCACAGCCTCAGATAGCCACCCTCCGGTACTGACACTTGCGGAACTGCTGCAAAAAGAAACGAGCCTCGCACGCGTGTTAGGATGCTTCCCACGTTGAAAACTTACGTCTTCCAGCATTGTTATTCTTTTTGCAGCTTTAGGTTGGCAATACAATTCACGTGAAACAAATAAACACTAGTAACGCAGCCCTGATTCCCCTTCCACCGACAGTGGCAGCCCACTTGCACTCCCTGCCATATTCGCTTCTCGGTGGCGCCACCAGAGGCCGCCACAGCGCAATGAAAAAGGCGGATTGTGTATCAGCGCAAACGTTCTTTCTTACTTGGGCAATCGTCATGCGAGGATGACTCTGGTAGGCCTCCGTACATGTCTCTGCCTGATATGTTTCCAAATCGAAGGTGACAAAGCAATAAGTACGTCCACATTTTGGCAAGCTTCGACAAAAGGTCAGCTGTGGTGCAGGAGACCCGTAATAAACTGGCATTACAAAAGCCCCTAGTTCCAAACCCAAACCCCGAAATTTTTAGCACTTTGAATTTTATTCTTCTTGCCCGGTGGGCCATTTTCAGAACATTTTTTTTAAAACGAAAATTTTCGAAGTGAGACCGGATACGTCCTGTCAACAAAAAGTAATGCATTTCCCTATGCACCAGTTGGTCGAACGAAAAGCACTGATAAGATCTCTAGAGTGATGGCACGTTCGTGAAACTGTGCTTAAATTGCGCTAAAATGGTTACCTGAAAATCACGAAAAAGGAAAAGTAATAGATAAAACTATACAACCATCGATCATGCAGAAGGAGTACAATAGTGCAACTATTGCCTCGTAAACCACGTATCAGTGTGCATTTAGACGGTTAGGTCGCAAAAGCCGTCGCATGAGTTCGTTCTTTGTTTGCCATTTGGGTCGTTGAAGGTTTGGCGATCGACTGCACGAACTTTCCGCGTAGGTTGGACGCACTCCCAGCTTTCGCGCTTCTCCCACTTTTATTTGCGAAGGGATGGCGATTTTTTTCGGTCTTGTTGACGTCGAAGGCAGATTTTTGCGTAATGAGACATTAATGCTTCGCATGCACACATTTTTTTTTGTGGCCGAAGGAGATTTCACAGAAACACGTACGCGAACGTATTCAGCAAATTTTTAGTATCCGCCATCACAGGAATGGAAGCTTGCAAAATGCAAGAGGCGAAACTGAAAGAGGTTTTGTTTAGATACCGCAGCATACAGAAAATTTGCTGACATAACGCTACTAAGGGCATGAGGGCAGACATGATACAAAAAAAAACTAGGGCAAGTACCTTTGCATAAAATTACAAGCTAACCTTTCTTGACTTTTCCTTCCTTGCCGTTCGTACAAGATACCCTTTCCTGCACACGTCGCTTAGTAAAATTCTGGTGGCGTAGTATGTAACAAAACTAACCGAGCACTCGTACCTGTAACAAGTTACATACTCTTCGAATATTTTCTCCTTGGTTGGAGTGTCAGTTGCCCAACACGTTGTCCTTGGTTACACAGCTGCGAGGAGAAGGAGCAACTCAGCCCACCAAGGTTCTTTTCGCCCACGGCATGCGTAACTGCCGAAGCTTCGCGATTGCACATTTCATCTATACGTGACTGCGCCAGCGTTTAAGATATTTTAAAGGGGGCTGAGCAAAAAAGCCACCAAAATAATTAATACGGCCATTTCTGGACTAAGGGCTTGGAGATCTGTATTTGTAACTGATAAAAACGGCCCAACAGAGATATCAGTAGTGCACGCGCACTGAATTTCACCGGGACTCCTTCATTTCTTACTAGAATGAAGTTTTGGAGGTGAATCACCCAGTGACATTTATAGATCTGACGCTGTTTTGTGAGTTGTGTGTGTGCTTGCGTCAATGTGTGGGCTTCTTTGTGTGTGTGTTTGTGTGTTGTATGCCCATACGAAGAACAAAGAAGCAACACACGAACAAACAGAACACAGAAATGTTCTTCGAGTCTTCTGGAAACTATTTCGCAAACCTGCCTGCCTATCATTTCCGAAACAGCGCTACAAACTGAAAGGTTTACGCTCGTATAGGGAAATTACGGGTAACACCTCGAACACGAGATATAACAGGAAAAAAAAAATACTTTTGGAGTTACGTTTACGTAACGTTGCAGAAACACGCTAGAAAAACATTTTAAGAACAATTAAATACATCCACTGCAGAAACTCTGGCCCTGGTATTTGTTTTTCTTGGAGAGCCTTTCAGTTTGATCATAAGCAAATGTCGTTTCAAATCACGCGCCACCAGCCGCAAAGGGTTCGCACAACATCCGACAGATGGCGACGAGTGTACTGGCCAGTAGGAAGACGCATTGAAACATCCCCCTCGCGATGGGCATGATCAAATGCAGAGCATTTTTGGGGGCTCACGACGTTAAGTAGTTTGCGTTACGTATATGTTGTTGCACTTGTGGCAACTGCTGACGAGAGAGCGCTCGTCAGCAGTAATTTGAATGAGTCAACGATATAAGGCGCGTTCATAGCGTCCCATTCTGTGTCGGCTTTGTGGCGCAGTGGTTAGAGCACCATGTACATTGCGTTCCACCCGCAGGGTCGAGGGATCGAAACCTGGCGCCGGATAGTATTTCTTTTTTTATATAGTAGGGAGGGGTGCGGTGCGGACTACGGACGTCAACGCGGGTGACATCGTGAGTTACTGAAATGCTCTGCATTTAATACTCGTCATGAGCACTGTTGCTCACGACGTGTATTCAAAAGTAGAGTTCCAAATGGACGACAGCAACAAGGACTGCTCCCTATGCAAGTTCTTGGAACAGCGACAAGCAGAGGTAAGTGGGAATGTAGACATGGCCGACGGGGGTCGCCCAGCGGAAACTCGAGAAACCTTACTTTGTTTACTTGAGGCTCTACTCGCTTGGGAATGGTGCCTAACAATTACTAATTACGTTACTTAAAATGCATATCCTTGTGACGAGACGTCTCAACGTAGGTCTAGATAAATTTTTCAACAGAAAATGGTGCCTAATATTATGAACGCTCTCAAAGTGAATATCTAATTGATGAGATGGTTAAGTTTAAATTTACATTATTTTTGAGCTGAAATTGTACTAGTTTCGGGTTATTCTACACGAAGTACATATCCAATGAATGATACGTATAGGCTTCACGTCAAAATAACGCTTCCAACGGTGTAGGATTTTGATGGTCACCGAGTCTAACCGCACGCCCACTGGGCCGTTCGTTCTTTTTACGCACGCACCATAGAAGGCCTGGCGCTTCAATGACAAGTGACTTTGTCTTCACAGACGAGAAAAAGTACACGGAACCCTAGCGATGTAAGTGTCCTAAAAAATCATGCACCCCCCCCCCCCCTCCGTCTAACGACGATGATAGTTGAACCCGATGCTTTCTCATGAGGGATTCTTTGGTTCGTTGTTCCCACACTGGGTGTATGAGATACTCTGGAGATACGCACCACTTTCCTAGAATACCTACAGCAACTCTAGGGTGTGCACTTCGTAGGCCTAACGTTAGGGTTTGGGGTGTACGGCGCGAATCGGCACCTGCTGCTTGGTGGCGTTCAGTGACCAAATTTCTATGTCAGGGCCGGTTTGAGGTGTTAAGCTCCAAGATGTGACGTTAGGCCTACCATCCTAAACCTCAAAAACTGGAAGATATGCCTAACGTCTTGTGGCCAACCTTCTTACGGCACGCAGAGCATAGCCATTGTTCTTGTGATGATTCTTCAGTTGTCTTCTGAGTTTTCCCAAACGGCTTCGGCCATCTGGAAATGAAGCAATGGAATAGAAGGAAGGAAGGAAACAACTTTTATTGTCAGACAAAGCGCGTTCAGCACCCGATGGGGTGGCTCCTTCTTCATGGGTTCCATATGCTTCCAGGGCCGCCTGGCCCCTGTGGATCAGTCGGAGCTGGTCTTCCAGGGCGGGGCTGGATAGCAAGATCTCCCATCGCTCGTCAACGGTGAGGATAGTAGGGGGATTACTTATGGGTATAGGTGGGGGGCGGTCTTTGGAGAAATTGCACTCTCCTTTGATGTGCTGGAGAGTGACTAGTACATTGCAGTGAGGGCATCTGTTCTTGTAGATTTCAGGGTACATTTTATTCTGGAGGCAGGGGTGAGGAAAGGAGCCTGCCTGTATTTGCCTGTATATCACTTGTTCTGTTCTAGTGAAGGAGTGGGGGGGTGTGGGAATGCCTTCCTACCGTCACTGTAATATTTGACTATATCTGTGTAGCTGGTGATGGGTTGCCATCCCCTTCCCTCCTGCACGGTGGCCCGGGAGTTGAGCGCTCGGGCCTGTTGATGAGCATATTCGTTGCCCTCAATAGAGGAGTGGGCCGGGACCCAAACTAATTCGATCTTTTGTTTAGGAGGCGTAGCTTTTTCGAGGAGTTTTAGAGCCGCAAGGGACACCCAGCCAGATCTGTAGTTCTTGTACGCAGCTTGTGAGTCCGTAATGATCTTGGTGACGTTAGGTTGCAGGAGTGCGAGGGCTATCGCCACTTCTTCTGCTTCCTCTGAAGATGGAGTGTTGATCGATGCGCAGGTGACCAGCTTGTTTAATCCGGTGACCGCGACCGTTGTCCTTGTGGAGTGTTTGGGCAGGGAGGCGTCTGTGTAGAGGACAGTGTCGTCTTCCTCCAGGGTCCTGGAGAGGGCTCTGGTCGGGGCCTCGCGCCGTCCGGCGTGCCTTGTGGGGTTCATGTTGCGCGGTAATGATTTGCTTTCCATCTTCTCAGTCCACTCTTCGGGTAATTGGCCGTGACAGGTATAGTGGGATTCTTGCCATCCGATCTTGCGGAGGACGCTTCTGCCCGCCTTGGTATGGCTAAGGCGGATCCTTTGATTGGACAACAGGCGGAAGGGTCTGAAGGAATCAGACACATTGCGCCTCGTTCAGGCCTTTGTTACCTCAAGAATTAGCTACGCAGCGCTGTATATGAAACTCCTGAAAAATGATGTAATACAACTTGACAAAGCAGGCCCTGGGTATTCCCACAAACTCGTCCACAACAAAATTACTACAAATGGCAGTCCACAACACAGTAGCCGAGCTTATAGCCTGATCATGCTCAAGATCTGGTCTGACGCGAGCTTGATTTTTCTGATCATAGCCGTTGCCTTGCCGTCTGCCTGGATCAAGAGGCCTAAGATCCCGAGTTGAGGTACCGGAAGGATGCTGATCCTTTCTAGAGTGATTCCAATGGTTTCTGATCGTTTCCCTGATGTACGTGGTCTAACAATGGTCAGCTCCGACTTTTGAGGCGAACAGCAAAGGCCACAGGCCTTCGCATAGCTGTTGACTGTCTCAGCTGCTTTTTGGAGCGTGTCTTCGATCCATCCATCCGACCCTGCTCTCGCAGTCCAGAGGGTGATGTCGTCGGCATACAATGCATGTTACAGGCCATCAATGGACTCGAGAAGCTTGGGCAATGGCAGGAGAGCAATGTTGAACAGTAGTGGGGAGAGAACTGAACCTTGCGGTGTTCCTCTATCCCCCAGGAAGATCGGTTGGGATGTCTTCTCTCCTATTCTGATCATGGCCGTTCGGGTGCTAAGAAAGTCTCAGATATAGTTGTACGCTCTCACTCCGCAACCCATGTTGCGTAGGTTGCGGAGGACACTATCATGCGTGATGTTGTCAAAGGCACCTTTGAGATCGAGCGCTAGTATCGCTCGCGGCGCCTGTTTCGTTGCCCGCTTGATTACTAGCTCGTTAAGTTGTATGAGAACATCTTGGGTGCCTAGGTGTTGCCTGAAGCCATAAATTGTCTCCGGCATCTGGTCGGTGGCATCCAGATGTCGCTGCAACCTCTTGAGTACCATACGTTCCATGACCTTCCAAACGCAGGACGTCAGGCATATCGGTCGCATGTTGTCAATGTGATGTGTCTTCCCAGGCTTGGGTATGAAGCGGACTTCTGCCTCTTTCCATTCCGGTGGGAGTTTGCCAGTCTCCCAGACCTGGTTAGTGTACTCGAGCAGCTCTCTGCGGGCCTTGTCCCCGAGGTTGTTGAGTAACCTGTAGGCAATGGTATCGGGTCCTGGCGCGCTGCTCTTATTGCTCTCGGAGATTGCCGCGACCAATTCGGTGTCGGTGAATTGTTTGTCTATTGCTTCGTCGGTAGGTCCTGCATAGTCCTGAGGTGCGATGTCTCCCTTCTCAGTTTTCAGGTACTTGGCCTTCAGGTCGTTGATGAGTTCATCGACACCGCCAGTATAATTGCTGAGGGTGCGTATGAGGCTTCGATTAGTGGCGCTTTTGCTGCTGAGAGGGTCGATCAGGTGACGGAGGAGACGCCGGCGCCATAACACGAGGTACCCAGGTTTAATTACGGCCACGGGAAGCGTTATTTTTTCTTCTTCTTTTACTTCACCCACGATCACATCACATCACTGTCGTCAGAGAAAGTTGGCTTTTATGCAAGGCCAACTGGCGTGCAACTGAATCAGTCAGGACATAAAAGCTTCTCTTTAAAATCATATTTTGCCCTGATATGCATATCTTTACCACAATTTACCTATTCGCGACACGGCCTTTCTCACACGCCCCAGTGTAGATCTACGGAATGTGCTTTGCGTTCTGTCGGAATGGTCACGTTCTCTTAGCCGCTTATCCTGCCTTGCGCTCACTGCGTGCTCCGCTTCAAAACGGCTGCAAGCAGTGACAGGGCGCGTCAAAACATGGTCTGGCGGGCTGGTCCACCGCCGTTTTGTTTGACGTGTGGCGTCTGAGTCACCGTCCCTATTTGGTTGTTGCTTATACTTTTCCTATTTCTACTCGTAAAGTGTTGTAAATCTCTTGTGGCGAGCGGAAACTTTCGATTGCTGGTTTCACGCTCATAAGAACAGATAGATGCACAGTATCAACATCAGTGTTTTTTGTACAAAGGTCCACAGCTGTTACTGCGCCACTTGCACTTCCCATGTCACACCCAAGCGTGTTGTAACGCTGTTATTGTGTTTATCAAGGAATACATGAAACAGTTTCAAGCTTGAACGGATGCAAATTTCTCGTGCAAAGAACTCGCCAGCCACAATACCACGACGCGGACAGCCAGCGTGGGTTTAGTCTTAATAATGACAAAGAAAAAAATCAGGCCAATCCACCATGTAAATGTCGTTGGAAAGTAAAGCTGTAAACGGCGCCCACAACGATTACGCATGCGGCGTCACTTAAATTTCATCACGTCGCTCTACAAATAGTGAAACCAGAGGGAAGTTAAAGGCACTTAACCACACCCCTTATTACTTCAAAGAGATATTCTTCGTAAGGTTAAATCAATTCATGATGCATGAACGGTGGTTGGTTTAGTTGTGTTGGTGTTGCAGATGAGTGGAAACTCTTTTTTTACAATATTAAAGGAAGCTCAAACCCGGTGTTCTACGATCTCACTTCTCCGTCTCTACCGCCGCGGACGGAGGCGACGCGATCGGCGGCAGAGACGGAGGAGCAGGAGGCGGCGGAGGGTGAGAGGGGAAGGAGAAAATACTTCTACAGTCGAGTCCTCTTACAAAGATACCGTTTATAACAATATCTCGGATATAACGATGAACAACGATGGCACCTACCCCTTTTGTATGCTTTCTATCGTATAATAAACCACTCATTACAATGCCCCAGTGCCACGATATCGGATATAGCGAATGAATCGTGTTACAGCGCGCGCCGAAAATGCGAGATGCCGCCGGCTTTCCACGCTGACCACGCCGACCGCACGCGCCACGATGCGCCTCGCCTCCCATCCACCCCTCAGAAAACGAGTCGACTGCGAAGCGCCCGACGATGATGGTGTGCCGGAGTTGTGGTCGGCGGTTCACGAAGATGCGTCGGGTCTGTACAACTTTCTCCACGCAGGCGATGTTGTGGAAACGTCCGAGTGCCTCAGTGATGAGGCGATCGTTCCGTGTGTACGTGCTGTGTACAGCAATGAGAGCGACCACTCCAACGATGCGGCTGAGCAGCATACGCAGGTAGTGTCATCGCACGAGGCCCAATGGATGGTACAGTCTCTCCAGGACTTGGTTTTCGCGAAGGGCCTCCCGCTAAATTATGTGGAGCACCCAGATACTCTTGAGAAATATGTGCGCCAGCTTCACGCGAAGCAATCAAAGCTGACAGACTATGCAGACATGACAGACTATCACAGACTAGGCTTTTCTGCAAACAGGTAGTTGCACTACCTAACTTGCATGCTGAAAAAACGCTTTCATCTCTCTTTTTGGCTATTCTCCTTAAACCGCTTTATAACAATTATCGGTTATAGCGATGGGATTTCTTTGGCACTTGGATATTGTTATAAGTGGACTGGACTGTATTCAGATTTCTGAACGGCCCAGGGTGCGGCCAAGGGGAGTGGTTCCTTCTTCACTGGAGCCCATATGCAGTACGCGCCGTCTGTTCTCTGTCCACCAGCTGAAGCTGGGTAGGCAGGAGGGCGAGGGGGCGGGGCTCGGCAGCAGCATCTCCCATTGCTCTGGTTGGGCAGTGGACAAAAAGAGAGGAGGGTGCTCTGGGATAAAGTCACCCACCCCAATTATGTGGCAGAGTGTCCCTCCTGAGCAAAAGTTACATTCAGGGTCGTAGCGATTCGGGTGAATTAAGTGAAGACATGTCGGGTGTGGGAAGGAGCCGGAATGTATGAGCAATAGGGTAGCTTGTTCTCTGGAAAGGTCAGGGCAAGGCGAAGGTAGGGCCTGTCTCTGAAGGCGATAATGCTGTGTTACGTCCCTGAACGAGACAAGCGGGTTACTGTCCTCGTGCAGCTCCATAACATGGGGGGAGGGGGCAAAAGCGTAGGCTTGTTGATGGGTGTATTCAGTGCCCTCTATTTAAGCGTGAGCGGGTGTCTAGATGAGCTGAATGGAACCATTTGGGGACTGTTTTTCTAGCAGACGCAGTGCAGGTCGGGACGCCCAACCCGAGTGGTAATTCCGGTAGGTTTTGGGAATCGGCGACTACCTTCCGAATGCCTGATTAAGTGAAAGCCAAGAGAGCGATGGCTGTCTCTTCTGCTGCCTCATGTCTTAGGTCTTGATTGAGGCACACACAAGGAGGTTGGTTCTGGAGGTAGCCACGATGATGGCGTACTGCTCCTCTGGATGTTGGGAGGCGTCTGTGTAGATAATTTTATGATCCCCGCTGAGGGTAATGTTTAGTGCTTGACCCCGTGCTTGTCGGCGACCCTCGTCGTGTGAGGGGTTCCTATTTTTAAGCAAAGGGAAAATCTTTGGTTCTCGTCGCCAAGAGCCCGGGAGTAGATCAAGCGGAGTAACATTCTGTGATGGTCATCAAGGAGTATTTTAATGTGTTCCTTGATGATTCATTTGGTAAGCGGTTTCATTCAGCTCATCTGGACACCCCCTCACGCTTGAATGGTGGGAACTAAATACTCCCATCACCAAGCCAATGCTTTTACCCCCGTGCTATGGAGCTTCACGAGAAAAGTCCCCCGCTTGTCTCCTTCAGGGGCGTAACACATCATAATCGTCTTCAGAGACAGACCGTACCTTCGGCTTACCCTGACCTTTCGAGAGAGCAACAAACTACACTACGGCTCATACAATCTTGCACCTTCCCACACCTGACGTATCTTCCCCTAATGCACCCGGATCGCTACAACCCTGAATGTAAATTTTGCTCAGAAAGAGGAACAGGCTGCCACATAATCGGTGTGTGCTACTTCAGACCTGAGCACCCTCCTCTCTTTCCGTCAATTACCCAACAAGAGCAAAGGGAGATGCTGCTGTCAAGCCCCTCTTTGCCTACCCAGCTTCAGCTGGTGGGCAGAGAACTGGCGGCGCGGACTGGACATGGGCCCCAGTGAGGAAGATTTTGGTATATCTCTTGTTTGCAGTTGTTGAAGGAGGTAATGGGACAAGCCAATCGCCACACCCCGAAAGCCATCCTGGCCTTGGACGTGAAGGGGCCTTTCGATAACGTTACTCACTAAGCGATTCTTACCAACCTGAACTGTTTTGACTGGGGACACAGACTTACAATTACGTCCGAGATTTTCTATCGAATCGAAAGGCTATACTCAGGCTTGGTGGCTTGTCCTCCGGTCCCATTGACGTAGGTGGCAGAGGCACACCACAAGGATCGGTTTTATCTTTCATACATTTTAACACAGCCCTTATAGGCCTACCTACCATCCTGGGAGCCATCCCGCATCTGCAACATGGCTTATATGCCGGTGATAATACAGTGTGGACAGGCACGGGCTCGGTAGGCGAGATGCAGGGCGGTCTCCAGCTGGCCGCTGATGCTGTGAGTGAATACGCAAGGAGGTTCGGGCTTTCCTGCTCCCCACACAATTCTGAACTTCTTATGGTCGGAAAGCGAAGAAGAAAAAAGTCCAAGATCCGGGCATCCGGATCACCCTGGACGGCCATACCATCCAGCCGTCACCTCACATCAAAGTCCTCGGTATGACTTTTCAAGAGAACTGTTCAAACACAATTCTTCTCAACCGACTCAGTCAGACAACGGTATTAATTACCCACATGCTCCGAAGAATAACCACCAAAGCGAGGGGAATGAATAAAGCGAACACCCTTCGTCTGGTAGAGGCCTTCGTCATCTCACGCAGTACCTACGCCATTCCGTATGCTATATTAAGCAAGGGCGACTTGGCCAAGATTGACACCATGATCCGGAGAGCCTATAACCATGCCCTGAGGGTCCCTATTAGTACCTGGACCGACAGGCTTTGGAAATTGGGACTACATAACACGGCCGCGGAACTAGTTGAGGCCCACCTCGCCAGCCACCGTCTGCGACTAAGCACGACACCGTGCGGGAGGAGTCTCCTCACCAGACTGGGAATGGCGTCCCCCGAAGAAAGATACCAGCAAGTACGCGACGTACCTCCAAAAAATAAGATTAAACATTGACGTTGCACCTATACCCCGCAAGATGGACCCTACTCACCACGCAGGGAGAAGAGAATCAAGAGCGCGCACTCTCAACAAACGACACAGCGACCGAGACCGCACGATTTACACCGACGCCGCCGACTATACGAGAAGGGGAGCCATGACCGCCGTGGTTGCTTCTACGGAGAACCACCTCACTAGCATCACCTTGCCCTTCACAACCACTACCCAGGCAGAGGAAGCGGCCATTGCTCTGGCCATCTCCCAGACAAATGCGGATACCGTTATTACGGACTCGCAACAGGCTTGCCGAAACTTCCTTCGTGGTAGAATTTCTAAAACGGCTCTGAACATCCTGCTGCAAAAAGCCACCAGTTCGTCCGCCCCCAGCGAATTCTTCGTAGCCTCTGACATGGGCGACTGCTCGACTCGCCTACAATGACTTGAAAACTTGGCACGAACGGACTTTTGGTGTACCCGTGAGGTGGAAGCAAATAAAGCCTCTCTCAATAAAGTTTTCGTGTGGGCATTCCCAATGGTCTGCGAAAGTCAGGGTCGGTAGACGGCATGGGCGTAAATGATTGAACAACAGCGTCTAAAACACACTGAGCAAGTTGACCGATACGGAAATTTCCTGGGCTCACCTAGAGTAAAACGATGCGACCGTCAACAACCATAAGAAACAACATAGCGTGATTAGAAAGACATATCTCGCCCTTCGATTTGAGCACACAGTTTTCGTATAGGTAGGAAGAATGACCTTCGGTATCTGGAGTAGGAGAGAACAGCTGGCAACATGCCCGATGCGGAGATGAGGATTTTCTGTGAACGCATTGGGTAAACGGCGTGGCCGGTATCAAGGGGCGACTTATCGCCAATGGAAATACATCTCCTGCACTTTGATGCTTGCCAAGAGCATTCGATTAATCAGTAAGAATTATGTTCTGAGTCTCCAGGGGGTCAGACTTACACTTCTTTAGTTTTTAATGCGTTCCAGAGATATGATATCTTCAGAAAAGGCGAGAAGAAAAGTTCAGCGCAAGAAAAGACCAGCACACAGACTTCGAGAGAAACGGGAGGATGGGTACTTCCGGTCCCTTTTGCTTACTTTGTAATCCGCGCTCAGCGCTTGCACTTAACAGCTGTCAACTCCGGAAGCAACAAGTGTTGCTGAACTATTTAAATGGGCCATGCAGAGAAAAACACAAGTTTGTTTTCATCGAAAGATTTCGCGTTTTATAGTTCCCCCAGCGCTTAAGTCCGGAAGAAAATGATGCGGTATTCACTTAGAAATTATACAATATAGGTTAAAATTTCGATTATCCCTCCAAATCGTGTTTCCGTAACGTCAGCAATGAATGAAGGCAATAACGCATCAAACGAGCTTCCACTGCGTCGTTCGGCTCTGCAGCCTTGCTTGCCATGAGTCCTCCCAGATGGCGCTACGATACTCATGCACGAACCTTTTTTTTATAAGAAACTTTATTCCATAAAACACGAAGTATGTACAAAAAACTGTTTGGACCGATAGCTGCAAAGAGTTCAATATAAAATTACAATCAATTCACAAGCAATTCACAAACACTAAGCGGCACAGCGTGGAGGGCTCAAGAAAAATTGAGATTTACACAAGGTTACATTTCGTACAACGCAAATTTTACACATTCGCGGATTGACACAACAAATCGAACAGAAAAATAGTGATACTAAGAAGACCATTCACATAGCAAGAGTTTCGGATAAAAGTTTACTGGACTTTTAATGCTGTTTAGCATCCATCTTAAAATTTCTCGCTGTTGTCACCTCTATCGGAAGGTCGTTCCATATTTTGACTCCACTGAACTCAATGAGGCGTTCACCATATACATTGTTACATTTGGGAAGGTTCAAGTTGAAATTGGAGGCTTGCCTTGTACTACGAGAGGGTAAGGTGAAAAGGCTTAACGGAAAGGGAGAATTGGTGTTTATTATATTGTCGATCACAAGCAAAATTTTGTAGTTGCGCAAGGACCAACACGAATGTACGCCATTATCCCGGAAAACGTTGTTCCTGGAAAGACTTGTATCAGTTGTCAAAGCAGTCAATGCTCGTTTTTGCACACGAAGTAAAGGCGATAGGTAGGTTTTATATGTTTGCCCCCAAGATTCACAACAATAACTGATATGTGAATGACAGAAAGCATAGTAGAGGGAGCGTCGTACATCGTACGAAAAATAATATCTCGCCTCAAAGAGCGCGTGGCAACCGAAAGCTAGTTTCTTGCATACGCTATTGATCTGTTCTTTCCAGTGTAAATGACAGTCAAAAATAACTCCTAGGTATTTGAAATGCGACACTTGCTGTATTAACTAGCTGCCAAGAGTAAGTGCAAAACAATGGTTGGTGGTCTTGTACCTAGAGTGAAAAATGACGTACTTAGTTTTTTCTACATTAAGTGTTAAGCGGTTTTCAAAAAACCAAGAAGACAAATTCTTCAGCTCACTGGTTATTTTGGTTTGAATTACCTCAAGAGATCGTCCAGAAACAACAAGAGCGGCATCATCTGCATACATTATTAATTGTGAGGAGTGAAGAGCCTTTGGGAGATCGTTTATATAAAGTGAAAACAATATGGGACCCATAACGGAGGCCTGTGGTACACCGCAAGTTATCTCTTTAACGTCCGACAAAAAACCATTTATAAGTACTCTTTGCTTCCGGAGGATAAATAGCTATGAAAGAATTTAAGGGAGCTCTTTGTAAAGCCATAACTTTCTAATTTCTGCAGCAAGATGGGATGATAAACTGTCTCAAATGCCTTTTTAATATCCAGGAAAACAACGACACCTACGGTATTTTGATACATTGCAGAATTAAGAGCCTGTGATAAAGTAAGTACGGCTGTTGAAGTAGATCTATTTCCTACAAAACCGGGCTGGTTAGGTGTAATAATATTACTTTCTTTAAGAACTTTTTTGAGCTGTTGCGCAATTAGTTTTTCGAAGAGAGTGTTCAGCGCACTCAGTACTGATATCGGCCTGTAACTACCTGGTTCGTTTGGATCTCCATCTTTGTATATGGGGACCACTTTTGCAACTTTGAGTACATCAGGGTAACAGCAATTTTCAAGGGAATGGTTGAACGGGTGACATAAATACGGACCAATGACATCAATGTTTTCTTCTATAACCCGCATCTAGGATGCCATCGAGACCCGATGCTTTATTTACTGCCATTTTACTGACACTGGCTCTTACATCTTCCGTAGAAATTTTATGGAAACAGAAGTTATTATATACAGTTCTGGGTGCAGGTGTAGTTGATAACTGCAAAGAAAATTGCCGGGTAAGGCCAGAACCAACATTAATGAAGTAATCGTTAAAATTATTCGCAACGTGCGGGGAGATGTTATTGGGTGTGACATTGTTTTGTCGGCCTATTCCAATTACGTTTTTGACTATCTTCCATAGTTGTTTCGTGTCACCTTTTTTTTGTGTAACCATTTTTTCGTAATATAGTTTTTTTCGAGTTTCTAATCATCGCTACTGACTTGTTTCTGTAATAATGGAACTGCTTGCGGTAATACCCATTTGTCTTGTTCCTTTCCTATCTGTTGTAGTACGAATCCTTACTCTTCAGAGACAGCAAGTATATCACGAGTTATCCACGGGCACACAGGATCTTCACAATTATCCTTGACGTATTCGCGTGTAGATTGGGTAATTACATTTGTGATGTAAGAAACAAAATGTTCAAATTCAATGTTTACATTGTCACTATCCAGGTTTTTAAAGTTATCACGCTCAAGTAGTTTTCTAACGCTCACATAATCAACACGAGAAGTTCACTTCGGGTGTCTTTGAAAAAGCTGTCTCATACAGGCTTGTGGTAAGAACATAAATGTAGGGCAATGATCGGCAACGACAACATCGCACACACCGGCTCGCAGATTTATATCTAAATTGCACAACATATGATCGATGAGAGATGCGGATTGACTGGTAATTCGAGTTGGGGAGTTAATGACGTTTTTTAAATTGAATTACTGTAAAAGGAAGACATATTAACTACAATCGTCCGATAAAAGATCAATGTTAAAATCACCGCAGACTACGATGGGACTGTTGGTTGTCGCATATGACATCAAAATGGTTTCCATTTCCGAAACTAATTTTTGCCCTCTAGAATGCGGCGGACGATAAATTACACCAATTATGAGGCCACACTGCAACTTTACGAAAAGGGCTTCAGTTGCGTCACTGCTGTGTTTCTTAACTTCAGAAGCGCAAAAGGCAAGTCCAGCTTTCGCAATAAACGCTACGCCACCGCTGCGTGTAGGGCTGCACCTAGGCAGCGATAGCATTTTGTAGCCTGGTATAAAATCAGATTCCCGTGCCTTCAACCATGTTTCCGTGACGGCAATGACGTCATATCGGAAAGAAAACTGTGACAGGTAAGTCAGGAGATTATCGGAATTTTTACGGATACTTCTTACGTTGCAATGTAGAATAGATAATCATCAAACGCAAGCCTAGCTTGCTCTATTTCGGAAATAGTGAAAGCCATCTGATTAAACAACTCTGTTCAGGTCTTTTACGCATGTCACATGGAGTACTTTTGTTTTTTCTGCTTTCCGCATTAGAATTTTGCCGTCGGAAACCCAAGTATATTTCAAGTTCTTTTCTCGCTTTGCTGCCAGAGCCTTTCCTAGTAGTAGCTTATTCGCAGGACAGAGATGTTCATTGATGAAAATAGGATCGTGTCACAGAATTGAGAAGTAATTCAGTGGCCGATGTCTCGGACGGGAGGAGCGACAAACAACTCCCTCCTGGATACGAATAGAGGATGTGGTTCGGACGTGCTAACCGGCGATAGGTCCACGCCTGAATGGCTGCTGGCGTGAGGCACGAGACGGGGCACGGGATAATCTCAAAACAAGGCATATTTACTTTATCCGCATACACAGGAATTCCAGAACAGACAGACAGACAGACAGACAGAAGGTTTGACAACTTAATAACACACTGCAGTTGACACCCCGTCGGGGTCAGAGCGCCAAGAGACCGACATTGAGCACATTGATGTGAATGAATGAAACGGTACTCGCCGTTACGAGCCCAAGAAGGAGGCGACAGTAACTGAAGGGGATAGTAGAGTGTAGAATAGGCGGGGTTGGAGGCTTCCCCCAACTGCTAACAAAGGCCCGCGAAGAACACATACAGCGTGGTGCACTGAAGGAGGCGGATAAGAAGCCCGTGCAGTCCACTTAGAGAAATACAACATAGAAGACGAGTAGAAAGAGTCCGAAGGAGGGTGGAGAATGGGAGAACATCTTAGCTGCGGTCCGGCTGATGGTCTCGCCGGGGTGACGGGGGCTGTCGGTCGTCTGTGGTGGGGCAGCGCTCATCGGCGTCGCAATTTGGGCGAACCTCGGCCGTGCACTTTCACCTCCTCGAGGCGATCTTCGGGGGCCCGGGGTTCACCGCCGTCGTCGCTCGGCCTCCCCAGCACAGCCCGCAAGGCCGACGCCGCGTCCCGGCCGTCCGTCCGGCCATCGCCAGTTTTCAGCCTATTCTCCCCGCAAACCCCGCGCTGCACCACGCACACAGTCCACCGGGCCGCGCGTCTTCCGAGAATTCGCGGGGCGCAGCCTTCCGTAGGCCGCGGCACTCCCGCCCACCTCTCTCCCCGAAACACAACGCTAGCCGACCCGGGTGCGACAATGGCGGCGAGAACATTCCTTCGCTACGCATTTCGCCTCCTCTCGGGCAAAAATGGCGAGCGGCAAGAAAACACGCCAAGGAGCGACATGAATTTCGCGACAGATCGTTTTCCTCAAATCCCAGCACAGATGTATTTAGCCGGCATTTCTTGGGTGCTAGTAGGACACTATTTTGTTTTTTCAGGGAGGCAAACTTCACAATAATATTTGATTTAGTTTTATCTTTCGTTGGGACACGGTGTATAACTTCGATGTCTCTTTCCTTGATATCCACTTTCAGCGAAGAGCAAATGGTCATTTTTTCTAGGAGATTCTCATCTTGTGTCGAAGAGATGCCCTTAATTTCCAAATTTGTCTTCCGAGCAACCAAACAAAGCAACCTTTGTCCGCGGTTGCTTTGTTTTTTACCTTCTTTGCGCATGGCTTTTTTTTTGGTATAGAAAGTAATTGCTTCGGGAAACATGGGGTATCCTCGACAAACAGAGTCACGTAAGGACACCTCGCTTACGTAAATCGGCCAGTGTCGTGTAATACAACTCCAAAGTGGCGGACTGCTGTACAGCTACAAGCATAGTATGCCTTGTCACAACCACAGTGCGCATCGCTACGTGTACGCTTACATGTATTTTCGTAACTTTCATTGTTTACCGCAGCATTCTTACTGCTGTAAAATGAATATACATTACATTTAGGCGGAAAGAGCTGCCTCGGCTAGCTTATCAGTCGTTACTAATTTGTTTTTGCTTTTGCCGGCCTCAGTCAATCACGCAGCTGGGTACATATGACATCATAAGATCTGTTGCGGGAAATGAGCCAGTGGTTCGCATGGCCATTCCCTTTTTTCCTAATTAGATAGCTTATCTAGGCGAAGTGGTCGTTAAAAGGAGTGTCAGTATGGTTCTAACGAGGTAGTCTTTTAAATTAACGAAACTTGTGTTTCGTCTGCATGGCCCCTTAAGAGGGGTAACCAAAATTTACACCAATGGTGGGAGTACCGGCGATTCAATAGTACCCCTACTATTCAATCTCGCCATGCTCAGCCTTGAAAACACTCTAGAAGCTATACCAACCCTAAACTTCGCAACATACGCGGATGACATCCCGTTATGGGTCACGATAGGCAGCGACGCTCACATTGAAGCCAAAATCTCTGAAGGGGCCGCAGAAGTCTCCCTCCCCTTTTGTTGCACAAGCAGGCTTGACCTGCTCGGCCGCCAAATCCCTGTTACTTGTTTCTCCACTACGGGTCAGTTCCCCTCCCTCGACTCCATACAAATTACACTGGATGGACAATGAATCCCACGGGTTCTCCGAGCTGCGACACCTAAGCATGAATCTGAAGACACCCAGAAGCAGGACCAACGCTACACCTCATTCGCACACCTACACAATCCGAACTATCAGTCTCATAAAACGGACGCGTCTCGAAGGCATAGAGACCTCCACGGTTCACCTTACAGCTTTGGGCCTTGACAACACCATGGAAGAACTCATAGAGGCCCACCTAACAGCGTACAAATAAAAACTCGGGGCAGGTCCAACGGGAAGGCAAACGATAGCTAAGCTTGGGTACAGGCGACCGCACATCACAAAAAACGCAGCGTACATCCCGCCTGACCAGAATTCTTGTCCGACCAGAACTCTTGTCCGACCAATCCTATGGAAAATGTCCTACCCAACTCGTCCTTCCTTCGCGCTCGCTGTAACAGGCTTTTCTTCAAAGTCCCCGTAGGTCGCAGCTATAATTTAACTACCTCTTCTGTAACTGCTGGGAGCGCTCATCACACTTGCCCCAATATCATTTTATCTTATTCTGAAACTGGCAGAAGAAATTATATGAAGGGCGTCACTTTCTTTGCTTTCCATCAAATTATTATTCAGAACCCCCCTGCCCACCCAGTGATGCTGCTATGGTCTCCGGCCCACACCGGAGTAGGCGCAAATGAAACGACACAGCAACATGTTCGAGCTTCGATGTTTCGGGTTCTCGTTTATTTTACGTTTACACACGGCACCGCCGAGATGACCCATTCCACCTTCTCACGTACAGGGACATTGGTCATTACCACCTCCTGTGCAGAAACCTGCCTTTCCTGCGCCCCTCACTTACTACGGCGGCAGAGGACATGTTTCGCCTTTTAGATGCAAAGCATCTCTTGCTCTCGGCTCCATCGTCTGTCGTCCATCCATCCGCCGGCCCAGGAAGACACCGGCAACACTGCCGCTCCAGGAGCCCTTTAAGGGGAAGCGTGCTCGTCTCGTGCCGGCCCAGGAAGACACCGGCAACACTGTCACTCCAGCGTCTCATGTTAGGGGCTATGTCCCTCCCTTTTTGTGGCGCCGTCCACACCCCCACTGTGCATGCTCGGCTCATCTCGGGCCGGCCCAGGAAGACACCGGTAACACTGTCGCTCCAGGAGCCATTAAAGGGTAAGGCACCAACGGGCGTTCAGCAAGCCGAGCATGCGCAGTGGGGTTGTGGACGGCGCAACAACGACAAGGGAGGGACATAGCCCCGTCGCATCTAATAAAATTACACCATCTTCCTGTAGGGGAACCCTGAGTAGTATGCGAAACAGCCATGGGCTCAACGCAATTTCCCATTTCGTAGTTCCGGTAAGTGGAAAGTGTGGTAGTTACCATGGAAACCAAACTAAATATAACGGTAGCTACGTACCTCAACCTAACGGAAACGACGAACTGAAAACTAATGGGCACTTGAATCGACCCCATGGCTGCTTTGCATACTACTCAGGGTTCCCCTACGGGAAGAGGGTGTAATTTTAAAGACGAAAGTCTTTTTTGGGATACGTAAACCTAGAAATTTTGGTCTGTCTGTATGTCTGTCTGTCTGTCTGTCCGTCTGTCTGCCTGTGACTCGATTCAGCCACCCGGCCAAAGTAAAATTAATAGTGCGCAATAGATTGATTGATTTATTGTAGGGTTTAACGCGCCGACGCAACGCAGGCGATGAGGCGCGCCATAGTGGAGGGCTCCAGGATTAATTTTGACCACCTGGGGATCTTTAACGTGCGCCGAAATCTCGTACACACGGGCGTTTTTGCTTTTCGCCTCCATCAGAAAAGCGGCCGCCAGTGCGCAAGTAGTCCTATATACTCACAGCCACATGTAAACGTCTAAGCCCGGTTAATATGTTCATAGTTGTCAACTTTGTTAAACAAGAACAAGACATTACGAAATATAAGACAGGAAATTAGTGCGCAAGAGATGTTTACAGTGTTCCTTTATTTAAAAATTCATCAGTGCTTGGTTTTTCGATGGCAAATGATATTCTACATCTATTTTCAGAAAACCGCCGCCTTCTGGCGGCATATGAAAAATACCGCGGCAACAGCACCCAAAGGTTCCACTAGCTAGTTTCCACGTTCTTCTTGGAATGCACGTGGAGCACGGCAACGCGCGTCACCGCCCTACTGCAGCGCTGTCATCGAGGAACCCGGCCTGTAGCAGTTGAACGCGGTAAATTCAAACCGCCTTGCGCAAACCTTCAGTGTGTTTACCTTGGAATGAGCGTGACTGTACAGGAACAGCATGAGAGGTGAGCGGGAAAGTAAAGGGGGGCATTTACTTGGCAAATGTCTACACAGACTATCGTCTTTTGACGACATTTGTAACGAAAGGAGCAGATACGCGGCCAATTTTAAATGCAGAGGATTTCTTTAACTCACATGTAGCGTCCGCCGTCCGTCCGCAACAGCTCAGCGCGCAGGTGCGCCCTCTCCCCCACTCCTCCTCTCCCGCATCACGCTACCCTCCTCGCTCTCAACAACAGGTCCGCACCCCTCCCCCTACACTATATAAAAAAATAATACTTATCGGCGCCAGGTTTCGATCCCACGACCCTGCGGGCGGAACGCAAGTTACATGGTGCTCTTCCCACTGTGCCACAGAGCCGACACAGAATTAAACGCTACGAACGCGCCTTATATCCTTGACTCATTCAAACTACGTCAAGAAATACAACGCATTCACTACCACCAACTCCCCAAACACTAAACGTTACCGCAATACACCCACCCCCTATGCGACGCATTTACTCGAGTCCCCCTCGCGGGGAGATGGGCCCAATTTTTTTACAAACATACACTTTTTTCATACAAGTCTCTCCTCGTGCAGCAGGATGGAGAGTGGGCCATAGAGTAATATACTAATGTACACCAGAAGGAAATCTGGCGCCACTGTCTAGGGGAGCGGCGCTACAGCGGGCGTTGCGTCATGTACCAAGCAGGCACGTTCCACTTGTCCTTGGCATGGCTCACGACTGGCTGGAAAGTTGCCTCTGGCTCCAAAAAAGCAACAGTATTACTGCAAAATATTAAGCAAATTTGTTTTGGTATTATAAAATTAAAGCTCCAGAAAGATTGATTTGTCTGATTATTTAGAAGCTTCACGCGAGATGAACATGAAAACAATGTTACCCATTTTTGCTTGTTTTGGCTTCGATACAAAAAAGAAGCCACGCGCCTAACCAAGCCAAATAGGCGAGGAGCGTCGCTAGCTGCAAGGGCGCCTCCCACGGCGGGCCGCGAATGCAGCGCCAGATTTCCCTCTAGTATATATTAGTATGAAACTCTATGTAGTGGGGCGAGTTGGTATTCAGACGTGGTTTTTGAAACCGCGCGTTAAAACAGGACCACAAAGTAAAGGACCCAGACAAAACGAGTGCTGACTATCAACTGAGATTTATTCAAAACGGAGAAACATTTATACATAAAACATCGAATATACGCATGTGCTACGTATAAGAATCCCATCCAAACACTGATAAAGATAACAGGAAGAGTTTTTTCATTTGCCTCCTGCGTTTGACTACAATAACAAAGGCCACTTATTTATCCTGTAAACAAACAGAGGACTGAATTACGCACTTTTCACCAAGTCTGGTTATGTTGAAAGCCTCTATAATTTCTCGCTTAAGCTGATTGGGATGAAGGAACAGTACAACAGTTTTATCTGAATGGGGCTGACAGAAGCGCGAGGAACATAAACGACAGTGATCCGACAAATGTTATGTCGGTGTGCATTTCAAGGAATTAAAGTGCTTTCTTAAAGGCACGTTTAAACACCGGCCCGTCTGGCCAACGTAAGCCTGACCTCATGACAAAGGAATTTGGTAAAGAACACCAACGCAACACTGAACATACTTAATCTCGTGATTAAAAGCGCATTTATCATATCTACCGGCTTCCTTACCTTGCTTCCCTCTGCCTACTAAGGCACAGACTCTACCTAGGTTATTTGGGGCCGATATAGCAACATGCACCCTATATCTGGAAGCAACTTGTTTTAGCCTGAGTGGTCTGGTGAACATACGGAACCACGGCATACTTTTTCTGTTGTTCTACTTCTTTTGTGTGCTAGTATTATTGTGACCTTTTATCATTTTGAAAGCCTTATTACACGCTGATACCAAAGCACTGCTTCAAAAACATGCTTGTTTTTGTTTTGTGACCTGTTCGTTAAAACTTCTATTCATTGAGTGTACGCGTGATTTTTACAACGCTGAACGAATGGTAGAAAAGGCAATTGAGTTCTTTATGAATTCTACAATGGCTTTACTGATCTAGGTGAGAATTGCCAGCAAATATGGTCGTTGATTTGATTGATTGTGGGGTTTAACGCGCCGACGCAACGCAGGCGATGAGGCGCGCCGTAGTGGAGGGCTCCGGGTTAATTTTGACCACCTGGGGATCTTTATCGTGCGCCGAAATCTCGAACACACGGGCGTTTTTGCTTTTCACCTCCATCAGAAAAGCGGCCGCCGCGGCCAGGAATCGAACCCGCGACCTCGTGCTCAGCAGCGCGATGCCTTAGCCACTGAGCCGCCGCGGCGGGTAGCAAATATGGTCTTTACAAAATTTTAACGATAGGTCCAGAAATTGGATACACGAGTTTTTTTAAGGCTTCAAATATGAACTTCAGGCCCATACCTTTCTTTTTCAATACCTTCAAGAAATCCACAGTACAGCGGAGAATGAAACGATTTTAAGCAATCGCTAAATAATCGTCTACGTACCTGAAAACTTTTCTAACCATTCCCGACAAGCCTTTACCAAAGCACGATCTTACTTAACTAAGGAAAATATCGCTTAATATGGGCGCCACCTTACAACCTATGCAAACACCAGATTTCTGCAAGTCTTCACTGAAACATATCTTCACTGAACCGACATACGTGGAATTCAAGTGAAAACCCAACCAATTCAAAAGATACCCCACATTATTTCCACTACTATTTATGAAAGCCAGTTTATCAGTGTCGTTCGTTATACATTCTTCTAAGGCAGCTAAAAATGGTTTTGAGGCAGGGAATAATAGATATCCTCAACATGAATACTGAGGATGTGTCCACTGTACTATGAATTAGAGCATTGGACGGGGCCGGGCCGGCCCGAAAGCCCGGGTCCGGGCCGGCCCAAAAGCCCGGGCCCGACCCGGCCCTGCGGGCCGGGCCGGGCCGCCAGAAGTCAATTATCGGCGGGCCCGGGCAGGGCCCGGGCTCAGTGCCGTGGGCCCAGGCCGGGCTCGGGCTCGACACCATGGGTCTGGGCCGGGCTCGGGCTTGAATTCATAGTCCCGGCCGTTAATGGTTCCGACGAGAAGAGTAGAAAAGAGCATAAAAATGAATATTCTGAGTATTTTTACGCACTTCTTGATGTTAGTTGCACGCATTGTTATAAAAACATGTTTTGCTAGGTCTGATATTCACTGTACTGTAACTTTAAGGACATTTCATGTACCGCATCAAGATTTTATATTTTGTTGTATAACATAGCAAAGGTGCGGTTACAAGGAATGCCCTAGCGGGGAAGGAATAAAACAACCTGGAGCTGTGTTTTAGGAGCTGTGGAGCTGTGTTTTATGACACGTGTTTTAGATGTCGCACCAATCGAATTGCGGCTGCCATGGCTGGGAATCAAACTCGCGTGCTAGAAAAACACCAGCGCTTAACAGCCACTGCAGTAAACTATTTCAACGCACGCACATACTCGTTGATTCAAATGGGGGGCAAAAAATTTCAGCCATGCCAAATTGTGGTCAACACAACCACGTGAAGTTGCCGAGAGTCTGGTCATCACAGGTGAAGGTGTCTCTCGCTTAAGATTGCGAGCTATTATTACGCCGATATGGCGTGAACTGGAGACGGTGTAAGCTAAACTACGTACACTTTTACACCCTTATTTTTTGCGTTTCAATTCGTGGCATGCTTGTAAACTTGATGCTCCGTCTGATCTCCCGCTACGGAGACACTGTACCCAATATAATGAACAAAATTTCTTCAGCGTCTAAGACCGGGCCTGGTCACACACACACGGGCCCTCCCGAGGCTCAAAAATAAATGACCGGGCCCGGGCCGAGCCTCGGCTTTGTGTTACGGGCGCGGGTCGGGCTCGGGCTTCACAAAGCGGGCTCGGGCCGGGCTCGGGCCTTAAAATCAGGCCCGTGCAGTGCTCTACTATGAATGTCTTGAGGGTATTTAAAGAGAAAAATATGGGCCTGAAATTGGGCTCTGGGGATCTTTGATCTGGCCACATATAAAACTGAAGTGGTGTTGCGCCTGTCGGTATCTTTTTTTAAGTTTAATTTAGTTACGCTACTTATAATGTTAGTAGACTATAACCAATACGCCTGGCAACAAGTTGGTACAGCGTAACCGTTTAAGCTTGAGCTTTGTTGTGGCGTTAGCAAAAAAAAATACAAAAATCGGCTCCGGCGCGAGCCGTCTTGCATGGCCTTCGCGCGGCAGCGTAGGTGGAGCCAAACCTCACCTAGCGATGACGTCAATGCGCCGACGTGACGACGTTCGGCAGCGTAGGCGAAGCGCCTTGTGACTCCGCGCCGAGCACATCGTTTACACCCCGGCGAAAGATAGGTCGCCCGAAGAAGTATGTAACTCCCGAGGAAGAAGAAGCGCACCACGAACGCCTCCCGTTGTACCTAACGCGACTTTATTTCCATCGAAGCAGCGTTCATCCCACAAACTCGGCTGCTACCGAAGCACTCACTCTGCGTAGTATATGTTATAATGTATTGAAACCATGCGGAGATTGTGTGCGTCCGAGAGCACGATCTTCGCCGGGGGGTTTAGCAAAACCAAGCAAAATTTAACAAAACTAGAAGGAGCCAGGTCAACCCCAGCTCCACTGCTTCTCCAGCCTTGCAACAGTAGTGCAAGCTGCACCAGCTTTTTTTAATTAGACATAAAGGAGCCGATGAAGAGAAAATACAACTTTGTTTAGTTTGAAAGAACTAGGATTCAGGATCTCACTCAGCTCCATTACAGCCCAAAAGATGTTTTTTAACAAAAAAACAAGAAGTATTTAAAACTTTTAAATTTTTCGTCACAGTGACGTGTTTGAGCAAGAATGACGTCATACGGGCCAACAATAAAACAATTTTCAATGCGTTAACTGCACCTTAGCATTGAAGTGATGCGGTCAAATGGAACTAGGGGCCCCATTACAGACGTCCGGTCATGTGTCGTCGCGACAGGTCAGTTAGGCGGCCACCAATCGCACAAACAAGGTTCCGTGACGTCATAAAAAAGTTGCGGGAAATTGGCCGGGGGTTCGCGACTGCTTCACACGTTTTCTTTAATATCTCCATTATTTGTTCGAAGATTGCGATGATAATGGTATCATTGTTATCGGGTCTAAGCACTCTTTCTATAAGCCCGACTTGTATTTTGTCTTCATGGCTCCTTTAAACTGCGTAAGTGTACCGCGACCAACACTTCTAACACTTATTTATTGTCCGATACGGGATGCTATCCGATGACAGGCAAGTAACCCAACCCTACTTATCAGATCGGTGGCTAGGACGTCTGAGTATCTCGACGCAAGTACAGTACAACTGCAGTCAGTGACGACCGACATTGTTTCCAAACTCGTGTTTTTCCGTTCCGGTTGGTGGTTTCTAAAGCTCCCACACGACTAACCTACGGTGGTGACTCCTGGGTATGCACTGAAATTCCATGTTTCCTCGTACGTTAAAGAGTTAAGAGTTTGACAACAGGATGGACTGCCGTCTAACTTCCTTTCTGTTCCTTTTTTTAAATGTCAGAAATTGTCTTTGCGATACTGGGACTCTTAGTTCCGTATATTCTTGTTTTTACACACACCCTTGAGGCAATATTTTTTCACGGATGCAGTGTGTGCCCTGACATGAACGTCCAATGCTGTTGGAGGTGATTTTCCGCCTAGTCATTCTAGCTCATCGTACTTGTTATCATGCTCGATTAAGTTGGTTTCAATGCGGATGTTGGCTGCACAAAATAATTTTTAGTGAGAAGCCGTCTGATCGGCGTATTGAACATCACTGAAGAATGGGGCCGTACTTTTTTATGTTTTCACAGACGGCCAGCGATCAATCCTCTCACACAATTTCAGTGATCATAGGGTTGCAATCATACATATTCTCATTAAAGCCCACACATAGGCATACTATATCCCAAAACAAAATTTATTTGGTGTCTTGAAGCCGTTGTAGTTTGACTCGGACGGGGTTTTTTGGCACAACAAGGAACGCAAGGCTTGTCAGCTCCAAGTCACTCTGTAAAAAAGGAAGCATTCGTTCATTTATTACTTTTCACTGAATCATCCGGCTATCCACAGCGCTAACTAGTTATTGCATATCTAGTCACGCGCAACCAGAAAACAAATTCCGGAGATTACTTATGTAAAATAATTAGTTTGTTTGTGTTGATACAGGAATTACTGTAAGTCATCGCAGTCCACATTTTAGCCATTTGGCACCTAACAATCCCGCGCTTTGAAGAGTGTTCAATGAGCCGACAGGTCACTCCAATCCCACCTCTTTCTGAAGCCACTACACAATTCGGCTAGGGTACTCGAGACAAGTTCGCAAGTCTCTTTGGTCATGTTCTTAAGTATCATGTTACACTAATTTGCTTCACAGACTAAACCTTTCGTAGTCGCACTAGAGCTATCAAGCTTTCATGTTTGCATCATGTTTTGTGCGGAGACCTTTTAAGTAAAAGTAAGGTCACATGTAGCAGGGTTCCTCCACGACACCTTTTGAGGCTGTTACGAAGCTCCTACAGTCAACGAGCTTGTACACCGGTAGTGCCAGACCACACTGATAAATTTATTGATGCCGACTATGGCAGTCTTCGTGGCATGTGCACGCTGGCGAAGCAGCATTCTCCTACCAGCAATAGCGTCTCGAAAGTGTCAAAATTATCACTCACTCCCTCGCACGCACACACTCTCCCGCTCACTCACTTACGCACTGATACACTAACTCCCTCGTCTACTCACTCAGCAACTGATTGACCTTCTCTACCTCTCACTTACTCACTCACTCACTCACTCACTCACTCGCTGACTCGCTGACTCGCTTGCTCAATCAATCAATCAATCAATCAATCGATCGATCGATCGATCAATCGATCAATCAATCAATCAATCAAGAATTATACTAAACACAAAAGATGGGGCGAGTTGTTTTCAGCCCACAAGAAGCCTGCACGACACTTTTATCTATCAGTTATAAAAAATAGTGGATTTTCGCAGATGCAACGGGAAAATCTCCACATGTCGATATATGTGTATGACTAGGTGAAAAACTCGCCTTTTGACTGGGTCCCAAAGTGATGCGAAAATGACGAAGCACCTGCGCTGTGACTGAGGCCAATTCGATGAGAGCTAGGCGCTGCCCCACGCACACGCGAACACCAAGGCCAAAAGGTTGGTAGGCCGCTGGGTTAATGAGGTGCTTGTTCTCTGTGTTGAACCTGGAGTCAACACAGACAACTTGAAATTGGCAAAAGACGCAATCAGATAAGAGCTTGTTTCATGTACTAGGGGGCGATTATGTAGCTGTTATAACCACTGCTTTACAATTTAGCACACAGTGCAAGAGGTCTGCGCTCGGAAGAAGTTTATGCTATGGGCTGTAACAACTGCATGCCAGCAGAATATCCGATCACGGTATTGAGGGCAGTAACCCAGTGGGTGAGCTGAAAGCCTTATATCAGTGTCTCTTAGTAAATTTACGAGAAATCCAACATTTTTAAGCAAAAAAGATTGCCTGTTTGGCACCTTTAAGACAAATATAAAACACAGTTCGAGGTAAAATATACTCGTAAACAATAAAAAACAGCGGAGCTCTTCCGATTCTTGAGCGCAGACAACATAAGCAGCAAATTCTATTTTGACTCAGCTGCACCTCAAGTGCAACTAAAAGTTTTTAAACAAAATAGCGTCCTAAAATTTTTCTCTAATCCTGACGAAGGAAAGAATCAGTCGAAATTGTCTGCACAGGTGGTGGCCGCAGGTGGTGACTGACGGGGACGACATAGGCTGCTTCCAAAGCCGCGATGCGGTAAACTTCCCTCAGCCATTACCCCACCTAAATATCACCGAGGTTACTTGTGTTGCGCCTCCCGCGAAGAGCCCGCATCAAATTTCGCCGCAAACCTTGCAAAAACACTAGCATTTTCCCTCCGCTTTATTATGAGGCTCAGGAGAAAGTTGGACTTTACTATTCATAACTGCTCAATTTGATTCATAAGACTTTCGAATCATAATGAACATTGTTTCATAAGATTCACAAGACTTTCGATTCATAATGGACATTGTTGTTTCTTCCAGGGACTGCTAACCTCTACGATTCTTTCTTATTTCGGCGGGATGCATAAATCCCCCCAAAAAATCAGTGACACGTTAGCCTTCTCTTATGATGTCCGGTTGCGTAAGCATGACTACTACTTGAGTTCTATCGCCACGTTTTTTTGCATTGTAAGATAGCAGGTTTAGGATCTTCAAGATATTTGCATTTTAAAATCTAAATGATTTAAGCGCATGCGTTCTCACGTATAATGAATCAGTGGTACAAAGTGAAGCTGTGATTGCAACAAGCACGAACCGGAAACCACGGGCCGGTAAAAGGAAGCACTAACGCCGGAGGAGAGTTCGCTCCCGTACGTCCCATACGGTCCACCTGGGGAGGTGAAGATAAAGAACCAGGGGAAACAATAGGGGCTCCTGGAGATGGTGACCTAGCAGAACGAGCCTCTCAGGGCGCTGCACTGGGAGCTGGTGAAGTGGTGATGGGCCCGGCCGCAAAGTTCCACAGAACATGCATCGGCACATCTCGAGTGGGCCCTTGACGATGGCGAGCGAGCATAACAAATTTAAGGGAGTGGCACGGCCGCTGGATGAGAGCGCACGCAAGGTGCGGCCTGCCGCGTCGCCCGGATTTCAACGGGCGAGGGCGTGAGTGGCGGTGGTTACGTTTGCCGCCGCTTGACTCCTTCTCGCGGCGCTAGCGTCGGGGACTGGTTTCGGGACGGAGCGGGGCGGTCCCCGTAGGCGAGCGCTTGCACCGACTGAGAGAGACAGCCAGCGCACGGGTTTTAAAGATGTGGTTGTCCTTCCTGGGCTACTCAACCGCGAAAACTGTCTGTCCGTATGTATGTAAGTGTGCCAGTCTGTCGCTCGATCCAGCCGCCCGGCCGTGACTGAAGCAGCCAGAAGCTAAAATAATTCTTGAATGAGATATAGGCAATACATTTTAAATTTAACAAATCTAAAAAGATGCTCCATATTCGACAACATTGTTAAGAAAAGATAATATTCAACAAAAAGATAATAACCACCGGTTAGCTTTGTACAAAGCGTCTCACACACAGCACGTAAACCGCGTTGCACAGTTAAAGCCGCAAGTTGATTAGTTACAGTTCAAGCGGCAGGTATTTGGTGCGACTTTATTCGTCCGAAATGTCAAAAATGTCACCTTTTCTCGGGAAACGCGGTGTCGACACACGGGGAGAGCGATGAATATTTGCCGGCGACGGATTAAAGCTTGCCTAAAGACACTTCTTTGCAAAAACATGTTGGCCGGGCGGAATGCGCACCTCATAAAACGAGGACAGGCGATAGGATGGTCGAAAAAGGATTTGAAAAGACTAGACATTTTCCTATGCGTGTCTTTTTTTTTTTTTTTGATACTCTTATACTGGCCCGATCATGTCTTGCCGCGCATAGAGATTTGGGTTGTTTTATTTTCGCTGGCACGACAATGCCTTTAAACGCGCTATGAAAACTTGATTACAGCTCGAGGTTGTATAGAAAGAAAAATAAATGCACCGTGCTGTGTTCAAGAAACAGTGCGTACGCGGTCCACGTTGCTAAGCATTTTTCAAACTTTGCGCGATGAGAACAAGCGCTATATCCTCCGTTATTTCACCACCGATTTAAACCCATACGCATTTATCCCTGAAGCTAACGGCCGGGCTCCTGGAGCAGCACCAGTATGCGCTCAAATTAGCGCGCTCTAAAGATCGTGCGCTAGTTTTGATCTGTGAACATACTGCGCTTCAATTCGAATTAATTTTCGTAGCGTAGGAAAATTTTCCCATACGTTGTTATTACGTCAGCTTTCTTTGTTGAGTACCCTAGCATAATCTCTACGTAATGCAACAAGTGCAATGCCTTGTATATGCACAAATAATGTGTAATTCACGCAGTTAGAACAATTAATAATTATGATATTCAAGATGTACAATTGTTGGTTTAAAATAGCAAAGAAAACAAGAAAACGTGAAGTGGAAAAGCGGTGTTCGAATGCTTACGCATTATTAGGCAATTTTTGGAATTTCTGTACAATTTCGCTTTTTTCTTTCGTGTCCGGGCAAAAATTTAGCTTGCCAAGCTCGCCAAATATTTTTTTAAGTTTTTTGTCGACCCGGAAATCCCATCTGCTCTCCTTAATTTTTTTAGAGGCTACAGGGATGAAGTAAAAATATCAGGTAGAAACTGGAATCGCTTTTCATTCAACTGTATATATATATATATTATCAAAATAAAAAAGGGCCGACATGATATTAGTATTACTTCATAACTAAATAACGTGTAATCAAGTCATATGTGCCGTGAGATTAATACGAATTGGGGTGTTTTATTTAGTGCACGAGGAAAAACCTACATAAAAGTTGGTTACGTCTTAAACATTGAGAAGTGTTGGCACTCATAAATAACAAGCGCCGTCACAAAAACATTGTTTCTGCTTGTCGGGAATTTTAATATATTCTCTGCAGTCGCAGCTTGCAGACAAAACGTAAATCTCTGCCGTGCGTGAGGTCACAAAGAGCATGCCGGGGACGTGAGACACAACGACACAGCAATGCAAGACAGAAGGCACACTATCAACGCGTAATGCTGCTGCTGTGAACGGAATTTAACTTCCACCTTGACCAAATTAAGCTCGGCCGCCGCTAATCGTCTTTGTCTTTTAACAGGCGTAACATTAGTGCTGGTAAATGCCTTATGCGGAGCGTGGAACGCCGATGATAAGCCCACACTTCGAAATAAGCGGCCCAAAAGCCGGCGTCCCGCGGGCTGCGCTCACTGCAACCAGTCCCGGAACGGTGGCGCCGCCACCGCGGCAGCGATGGGTACTAGGCACCCTCACGCACGGCCGGACTGGAGCAGCGGCGAGCGCGCACTTTCATACGGCCTGCGCACCCAAGAAGGAACCAATACAGCAGATTCTTTACAGTGGGGGCGCTTCGAACCAACCCTCTGCCCTTCCAACCCGCCTTTCTGTTAGTCGACGCATCGCTTCTGGCCGAGCGCAGCTGTGTGTTTTTGACAGTGCGCTTCGCTGCCGGCGGGCCGCTCAGCCCGACCGGAGCGTGAATAGCAGAATCACGTTTAGCTAAGCGATAACCCTATCTCCCTCGACGGGAAATCATTCGCGTCACTGGTCGTGCCCTGTGCGTGTGCAAACCAAGACATCATCCGAAAGTGAAAAATAAAAAATAGAAATGATATTTCAGTCACGGAAAGTGCCGTGTTTATTTGCCTGTCTCACCATTTTCATATAATACAGTCGCTGATAAGATATGAAGACCTCGCATATTTTTCGTCATGCGCCCCGCGTTGAAATGTTTCTTTCAAATGTTTGATTCGGCGCTTCCGAATGATAATGTTAGGCTGTTTGACCCTAATAGACCGAAAATTCAGAAGGGGGTAAGGAATCAACTATTTTAAGAACGCCCATGTAAATTAACACTGGCAGGTATCACCTGTAGCCACGGCAGGGCTAGGGCAGCGGCAAATCCGCGCGCACCGCACGTCTACCCCGCCCGTGCTGTGGGTCAACTGGCGAGGGTTAGAGTTCCTGTATATAGCTCCCGCAGGAGCTATATATATATATAGCTCCCTGCGGGAGCTATATACAGGAACTCTAGCGAGGGTTGGTCCGAAGCGCCACGAACTAGCGGCGTTGAAAGGTGGGAACTATACCCGAAGCGCAGGCCGTATGAAACTGCGCGCCCGCCGCTCCTCCAGCCCGGCCGTGCCTCACGCCGGTTTGGGAGCACGCGGCAGGCCGCACGTCAGTGCGCCTCTCATCCAGCGGCCGTGGGAGTGGTGTAGTTTTTGTCCTATACTCGGACCTTTTCTTCGCGTTTTACCACTCGTCTTTTCTTTGCTATGCCTTATAGTTGCGTAGCATGGACAGCTGTGCAACGTCCTTGCCCTGATTTCTTCATTCAAGTTATTATGACCATAACCTTGGTCAATCACGTATGTTAGGTCCATATAAAGAGATAACGTTAGCTGACCTTAACGTAGAGCCTGACGCCATGTCGAGGTGCCATGTTGAGGCGTTAAAGAAGAAAGGAACCGATCCATTGGCTTTGCTTGAAACACTGATAACACAGCCGCGCGCCCCAAGATGGTAAAAACAAAGCAGAAGTACAGTAATACCTCATTTCTCGATCTTCCATATCTCGAAAACCTGGCTAAGTCGAAATTCTCTGCGACACCGAACCATTCCCTATACGTTCCATGTATTTGTTGCCCTTTATTTTGAGGTATTTTTTGCCAAACTGCGGATATATCGAAATCTTGACTGAGAGTGGAACGAAAATTTTGCTGCAGATCGTTTCACAAAGTTCGCGCGATGCTGTGGCGCCTAAGATCCTCGGTTTTTTTCTCGTTTAGCCGCGTCTACCACAAAGCCGATGTTTATCACCTCTTGGAACTCAGGCAAGAAGTGATAAAGCTTACTGATAACGGTCACATTGAAAGCGATGTGAGCTTTCAGGAGTACGCGCTATGCCAGCAGAATGTGCCCGTGCGTAGAGGAGTCTGTGGCCCGTGACAGGAGAACTTACGGACGCCGAAGTCGTTGAAATGGTCACAAAATGATGGGACGGCGAAAACTGCGGCGACGACGCCGCACCTCCTCGAGAGGTGCCGACATCTGCGGAAACGAGGAATTTGCTGCCCTTGCTGCGTAATAAGGTTGAGTGCAGCCGAGGGGAAGATCGGCACATGCAATGCGTCAAGCAGCTAGAGAACTCTTTACTCGACCCGACTGCGACCGCAAAGTGGACCAGAATTACGCAGTTTTTTCTGCTAAGTAAAATTGCAGTGTCACAAAACCCACCCGGTAAACGTCTTTTGTATGTTTTTTTTTTCTCTTTCAAGCCTTAATGGAAAGCAATATTGGGAGCTGATGTTGAATAGCTGGTAAGTAGTAGCGCCTTTTTTGCAAAGAACTAAATATTTCAGGGCAATTCGAGGAACTTTGCTTATCTCGATTATACGCTTATCTCAAATATTCCCGGTATTGACTACTTCTAGTAAACGAGGTATTACTGTATACAAAAAGAATGCTCGTTTCGCAGCATTATAAGCAAAGGCAGCGTTAGCGCCAGCGTTTTGCCACCATACCCCGGCTAAGCTTGCCTGGTGCGACGAAACAAATCCAGCGATAAGAAAAACACAAAAGTGTTAGAAAATACCAGGGGCAAAATTAGGAAAACTCTAATTTGATATTCCTGTTTTTGGTGCTTTTACAGATAACGGGACAACCTACCTACACATACTTTATGAAATGACGTATTACATCAAAAAATGAAAATGTGTCGTCTTACGGACACCCTTTTTCAGAGCTAAACCTATACTATACCCTGGTGACATCACTTCAATACGCAACAAAGGTTAAAAGTGGAAAACCAAGGCAGTCTGCTTAGAATAGCTAACAAAATACAGGCATCCAGTGTCTTAGTCACTACTCATACACGCATTCGACTTCGTTACTCATTTTCAAATCGTTTTCTTCTTGTGTGTTTCATGTTAGCTCTGTTAACGACGCTATTCTTGGTTCCGGAAGACAGAAAAAAAAGAGCATACGCAACAACCAGCAGCTGAAAGTAGCTGCAGAGTGTAGTGGAACAGTTTTGATTGATTGATTGTAGGGTTTAACACGCAGACGCAACGCACCGTAGCGGAGGGCTCCGGATTAATTTTGACCACCTGGGGATCTTCAACGTTTGCCGAAATCTCGTACACAAGTGCAACAGCTTCACAAGACCAGCAGGCTTAAATAAAGGGTAGGGTACAGAAACAATGGGGACTAAACTGTCGACGCTAACTTTATGCACATAACTGCAATGTTTGCCCGAAGACGGCGTACTTGAATAAACCTAGACTAAGAACTGAGAAGGCCAGAAGTGCGTAAACTTCCGCTACGGGATAACTTCACATATGAAGTACCGCGCGTAAAATGAACCACGGAATTTATCAATAAATTCAAGCCCTTTCTTTGACTTCAATTAAGCCGTGCTTGGGCAGAATGGTGATAATCGTACTCCATTCGACTTCTCATTGCCGAGGCTGCATTGGAGGCATTCTCTAATTTGGGGTGCATCCAAAGTTACTGAACGTCAGTTTTGTAGTTAATATAAAAATCTAAACTGGAATTCTTGCCTTTCAGGGTCAAACTTTTCGGGATCGGTCCAGTAATGAGGGTCGTGGTGTAGATTGTAGGTGGGAACTATCAGTGACATGCCTTCTTTGATAAGGTAGTTGCCGCACTGGAAGTCCTCCTCAGCTTTTCGCGTTGTAAACCTGCAAGGCACACGAACACGGGATTAGATTCTGAAGACTTATCCGTGTTTAGAATTATGTTATTTTGACAAATTCACGAAAGGCACAACAAACAGATTAGCAAAGGAAGCACGTATCGGTACAAAAATAAGGATGCATATATTGTCTGTTAGCTTTTGCACCTACCGCAAGAATATTTTATTAAATCCTGTAATCATTAGATGTGACAAAGGCTGCGTAAGTTCAGCCAAATGTAAAAGTGTTTCGGACAAAGTACTTACCCGCATACTGGCGGATACATTCGCAGAACCTCGTTGATAACCTGGTTAGTGTAAGGCAGTCCCATCAGGGTCTGCACTGAAAGGTGTTTTCCCTGATATCAGACGGGCGAAAAAGAGTAAAAAGAGATTGGCTCAAGCAGAAGTATAAATCGCACATCATAGTGGTGATTTTACAAATTTTAGCTTTTCAGTAAAGCAAATTTATATAGTTGGGAGAAGCAACATGTAGGGGTTGAAGAAAGATAAGAACTTGGATGAGTCGATAATATAAAAACATGCGATAATTATCTTTGGACAGGGGGTCTGCAAAATATGCATGACATATATGAGCGGGTATTAGGGGCACGCCTCTTGTGACCCTTATAGAAGAAGTCATTGCAATTAGTGACTGAGGTCAACGACATCCCTTCGGCTTGCTCTCTGCCTCGCCTCTTTCATGTCTGTTCTTTATTCTCCTACCTGTTCTCTTCTTTATTCTTTTGAGAATGTAAACTTGTCAAGACTTATTTGACAGCACCCTCCCCACCCGCAACCACTTAAGCCTAGTCGCCATCCTTACCTTGTTAAAGTTTCATTCATTCATTCATTCATTCTCCTACGTATCCCGCTTACAATCAGCAAGGCATTGTATGCCTGGTGCGCTCATTTTGAGCTTATAAACCTTGGAGCCTTCTCTTCCTCGCCTTTAAACCACACCCTCTAACACCCTGTCATGGTGTCAGGTGCCAGACAAAAAAACTGGAGCGGAGTCGTCGCGTCGAGCGCCGGGAAGGGCACTAACCTTCTGTGGGTCAGTTTAATGACCTTAAAGGGGAGATGCAGACAAAATACAAGGTTGTTGTATTCAAAATATTTCGTGTTTTGTGTTGCCCCCAGCGCTTCTCCGGAAGCAAACGATGCTTTATTCACTGAGAAACTAATGAATTGAAGTTACATATTCGACTCTCCCGCCTAATCGTGTGTTTTCATGACGTGTGCAATGACACCACAAGAGAAGGTCTTCGAGGTAAGCCTAGTGTGCTGCGTACCCTCTTTTATCCTTAGTCATACTAGATGGAGCCACCATACCGGGAGGAGCCGTTTTCTGCCTTTGCTTTGCTTTTGACCGTAATTGTGCTTGGCTTTTTTTTTGTTAAGGGAGAAAACAATTGTTTCGTAAAACATGCCGATCGTTCGACAAATATGATCACGTAAGACACCGTCGCTTACACCAATAGGCCAGTGTCTCTGAGACAACCTTAAAGCACCGCAGTGCTGTGCAGCTAAAACAAGCATCTTGCGCGCAGTACCAACAGCAGTACGCATCGGTACTTATATGTTTACATGTACGTTCCTAAGTTCCACTCTTTACCCCACCATTCTTACTGCTATAAAGAGAATGCGCCCTATATGTAAGTTCAAATAGCTCGTTCGGCAAGCTGATAATCCCTGCCTTATTTACGTTTGCTTTTGTCGGCCTCAGCCAATCGCACAGCTGGAACATATGACATCATAGGTTCCGTTGCGGGAAATGGGCTAGTGGGTCGCATGGTCGATAGTAAGTAGCGCTTGAAACGGGATGACAGAAGAGGAGACACACACGACGGCACGGGACGACGACACACACGATGCATCAACACCAACTAGCCCAACTGTCAATTTTACTGAAGGCATGGTCATTCTCTTCTTTCCTAATTATGTAGCTTATTCAAGCAAACTTTACGTTTAGAGTGGTGTCAGCATGATTCTAACAAAACAATCTGTCAAATGAAGCAAAGTTGTGTTTTGTGTGCAATTAGGCCCCTTTAGGTTTCGTGCACATTAGCGGCGAGTTGCCGGGCCGGCGCGCCGTCGGCGGACAGCGGCGGGGCGCAACGGTGAAGGCCTCACCAACTTGTTGTGGTGGTGGTCACGTGGTTCACCAGTCCTGCACACGCGGTCTAAAGTGCTATCTCCTCCTTCCCCGCCCCGCCGTTTTTGGGGGCAGCCCTCAGGCGCATTGCATTTTTGCCTAGATTGCACGTTCACATAAACAGAGGTGAGGAAGCGGGAACAGTTTGGCACCACTCGTCACCAGCGCGCCATCAACCCGACACCGCTCATTGCCTTTGCGTTCTGCGGCGCAGCAAAAATGGGTCTCGGTTCAATATTCCTTGCGGCAAGAAAAACTCGCCGTTCTCGCCGAAAACAGGTTTTCAGCGGCTGCCGGCGCCGGCTGGTGGTGCGCGGCAAGGTACTGCGCCACTAGTGTGCACGTAGCTTAAGTTTTCAGATCTTACTTTTTTTCTTTTTCGTCACTTCCTAAGCGACCTTGTGTCTTCTGATCTCATCCGTTTCAAAATAAAAAGTTTTTAAGGAGACATGGGTGCACTTCTATCCAATTTAGGAGTAGTAGGAAGTTGGTTAACCGATATCTCCGAGGCTTATTTCCCTGCTGCAATCCCAAAAGGTAACTAGCGAATGTTTCCAGGCATATTTTCAAGTTTACATGGAGCAAAATAATACTCAAAATCGTCGGTACGTCAGCTCAGTTGCATAGTGATTGAAGGAAAGAAACGTACATTTATTTGATCTAGAGCCTATGCGTAGGTACTTTAAGTTCCAGGACCTAATTCTGGAACGTGAGCTTAGATAATCAAATTTATGGTGTTTTCACTGCTCTGTACTGAAAACTTTGCAGTCGTTTATCTGTCGGGGTGTCCTGCGGGCAAAAAATCTGTGCTCTTGTTACTGATTTTGTCGACAATGAATCAATAACGGGCTTACTTCTTTCTCAAAAGCTTGCAAGACTTCATCCCTCATCCTTTCTTGAATTTCAGGGTGTTTACCCATGACGAAGAACCAGTACGTAAGAGCCAGGCGGGTGGTATCATACCTGCAAAACAAGAGTTAATTACACCTGTGTCGTCAGGTTTGGGTTCGTTATTTTAGAAATTCGAAGCTGCTTACCCTGCTAAAAAGACGTCCATGACGTTTGTGGCCAACTCATTCAATGTTTTGGTTGGTAGTGGTCCTAGATGCAAAACGTCAAGTTGCACGACGAAACCTCAATCAAAACTCATCCATTTGGAATGAATAAAAAAACATCTAAATATCTATATTCAATGAAATTAAACAAAATTTTTAAACTTAACTGCGCTATGGTTAGTTGAGAGGAATCCAAGTCTGTCAGCTCCCGACAAAATATCTCAAATTTCTCACCCCAAAATTCTCCGCAACAAAACAGTTAGAAAAAAATACTGATGTCGTTTGACATCCTCTCGATCTCACAATTTTTCAGGTCTCTCCTTGTGAGTGCTGTCACTTCTTTTCTACACTATGAGGTTGATAAAAAAACACAATAACGCAGTCACTAATAAAAGTGACCCTTTATTCACCAGTCATGACAGGCCTATGTAAAGCAAACGATTCATGTGCGTGTTTTACACTAGTTAATTTAACAAAACGTTTTTGCATTTTATTTTACACTTTATACACGTCCTGTAGTTAAACCCCGTAGACGCGGTATGTAATTAAATATGTCTACAAACTTTGTAAAAAAATCAAAAATAGTAGAGCTTTGTTGAAACACCACAGCTTAAAACGTTTGAACCTAAGGTCTCTGCATCATAAACTAAACTTCACTAAAATGTGTTCCTATTTCAACTACTAAAATCACAGTTTTTGTTGTGTTTTTTGCAGCAGCACAGCCACATTGGGACCACTGGCGACGCCTTTCCCGAAACTCATTCTATTTTGTATGATTGCGCAAACCATTAAGTTATTCAGTTTCTCACATTTTCCCCGCTGCTAGCCAGCACAACACTAACAAGACGTATACCGTCCACATGCTGTTGTTTCAAACAGGTAATAAATGAACAGGTGATATATTACAGGGTGCTAATTGGTGAAGGTTTTTCCAATGACGACATTAAGCGAGCCCCTTGTTTTTTTGGCTACGTTTCTTGGGTAGTTATTTTTGTTTAAGAATTCAGTTGATAATCAAGTCGACCATCCGGCTAAGCCTAGCTTTCTGGTTCGCTGTGTTCAAAGATTGTCTCACGTCAACAAAAAGATCATGCACCCATCCGCCTAACGATGGCGATGGTTGAACCTGAAGCTTTCTCGTGATAGATTCTTTAGTTGGCCAATCCAACCCTGCGAGTATGTGCTACTCGGGAGGTACGCACTACTTTTCTAGAATGCCCACAGGAACTCTAGGGTGTGCACTCCACAGGTGGACGGAGCGAATCAGTACCTGCTGCTTGGCGTTAAGTGAACAAATTTTTGAGTGGGTGCCGGTTTGAGGTGTTAAGCACCAAGATGTGTTGTTAGGCCTAACGTCCTAAACCTCAAAATGGGAAGTTAGGCCTAACGTATTCTGCCTAACATACTTATGACACCCAGAGCAACGCCATTCTCATCCTAGGTCGTCCTGTGGGTTGCCGCTATCGATGTACACTTTAAACTGTAACGCAGGGCCTATGTTCGTCATGCTGCCGCACGCCTGCCTTACCTCCTCCCTCTTCTGCCCATCAAGCTTTGTAACGCGGGGTTTCCAAGCTTCGAAGGAAAGCGTTTTAATTTTGCCACATTTTACCGACAATACTAATCATCGTCACAGAAATTTGGCATTCCTGCACGGCGAATTTGCATCACAGACGCCATCTAAAGCTCAATTAAAAAAAATCGGTTATGACTAAAACGCCCTACTCAAGCTTTACGCGTTTTGTTTCAAATTTTGAACTTTAGAACTGACATATCGGTGTCTCTCATAGCTGAATCAGCGAGTGGCAAGGTGTTGTTCGGATTGTTAGTTATAACTATGACCATTTGTCCACGTAAGTCGCCAGGTAGATGGACAGACTGTAACGTTATCCTACCCAATAACGAACTTCTTTTAACACCACTGACGGTTGATCTCATTAGGTCTAGAAAATTTATTCCCAAACAGTTTGTTTACGTAAAACAGATTTACCGGTGAATAGCTCTTCATGTTTACGAAGATTTAAAGCCACTTCTTACTTTTTAAGGCTATTTCACTACTTTTTATAAACCTATCAAGGTACAGGTTGCCGAGCTTGAAAGATAGCATAGAGCGTTAAATACTTGCCCATCCTTCACAGATGGGGAAAATGACACCTTACCTCTGTTTCCCTTCTCGCCTTCTTCCGTTCCTTCGGCAGTATCTCTATCTTTAAGGGCCTTGTTCAGAAGAATTTGAGCCATATCAGGCAAGTCCACCTGAGGCGAAATAAAGTAAACAGACCTTCTGGAAAGATTGTCCCGAAGATGCCTAGCGAACCAGGCCAACAGCGAAAATTTTGAAGCAATCACATAATTTGTACTATTTTTTTTTGAAAACAAAAGTATATTTTCTGCCAGACCAGCTGCAAAAGACTGCTTTGCGTAAATAACAATGAGAGAGAGAGAGAGAAACAACCTTTATTAGAGCCTGCTGTGAAGATAGCGCTTCCAAAGCACGCAAACAGTTAAACCAGATGGTAAAAAATAGACTAAAAAATGGACTCAGCTGCTGCTGTCTCGCCGAGTTTTAATGACGTCACAGGCAGTCGTTTCTGCGATGGGCAGCCGCTGACCACAGAAACCAACATGGCATATGACTGTGCCATTGTAGCGACACCTGCAGCTCTGTTTCACTCCGCCACTTGAGTGCTAACTGGTAGTTAATTCTGCCTTTATTGCTAGCCCTACTATTTCGAAGCGGTCGTTTGAATGCGTTCTAATGCCTACTATGATCGACAATTTTTAAATAAACAAGGTCTCTCGGGGCTGGTATAAACTTGACTAATATGAAACAATGTTCAATTTCCTGAAAAAATATTTTTTCATGTAAAAATGCCAAAGATAATTTCTCTCATGAAAAATGCAATTTTTCTTCAGATATAAGTGGCATTCATTTAGAGATAGCTATTTTTGCCCTACCAACCACGTTGCGATTGTATAGCTTGTCTTTAACCGAATGGAGAAAGGGCTCACAAACAAGACCATACGACGTTCCCGCGAATGCCATCAATTGCTTTCCAGGAGAGTATCATCCAAAAATCTGTAAGTGAATCAACAGCCCTTTTAACCATTTCTGATAGATTGCAACGCGTAGCCAAACAAAGTGATTGGCGCGCTACGAATAATCTTAAATATTTATTGCTTTTCAGTTGCACAATCAACATGACGTCGTTTTATAAATTTTTTTCTCAGAGCCAGGACGAATTACACTAAGCCGCCTATATTTGTCATATGCTAATATTTTACCGTGTCTTAACAGAACGCATTGATCAGTTTATGTTTCTGAATAATATTGGCGCTTTTTGTTTTGTTTTCGCAATATCTACACTGCAGGAAATAAATGAATCATTTTTCATTAGGATTGCCTTCCACAATTTTGGTTATATTTTGTGCTTTTTGACAGTAGAGACTTTAATACAGTTTTAAACGAGTACACTAATCGTACCCATTCATGAACACTATTATTTATTTATTTCTTTTATAACTATGTTAGTTGTTCCACTTATACAAATTAGCTGCGTCAGAGGTTTGTGTAATTGTTTCCGCATGGTTGGAGCAGAATTTCCAAGATAGAAATATGGTTCTCGAAAAAGACGCGTAACGAATATTAGACATTCCATAAAATTAATTTAGTGTGATCTTGACTCGCCACCTGATCTGGAAGACTATATACATGGCGTTAAGTGACAATCCAGGTTATTACCTGGGGATTTCGACGACGGAATTCTATGACATCTTTTGCCTTGTTCGTCATTATGGTCAGAGGATTCTCGAAGAAGAGGTCGATAATTTTTATCGCTGCTCTTAAAAACCAGGACCAGTTATACAGATTTTCTGAAAGAAAGAAAACATGAATTCCGCTGTAATAGAATGAAGTCGCTTTGGGTGCAGGTTCTATCTCTGCAGCAGCGGAGGAAGCTGGGCTATAGAGTTCACTTATACCTAGGGTCCCTGAGTGTCGATATGTCAGTTGAAGGTACTGAAAACGAAGATGTGTAAATCAATAGGTGTCTTATGTTTTGTACGAGGCCAATATTCCCTGCCTAACCCTTCCGTAGCTTATAATTACGCCTTCTTTATTAATAATGTTTGTTGCGGGAACCTAAGGATTCAGATTAGATCCTCTGCTGCATGAAACACTCCGTAAATATCACTGTACAGCACGTCAGTAACACCGAGAACGCATTATTCGAACGTGGCTGTCTAAGCCGGAGCGCCTGTCCCAAAGCTCCGGAGAACTAACTCCGACTTTAACGCTGACGAGCCTACAGCCGAGTTTTAACCTTAGTAATGACACCTGCAAGCGTAAACGAGATCGCCAATGCATACGCTGCGTATGTGGACATATGCACCACGGGTCTGTACCAGCTGTTTGTGTGCAACAGAAACTGCCCTCGGCAAGTCAGGCCTACGCTTGGTCAGGAGGGGTCCAAGAGTGAAAGCAGACAAAAGCACCCAAGGGAAATGTTAACAGTCCTCCTTTGGCGCCCAGCCCAAATACTTGTCAACTTGCCGACGCAGAGGGCATCGAGGGCGAGGTTCTAACTGTTGCGTTTAGATGATTCTACTCCGTACTATTCCTGTTCACATGTCGAACCATAACGTCCCGCAGTACTGAGTTGTGAGGCCTGCCGAAAGAATGGAATTGCCAGGCATGACCATTCTACAGGGGCCTCACCAGGAACTTGGTGCTACAGATCTTCTCTAACGAATTCCTTTTTGTATCTGTTCGGATGCTCAGCTTGCTCCCGTGTAGGTTCTGTTGCTGTGCGCTAACGCAGATTTGTGGGCTTCTGTATTTCTTATCATTTTTAAAACGATCAATTTACCAAGTGATGCTTTCTACACTGCGCAGAACTGACGTATTTAATGGGGGTGGATTAAAGGTAACATACCCAAAATAAAAGCCAACATTTTTACTACCAGCTATAGTTGTATTCACTAAAAAGTTTAGCTGTCAATTTCTTCGCTTGGCAACACTGAACACGAACGCGGATATGGTGGGGCTTGTGCCGCTGCGCTTGCACGCCGTACATAAAAAAAAAACAGCGACGTGCGACGTTTGCAGATTCAACGTGATTCTCAACGCTGGTGTCAACAGAGATGTTATAATTCCCACTAACAGTGAATTCGAGGCATTACTTTGCATTAGGTTTAGTAAAGTTTAGGACGTCCAACCCACATCATGTGCTTAGCACGGTCAAGTACCGCCATCCCGCGGAGCCCGACGTAACCACGTGACGGCGCACTCGTATGGTTTCCTGCATGCGTGCGTCGCCCGTTAATACAACCTATACTGAAGTTAGGAATTGGAATTTTAGATGTAGCTGTCAATCAGAGAGATTTTTGGGCGCCATCCTCTGCGTTATCACATTGTTGCTATGATAGGGGTGAATCATCACCACTTTGGCCATGGTTGGGCTCGTATGGGCGTACCTGAGCGAGAGGTAGGAGCCGTCAAAAGGCCCCACAGTCACTTTGCTTAGGGAGAATCCAGCATCTGCCTCGTCACCCTTGGTGGCAAATCTTGAAGACGTGGTTTTTCACGGACGTTGCGTCTTCATATGATTTCACTTTACAATTCCTATTGATATCTGCGGCTTTATGAAGGGTGGTTCACGTGTTGCGCAAATACCAATCAAACAAATTGTTTTCCAGCTCCAAATGCACTTTGTTGAATGTTCACCAGCTGTGTTGATAACACAAACATTTTGTCAGTATACAGACAGTCGCCATACTTACGACCAAGGTTGTAGAAAAAGCCCTTCATGATGTTCGGGAAGCATTCAACGGCTGTCTGGTAGAGCGGGTTGTCGGTGCTCTTTTGTACGTGTGTGTCAATGCCGAACGCTGCCTTGGAGATGACGTCGAAGGTTAACCGCTCGCAACGATGGCCAATGTCAACCTCCGTGCCCGCATCAGCGACGGAACCGAGGATCTCTAAAAACTGCTCCTGTGCATCTATCATACAGGGCAGCACCTGGCGTGAGACGGCAGGGCACAAACCATTTAGGCTGCAAAAAATACTCGCTGTATTTGTGAATTTCGCTGTGCGGTGAGAGAAACGCATTCACAATATTCTTTATTATATCATTCTTAAGACCTGGCCGCAATAAAGATTGCAGTCAGTAAACACAATTCCAATCGACAAAAGACACCAAATCGAATCCTGTATACTTGTCTTTGGTAGTTGATTTGTACACTGTTGGTTATTTTTATAAGGGGCGGAAGACTTATACTAGAATTAGATGCGTTAGGTAAGAGGCCATAAGTAAAGCCTATAGGTTGTTTTGACGCTTTTTAGTCAGCAATGCGCCCTCCCTCCTGTACTCAATGTCCGAGCGGATATTCGCCATAGAGTATAGAAAATTAGGAATAATTTGAAGCCCCAAAGTATGTCCGCTGGGCGAAGCTTCCCAAGCACAGTCGTATATTTACTGAATAGTGGCCTAGTCAAGCGACTATAACAGCGGCCTTTTGCCTCACCCCCTTGGCAATTTGATTGTCAAAAGTTTAATAAAAATGCACTTGCTCCAGCAGAAAGTCAGCCCCAGTAACAGTAACGCACACAACATTTATAGGCCCAGTTTCACCGGACTGACAGAAGATAATCCCGTATTCGTTCCTAGCTACTACCGAGCATCGATGCAGAGGGTCTCCCTTTTGATAGGGAAAGGGGTATCCTTCTACTTCTGCTACATTCGCCTGATTAAGCGAACCCGGGTTCCATTAAAAAACATTTCCCAACAACTACCTACAGGACGTTTGGCTTTATTATGGACACATTGCTTATTGCATTTCGAGAACATACCGACTTCAACTTGGCTGGCGTAAAAAATTGTGCCATGGCAGTTCTTGTGGACTTCCAGAGTTCTCCTTTTGTGAACACCACGTTACCCGTGAACAGCGGATGCAACTCGTGGATGTGCAGCAAGTTCTGGGGAGACACAGTCAGCAGAAAATGCACATTATGCGAAGCACTTACTAAACTGCCAAGGCTACAGGGAGCTCTGCGTAGCAGACTCATCTGAGCACGAGACCATATCCTACCGATGTCCGACAGGTCCGCGTCTATTTTGGTTCCCTTTTTTCAGTGGTAACTCTCGGGAACAGTACGGCTTCACAAGAAGCTCCTGCGGGAGCACTGTCTGCGGAAAAGAGGCAGGTGAAGCCAAGCCCACCTGCTGTACACTGGTATCTGGGAAAACACTAACCCATGCCAAGATTGGTCGTCCTGCGAAATCCTGCAAGCACTTTAGTGAAAACCTAAGTGGCTCATAGAAGAAATGTCACTAATTTTCTTTTTATTCAAAATATGTTTGCATTTGGGAGACCGTTTGTGGCTGAGAGAAATCAATGCCAACCAAACATTCAGCATTCGTGACTGTGACGACGGAAATGCATTCTGAGCTCGCTCTTCAGGTGGCTTTCAGCAGGCTTTCTGGGGTGGTCTTTCGCTCAACGTGCCATTTTCTGCAGAGTTTGTTCACGCACATTTTAAAACTCGGAACAGTTACAGTCTTTAGAGAACAATATTAATAACTGACACCATAAAGCAGCTGCTTTAAAACAAATTGTTGGCTACCTTAACTCTACAAAGGATTTGCAAGTATGAAGAGTTTAATTATGCCTATCTTATCGCAATTCAGAAATCTCACCTAGAAGATGCTGCTTTTTGTAGCTAACAAAACCTCCGTTTCGCCACGTCTACGCAGTACAAATATTTACGGGTACATCGAAATAAATGTCTTGGTCACATCACGTTAACAGATTTGCGTTAGGTTAAGTTACAGTTCCTGTTGGCGGAATAAGTATATATGCGGTAAACACAATATGGGCTTCATATAACGTTAGCCATTTCCGCAAATCTCGCAAAATATTCCATCTTTTCAGTCAGCAAATAAGTCTATTAGGATCAGTAGAAGGACGAGAGCCCTTTAGGTTTCGCATAGTCTTCCTTGGTAGTTGCTTAGGAGTTCGCGATTAACTTTTACAAAAGCTTGCACAAGCTTTAATAAAATGCAAAATATTCACATATTTTATTGATGTTGTCAACTAAAAAATTGCTAAACAAATGTTCTTGCTTACATTGCTTCATATTAGCCATCATAGTTCTAGGGGTACATTGAATTGATTCGGCTATTTTACCTTTTTTTTTTTAATTTCACCGTGAGTCAACTCCGACATTTTAACTAGTACTTTTGATCGAGATGCCTACTCAATCAGTGGTGGGATTAAATTCGACCAGCGAATCATAAAATTGCTTGTCCAACCTTCTGTTAGACTCTTTATTCGGGTAGAGCCTGCCGTAAGCTGAAATAACAGACTTTACAAAGCACTGTCGATAGTTCTGAAACGTAACTATTACGTTTCAGTAAAGTATTTAATATTTTTTATCTAGTAATGTTTTCATTGAACCTCTAAACCATGTACAATCACATCGAGATAATCAGAACTACTGACATAATATTTACCCATAAAATTACCCACAATGTTGGCTCAACATTGTCTCCACCTATCAACGAAAAAGGCGTTTAAGCGCTGCTTTGCCTCACATATCATCCAAATAGCTAGAGCCGTACACCACAGCTGAAATCATTAAGCTGAAGATAGTCATGTTGAAAACTGACTCCAAGAAATACGATAAAACAACAGAGATACGGACAGCGTACTCACCCCCCGTGCCGTAAATTTGTTAAACTCTCGAGCAAAGATCTCGTGTACCATATTCGGCTCATTCACAACCACGAAAGGGACATCGCCCAGAAAGAACCTGCAGGGATAGATTTCAAACGGCGCCAAAATTATGCGGTCATCACGAACAGTTTATTGCAAGTACTGTGGATAAAGGAACGGATCGTTCTCGTTCCGTCCGCCATACCTGTACAAAATTTCATGCTAAGTTGCAGAAGAATGCATCCCGACAAATCAAAGCCTAGTAAAGGAAATTCGGAAATTGGAGTAATGTATGATGGTCGCAATTTAAGCCATAATCACATTATGTAACGTTATTTCAATACAAAACCTCCTCACCATTGTGCTCGTGAGCAAACGCACCCCACCTCAGGGCATAAGAAAACTGCTTTTTAATGTAAAAGCAGGTGTGTGATTGTATTTCAGCTAAGCTCGTTTCTCATGGTGAAACGCTCAAAAAAACACTCAGTGGCCTCTGGCTTAAGTGCATTCGCTGCTTGTTCTATACACCTTATCTACCACTCGAAATCACGCAGATTATCAGGGTGCGTTTATTGGCATTTTATCGCACAATGTTGAATGCCTGGATGTAGCTAAAATTTATTCGAAGTACGAGGGTCACAAACTTTTCCCCCACAATTTTCTTACAAAAATCACATCTGCTGTGTATATGTGTGATTTACACACTTTTCTATTTCAATGGCTGCAGAACTGACGTTCTCTTTCCCACTGATACTGTTTTTGCTTTTACTACCCCCCCCCCCCACACACACACACAAACACGTACACTGGTATGCCTCAGGCGCCGTAAGGTTTGTGTAAACAAGTAAGAATAAATCGCTTGATCTAGCCTCTACTTGGCTTGGCCAATTCTTACGAGCCTCTCCGCCGAGGTGCTTCCTCGCAATGGTTATACGGTCTGTGATTGTGAAGAAACGCCATTTGTTCCAGGTCTCATCGCCATGCGATAAGGGGTACCCACTGTCCAACGCTACTGGAAGGGCGGCAGTTTTTCGAGCGTCATCCAAAAGACCGCTTCTGACCTTTGACTGCTGTTTCTCCTTGAATGGTTGCAGTTTAATATCGGAGCGTAAAGCGATACTACTTGTATCGCCTTTCTCTGACGCTTTATAGGCACTGGCGCCAGTCACCATCCCTTACTTTTTTTTTTTGCAGGCAGCCTTCCGTTACAGCTCAGTCGGCACTGTAGACAATTGGAAAGGGCTTGTTCCAGATTTCAGATAGGTAAGCTTGTCATTTGTATTTGGGCTTTCCAATCGGGTTGCGAGTATTTCTGCCTCTTAAGCATGTTGAACACACGTCGGCTTTGCAACGGAAACAAGCCTATATACACGTTCTCTCATTCAAATCAAGATATCCTCCCCACACATGTCATCCACATACATTGGCAGCTAAACGGTGTCAATGGCTATGCGGAAAACGAAGCCATATGGCGTAGTGACGGTGGACGAAGTGACGCGAGTTTTTTTACAACCCGGTTCCTTCAACCATTCGTTGCACCTGATTACACCCATCAAAATGTCTACAACACTCACTGGCAGCTTCCAAAATTTTTCCCATGTTTTACGTCCAATCTTGTAACTAATCTTGCCGCATTCCGGTCACTACGCTTTGGCTTTTTTTCAGTTAGAGAAATGTATTGTGCAGAGATTTGATGTTTTGATGTTTTGATACAAAGCCGCGTAAAAGCAATAAATTCCAACTTTGCTATACACTTGACCGTCTCGTGAGTGCATATTGTCTGTTAAGATAACCGCACGTCAGTGACTTACCCGAAAACGTCCCCATATTCTTTAAGCCAGCGGTCGAAACTTTCAAACTGGGTCTGAAAAAACAAAATGGCGAGGACATAAAGATAGAAGACGAATCCAGGATAGCAACTTTCATTTGTAGATATAGTGAACTCCCGTTATGACAACTTGAAAAGACCACGCTGGTTTGTTCGTCTTATAAATGCCTTCCCGAAAAAATAAATCGGCAACACGCCAAGGGACATGCAAATATTTTGCTTCTAGATGGTGTATGATGTAGACTTACACTGGAGAAAAAGGGCAAAACAATTATTTTTTTAGTGCGCAAATTGGTAGAAAAATCTATGCAAGTGCTCTTGCCTGGTTTTATACAGTCCAAGCGTCGACGCAGAGCGTATATACCCTACCTCAAGCGACTACGCAGCAGAGACAGAGAGGGAACTCTCCTTGCATTTTTGGCGGTGACGCGGTGGAACTCGCCACGCGAACCGGAGCGAACTCACGTGCTCCCGGTCAGAAACGGCATTGGTCTGGAGAGCTGCTACGTTCGAGAACAGGTAGTTTCCGTCGTCGTTTTCTTTTTAACTTTTTATCCTCCTATCTTTGCGCTTCATTCCTACAGAGCATAGCGACCACCAAAGTAGCCCTCGCTCTTTTTTTCCTTTCTTTGCCGCTGGCTGCTCGGGTTTAAGGTAGGAGAAGTGGTCGATTTATCCGCGTATTTTTTTTCTATATCCCTCCCTTTCTACGCGGCACCGCCAAGACTGGCACGTTCGCTACTTGCTACACAGAATCGCCAGCAGTGCTGGCCATCTCGAAAGTTGTTTCTTGTAACCGAAGAGTGCGGGCGCGGCTGTTCGTTTTAGTCAGATTTTTTTGCATTGGATCTCTGGAAAACCAAACAAACGTTCCCGCGTTTTTCGGCATAAGGGAGACTTCCTCTTAACCGAGTTCGTCTTAACTGGAATTCACGGTAATGTTCTTATGACAGATCTCCTGTGTTCCAAAATGCGGCATTAGTAGTAGGATACATTACGACACTATTAACAACTTCTTCACCAAAATTTCACAAGCGTAGTTAGAGAATGTACACATGTTATTTTTTTTCTCATCATTCGGTAGAAAATTTTACTGGTTTTTGATTACGCAATGCAATTTCGGAGCATTAGAGTTATCCTAGCACGCAAAAATGGCGCTCCCTGTTCTCCTCCTCACCGTAACCCATGTAATGACAGCAGACGGGACGATTGTAGCTTTCACAACTTCACTTCGACCTAAATATTCCTGAGACGTAAATGAAACTCCGCGTAATATGGGAACCTGCGTAATGTGTGGAACCCGCATAATGTGGGAGCCTCCTTAATGAGTCGAACCCGCTTAATGTGGGAACCTGCTGCTAAAACTGCGTGACGCACGACCTTCAACAGACTTACGACAAGGTTCGAACAAAACTGCCCCGCTGTTAGAAAACTATCCACCTGTTTCAAGATGGCATCTGCGTGGCCGTTGACGAGACTCTGTAGTGGTGGCACTGGGATCCCGGTGCCTTCAAAAGCCCTGAAGCATATCTTCCGTTGTCTGCAGAGAACAGAAAAAAGCGCTAGGGTAAAAATGCCAGAATCGCGCGTCCCATCAATTCGTAGGGGTGTTCCGGCAATATTTGCCGGAACTATATTTCAGGTCCCATCGTAATTATTGATCTCCCACAGCCGACCTCCCGCCCACCCTCGCAGGAGACCTTGATGGGTAGAGCGGAAAGATTGATTTCCGCGGCGCTCACGCTGTGCACTCCTCACGCATTCTTGGTAGCAACTACCAACAGGTAACGCCTTTCCGAATATACACTGCAACATGGTTTACACAATTGAGGGGAATTTTCGATGTCTCTATTATCCTTACACCCTAGAACTTCCTTTTACAGGCTGTCATAACTAACACCCGAACACCCTAGCAAGAACAAGCTGTTTTAAAAGCTGTTTTATCTTTCACTACGCCCTTTACAAGGGTGTTCTTTGGGTTTTTGCTACGGTTTAAGGGCGTTAATTACATTTTAAATCAACTTTAATGGGAAAATTTATTTCACTCAGTAGTGCATTCAATCAGTGAGACTTTTTAACTAATAACTTTGGATGCGCGCAGTGCATTGTTAGAACTGTCAGCATAGCCTTAGCTATGCGAAAACTAGAATATGAGCTCTAATCTGTTACGTCGGCATTTCAGTTGATTAGTATTTCAAACAATACCTAAATACGTGTGGCGTAAGCCAGTTTTATGTTGCAAATTTTGTTTTCATGCCATGCTAGAGTTATCAAAATGGTGTGCGTTAGTATTCGTCTTGATAGCCCGGGTAAAGATAGTTCTGTTCTAACGGCATATAAATACCCCTCAACGTTCTCTGAGCAAACATATCCCGCTTACAATATTTCAAAAAAATTTGACTTGGTGCTGGATTAGAGTCCAATGCTTAAAAAATCTCTGCAACAATTCCTATAAGAACTCTCACCCTTTCCTTTGCGTTTTGAAGCATTGTGGAAGCTATAGGTATCCCCAGAATGGAGTGACACTGCGTGATTTGCCATTCGTAGCAGGTCCGCTTTCCCGTTTCTGTTTTGCTTTTGGACCGATTTGTCTTAAGTGGCTACCGAATGCGTTTATTGCTTCAACTAAAAGGAAGACGGCCAAGAGACGCTACAGCGCTCTAACGACGTCATTTGGGCGCTCAAAGAACGCCAAGACCGGAAGAGAGAGAAAAAATTCACGCATCTCTGCAAAGTGAATCATGACCAGTGGGCGAAGCACTGGGGATCGTTTTAACCGTAAATCACCCGTGAGAGCGCGCACTGCTGCTGAAACGATTTCCAATCCAATCCAATCCAATCCAATCCAATCTAATCCAATCGAATTTAGTTCAATCCAATCTAATCCAGTCCAATCCAATCCATTCCAATGCTCCTCGCGCATGCGCAGCACGGCTCTCCAGCAGCACTCTCTCTCCCCCCTCTCTCTAACCTTTTGTGAACCTTTTATTTTGTTCTTTTTAACCTTTTGTGAAACGTTTGTTCACAGGTGTTTCGATTTACACGGTTCTGTGCGTCTCACTCCCTCTCTCTCTCCCTCCCTCCTTCTCCCCTCTCTCTAACCTTTTGTGAACCTTTTATTTTGTTCTTATTAACCTTTGGTGAACATTTTGTTCACACATGTTTCGATTTACACGGTGCTGTGCCGTGAGCACGGACGCCGGACTCCGGAAAAGCCTTGCCCTTAAGATGCCTCACCAGTAAAAATCTTTGGAGCAGGTTTTCAAGTTCACTGATTGGCATAGAGCAGAAATAATTAGCTGAGGTAGTTTGTGACCCGCTAATCTAAGTACAGGACGTGTTTCTTGGCTACGTTCTGGAAGCATTTAAGATTTAGGACAAAGTTGAAAAAATGTTTTGGAGGGTCTCTTTAGGTATAATTGTAGCTCGCATGGTCCATAATGTGAAACGGCTTACCTGATCACCCACCGCCACAGCAGGGTAACCCCGCAGACGCTCAACGCCGCTATCCACGGCCAGTGGCTCAACACCGACGTTGCGGTCATGCTGTTCCCCGCACCAGGTTCTCGCACCGGCTGGCGGGTTTCTCAGGGACGACTGCTTGTTCACCTGCACTGCAGCGAAAGCTTGGGGCGGGTGAACTTGGCGGGAATCCAGAAAGTGTACTCGAGCACGTTTATGTCGATAAGCTTTACGCAAGGGCTATGTCTATGCGTGGTTAACCTTCGCCTCTGGGTGCGTTACGCGCATTTATTATTCAAGTCGAGTTTAAAAGACGAGTTTGCAATTTCGTAAGCATTCTTTCGCCTGTTATCAGTTTCAGCAACCCGCCACGTTTGCTTGGTTGCAATAAAGGAACACGCCAACACGCATGGCATTTTTTTTCAATTTTTTTGTACCCCACTGCATAAGAGCGCTCAATTAGCTACATCTGGCCATTTTAATGATTGATTGAGGGGTTTAACGCGCCGACGCAACGCAGGCGACGAGGCGCGCTGTAGTGGAGGGTTCGGGATTAATTTTGACCACGTGGGGATCTTTGTCGTGCGCCGAAATTTCGTACACACGGGCGTTTTTGCTTTTCGCCTCCATCAGAAAAGCTGCTGCCGCGGCTGGGAATCGAACCCACAACTTCGTTCTCAGCAGCGCAACGCCTTAGCCACTGAGCCACAGCGGCGGGTAGGCTATTTTATTACATCACATCTGTTTTTTACAGAATATATTTTAATGCGACGGACTACGGTATCCAGACGTGCCTATTAGTACCCGTAAAGCCAGATTTGGCTATCAACAACCATATTCAGCGACTCTTGTTTTGGCTTCGGTACTTTTGTTCGGCTTGGCTTTTTTTTCTCTTTAATGTGGTCTACATTTACACTCTAACGCTAATAAGAGTCCTAGCCTAAACACTATGGCAATTTTGGTCAGACACATGGCAATTCAAAGGCCGACAGACATACACGGCCTGAGCTGACTTGACATGGAAATTACGACCCGACAATAAACGATTGCCACGACCCGTCGGGTGGTGGAAATACGGCAATAAACCTTGTTGAATAAATTATTTGATTTACAACGTTGGTTCAGGGTAGCAGCGCGTGCCACCATCAAAGGAGTACAGGGGAAAGTTAGTTCTCCCCCTTTTTTCTCAACATTCTGGACCTTGGTACCCTATGATTGGCAGCTAAGATCTCACGTTGCAATCCCTCTGGTAGCAACACCATTTTAAAGAAAAGGCCTCGGGAATCTTTAAAAACGGAGAATTTGGCCCAGGGACTGCTTACATGAAAGAAGGTAAAGTTGGGTCAGTAAAAAATTCATCCACACGAATCTGTCAGACATCCAAAATCAAACTAGTAGCGCGGACCTCACCTTATCAATCATGCTGATCACCTGTAAATTTTATTGTTAATTTCCAGTGAAAACAAAGTAGCATTGCGGACTAACAGCGCGGGTATGCAATCTTATTTCTTATGCGCTGCGAATTTTCTGTGAATCAGAGGACTTCTCGCTACGCTGTACACCCGGACGTGTCTATCCTCACCGAAGAAACAATACTGCATTCCCGCGGGTTCGGCAGCAGGTATATGATGAAAGAGTTTGTGCTAACCGCCCTTTTACTTGCTTTTAAGAGCATGACAACTCTATACGACGCACGTTTTTGTATTATTATAGTCATTCGTCAATGCTTGTAAAACAAGACGTGATTTAACAGAGCGGTATGGACACAGCGTTACCTTATTCGGTAGTTTTATCACGTCGACGTTGATGTGCTGGGCACTGACGTGTAGCCCTGGCTCTGAAATACTTCGGTGTGTGAGTGACCTTTCCGAGACGGCAGATTCCGTGGTGAGTTTCAGAGCAACTCTGAATTAACACGCGAGCAGTTCCGCGCCAACAATAATCTATTTTATGCTCCTCTAAGCGTTTAAATAGCCCATAATACGGTTGCTGATGGGTTGTGAAACAAGCTCGATAGGCTCCATTGTTTAACATGCAGACCCGGATTTCGCGTCGCTCAAGCGTTATCATTCTTCTTTGCCGAGAGCGTCAGGGTTGCGTCGGTGAACTTATTGGGGCTAATCAGTGTCGTACACGTTCCTCTAACATCGGAACGAAAGCTCGTTCCTCGTTCCTTCCCATTTTTGAAACGGGTTCCGTTTCCTATATTGAGAAAGGAATGCGTTCCAGTTACACTTCGGACATTGGAACGTGTCGTAACATTAACGTTACATTTGATTTTTAGAAATTAAATTCCGGTGTCGGATAATCCTCAGGCGAAATGAAGTGAGCAATTTAACAGTCACATCGAACTGCGTATATTGCGCGAATATGAACACCGCAGGCAGCAGATTACCTGGAGATAAAATGAATTCAAAGAAATGCTCGTAGACGCATTTTTTTAGGGAGCAGCTGAAATATTCCAGACATCTTTAACTGCAAGTGTGGCGCTCGTCTATTGCAAGTTCAACACATATGGCGCTTTCCTTTTGGGTCTTGAACTGCGCAGTCAGGATATTGTCCTTCAGATATGCCAAAAGGAAGTTACTCACCCGCACGAACATAAATGTCTTGCACCAGAAACCATATCGAAAGGAACAATACATAGGCCTTTAATGAATGCTGAATAGATATGACAGTATGAGTGATAAAAGTATGTCCATAATACATATTGTCCACTTAGTACAGTCCTTTGTTTTAACTCCACACGAGTTGCATTTCGACGTTAATGTAGGACAGACGAATCAGTTTTTTTTTTCACCAACACTTCGTTGGCAATGCTGAAGAGCCGTACCGCCAAAGCTCTTCGGGGTACTACCGTGTTATATTTGAGGATAAGTTGATTCAGTCAATCAGGCTCAGAAGACTGTCTCCGCATGCGCTAATAGGGGTGTTCCAGCATACAACACGCGTTTGCCATTGGCAGTGCTTGTTTTCTGTATATTTTTTGACGCACGCTGAAACACTATGCGGTGCCGTGCGCATAGCATTGACCGTACTGGATTGCTCCCTAAATTCTGTCACGCGCAGGCATATGATCCAGAGCATCGATAACAGAGCTTCAGAGTGTTACTCTGCAGGATTGACAGTTCATGGTGGCCTTTTTTCGGCAGCCTTGTCTGCTGTAACTTTGTGCCACACTTTTTAAGTTTGGCCTCCGGCATCTCGTTGACGGAACGGAGGAGCTCTGCGCGCGGCTGCAGTCACCAGCTTAGGGTTACCCAATCTTCAATAAAGGAAGTCGCGAGGGGGGAAGCGGGGGAGGTAGCTTACTCTAACATAGGGAGGCAACCAAATGAGTTCTCTTTACGGCGGTATCTTCCAGACAAGTTCATTGTTTTTTTATGGTTGCGGCATCTTGAAGTGATACTTTATCTGGCTGCTCGAAACAATTGCTCTTGCTGGAGAATGTGCTCGTAAATGTTGCCGCACTTCACATGGGAATTCAGCATTACCTGAAAATCTGCTTGGACAAGTTCGCGCTAACTTTGTGTTTTGGAGCGTGACGCGCCTTGTTGAGCGTGCTTTGGATCGAAAAAAGTTCCTATTCGGATGGTCCGATACAAATCTGGGACCTATACCGTATTCACTCGCATGGTGATCGCACTCGCGTAATGATCGCCGAACACCCCCCCCCCCCCCCCTTAAGGTATGTCGTCAAAGTTCGATTTTTTTTTTATTTCCCGCGCAATGAACGCGCCCTGAACTATCCTCAGCAATATGTCGTCTGTGTGCAAAGTCCAGCTGATGATGGTGGTTCGTACCTCTGTTTCCTTCCCTTTCGAAGAGGACATGGATAGCAGTAGCAGTAAACTTTATTTTGTGAAAAGGGGTGAGAGAAAAGGGGGAGAGATCAAGGGTGGGATCCAAATTCCAGGACCCCAGAAGCTATTTGGCCATCCCTGGCCCTACTAAGCAGCGCAAGCTGCTGTGCAGGGTCCGAGCTGGACAGGGCTTCCTCCCAGGACTTTATTGAGGTTTCGTGGCTATTTTTGTCCCAAGTAATTGGGCAATTCCAGACTGTATGGAATAAATCGGCCTTCTGGTGACATTGCTTTCTGTCCTCATTATACTTTGCTGGGAACTTAAGTGATAGTCTGGACTCATGTAAGTAGGTGTTCGTCTGTATTTTTCGAAGATTTCTCGCTTCTTCAGCAGTTAGACTGGGGTGTGGCGTAGGCATTGATCTTCGGTGAAGCCTATAGGATGTTAATTTGTCTGTGCTTTGTCAGTAAGCAGGGAGGGCGTACGAATGTTCCGGGTCTCTGCGGTGTAGGGTAGTCCTCGCAAGAGAATTGGCCGCCTCGTTACCCTCTAGCCCCTGATGGGCGGGAGTCCAGACAAGTGTGTGGTTCTGTTTTAGAATTTTTTGGAAGTCTTTCAGCATTCCTTGGGACGATGACGCAGATGAAGTTCCTGATGGCCCTGGTCGAGTCAGTGATAATTATTGAGTCCTTATTCTTGAATTCAGCCCATCTGATTGCTAGTATGACGGCAGCAGTTTCTGCTTCTTGAATATTCAGTTGTTTGGTAATGATGATATCCAGAATCTTCCCATGTTCGTTGGTAGCTACGGCTGATGAATTGCCTTGCTTGTTTACGGCCGCATCGCTGTAGATTGCGTTTGGATTGTCCTGATATGTTTTTCGGATGTAGCGAGTTCTTGCCAATGTTCTGCCCTTATTGTGAGTGGGGTCCTTTTTCTTGGGGATTGGAGAGGCCTTGATACAGTGTCTTTAAGGGGGTGTTAAATCGACCGTCCTATTAATGAAGGCTGCATGAAGCTCCTGTCCAGATCTCCTGAGAATTTCTCTGCCCGTTCTGGTTTTGAGGAGGCGTTCCTTCTGGGCATCTAATAGCGTAGTCTTGATTTCTCTGAAGGTGTTGTGTACGCCGAGCTTCAGGAATTTTTCGTTGGATGTGTAAATTGGTAGGCCTAGAGCGGTCTTGTGAGCTGTTCTTGGGACATGGATCCGTTATTGCGGCAAACTTGCCGATAATATCGATATCGGCGAGCATGCGTTCAATATCCATGAGGAATAAACACACTAAACGCAGATAATATACTCACAAGCCTAACAAAAAAACGCTCTCACGTTGGTGAGTGGGCCGCCATGTCTGTGTTGATTTCCCGCAGTGTAACAGTGGGAGCCACTTATTGTTCCAACTGTTGTCACCTCGCAGCAAACTCAGTACCGGCGCGTTCAGTGATTCATGAACACACGGCATTTTGTGTCAATTTGTCGAAGCGGCTGGCGGTGGTGTGCAGAGTTTTTATTGGGTTTATATTTATTATTTGTATTACGTTCACGAGAACTATCATAAAACATTTTATCCACCACTATCTTGCGTTGGCTGTGCTCAAAAATGTTTTGCAAAAAATTTCCCCCGCGTAATGAACGCCCCGCTAAATTTACATCAAATTTTTCGAAAAAAAAAGTGCGATCATTACGCGAGTAAATACTGTAAATGCCCCGACAGGGATGCCGCGGGACTCGGGACGTTGTATAAAAAGTCAGGACAGTCCCGCAAAATCCAGGACGATTGGTAACCCTACGTGAGAATACACGTAGGGTTACCAGGCATGGGTAGAACGAGAGGGAGCCCTGGGAGAGTTCCAGAACGGCTTTCGCAGGGGCAGGCGGCTGGATGACAACCTCTACGTCCTGACCCAGTGCATAGAGGTGGCCCGCCTGCAAGGGTGGGAACTGTGGGCTGCCTTCCTCGACGTGGAGAAGGCATACGACAGAGTTGACCACACCTTACTGTGGAAGAAACTACAGGACAAGGGCCTGCCAGTGGAGGTAGTGGGATTGCTGCAGAGCCTGTATGCGGACACAGAAGTGGTAGCGGAATGGCAGGGCGTGTGCTCCCAGCCGGCCCCTGTCGAACGAGGCCTCCGTCAGGGCTGCCCTTTGTCCACTCTGCTATTCATGCTGTTCCTGGGCGATCTGGAGGCAGAGCTGGAGGGAAGTGCAATAGGCTTTGACTGGACCTATATGGAGGAGGGGAGGACGATCCATCAGCGCCTACTGGGCCTCAATGTACGCTGATGATATTGTCCTTACAGCGGACTCTCGTTCAGACCTGCAGCGACTCCTGGACATTTGCACCAAACACGCAGAGCTGTTGGGGCTCAGGTTCAGTGCGCCGAAGTGTGCCATACTTCGCTGAAGGGACACGAGCACACTACCAGATGGAGAAGCGCTCACAGTGCAGGGGAAGCCTGTCCCTTTTGCAGCGACGTACCGGTGCCTGGGTGTGGACTTGACCACCGATCCGGACTACTTGGCTGCACATGAGCGGGGGCTTCGCGGAAAGGCACTGCGCAGCCAGAACATCCTGAGGGCGAATCCTCTGGTCCTTCAACAGGGCGGAGGTTGTCAGGAGCCTCTGGAAGATGGTGCACGTCCGGGTGCTCACGTTTGCTAATGCAGTGCTTTGCCTGTCATCAGCCACCCGGGGGTACTTGGAGAGACGACAAAGGGAGGTGGGACGACTGGCCCTGGGTGCCCACCGGTCGACACCAAATGAGGCAGTCCTCCAAGGGGATGTAGGCTGGTCCTCCTTTGAGGCACGAGAGGCCGTGGCCAAGCTCGGTTTCGAGATCCGACCATGCTCGCTGAGCAACACGCTCTGGGTACACCGGGTTCACCAGTGTATGCTGTTAGCAGGTGACGCCACAAGGTGGAAGAGACGGGTGCGCGCACTGGCCCACAAGAACGAGGTGCCGCTACCGGTCTTAAATAGCATCACGGAGACCAGCCTGAGCGAAAAACAGCTGCGGGAGCGAGTGGTAGCTGCGAAAACGAAAAGATGGGCGGACAGGGTCGTGGCGAAACCATCTCTCCGGCTGTACGCGTCACACAAACACACCATTTCCCAGGAGCACTTTTACGACAACTTGCCAGGAAGTGCGATGCTGTTCGAAGCGCGGGCTGGGGGGCTAAGGACGCGGATGTGCAGGGCGGGACATGGGACGATGTGGAGGAGTGATGTGTGCGGTGTGTGGTGAGGAAGAGGAGACTTGCAGACACATTGTGTTGCGGTGCGAACAATTGACTCCCAACCACCCTAGTGATACCACCATGGCGGAGGCGCTCGGCTTCGTTGCGCATCCCCCTACAGGGGGCACACTGAGCACGGGCGACACCATGGATGCGAGTGCAGCGCCACCGGCGCTGGTGACTGGTGATGTGGTGGCGAATCCGTTTGGCACTACGAGGCGCCGACTGGAGGAATGGCAAAGACGCGCCCATTAGCATGAGGAAAGGAGGCGACGTACAAAACTCTTGAGGCTAGGGCGCCGGGGGCTATATGCCCTGAGGAGTGTCCCCCCGATACAAAGGGGCAGCCACCGAGCCATCATCATCATCATACACTACTCGGCTCACCATCGGTGCCCGGCTGAGTCACTGGTCGGAACCGGTCCTTAACAATACACCATAGTCGTCACTCGGCTATTATGCGAAGAAAATGTGGCACAATAATTCCCAGCAAAAATCCAAAACCAATCGTCAAAGCCAACTTGGCAGTGGGCAAATCACGAAACTGATGGGCCGCTTGGTCTGTGAGAAAGTTTACGGCGACGTGTTCGAGCGCAATGGGCGTGCCGTAGGGCGGTAGAACGTCCGAGGTCAGATTCGGCTTCCAGCTGATGGTTGCAGTTGCGCATGAAATCAGATAGCTATCGCATCGCTTTAGGCGGCAGCAGCAATATTTGAAAAATCTGAGGCTGAGATTTTGACGCCTTGAATTTACACGCGGTGAGCGCAACGCTGGCGACCGTGATGTCCATTGACAAAAAGCTGAGAAGTCTCGTATGGCCCCTTCAGCTGGTACGGCTACCGGTACTGTGCGATGAACACGGTACAGTCGTGTCTTCTCCTGCTTGGCTTTCGTGTTCCACTGTTATGCACAAAGAAGACGTCGCGGCAAAAGACGAATCAAAGGGGCGCCGAAACACCTCTCTCATGCACATCTGCAGCCGACGTGGCTACAAGGCCGTGCGCACCCGGTGCAGCCTTCCCGACAGGCTTCGGCCCCGCTACGTGGTTGTTCTTCTGTCTTTTACGTTCATAGAAGTACGGTCTACCGAAGGGCGGGAAAATTGGAGAGCTTAAAGGGAGGTAAACACAGTGGCGGCCGGCCTGTGGCATTTTGTACTATCATCAGGGCCCTAAAGCCTTGACATCAAATACAGACACATCCTAGCGATTGAACGTTTCCAGAAGGAACGCCATTCCCTCTTCCTTTTCTCCGTAAACGCTACGAGTTACCGTTACAGTTACACCCGCTCTTAATGGAACGCTGGCGTTCCTCCGTTCTTCCCAAAAGAAACTAGTTCCAGGAGCGCCGTTCCTTGGAAGGCCGTTCCGTACAACACTGCGGCCAATACACCAAGGGCTCTGCGGAAGCATGACCAAGTATAAATAAGAAAAAAACTGTTATCGGTAGGCGTTTTGCGAGGCACCGTTTGGCCATTTCTCTGAGTAAACGTTAAGCTCGTATTGGTAAGAAGCCTCATCACGCCCCACGGTAATACAGTAATCTTTCCGTGGTCCTCTAGCCTTTGAAATCACTGCCACCGCTTTCCGGAAGGGCATGCAGGCAGCGGATAATTGAAAGTGCAAGAAGGCTGCAGCAGTTGTGAGACTTGTCCACTAATGCGAAGAATATTTAGGCCAATTCTCTGTTCAACCAACCTCGCGTTAGTTCGGTGGCCATAACGAAACATGGCAACTAAGACAGCGTCTTTTCTTAAACTCTGAAGAAAGAGTTTGCATCAAGCCCAACGTCAAGTTCGCTTGAGAGAATGACGACACACCAACGATTTTTAAACGCATACCTGTGTATTTTAACTGTTTACTCTTTATTTTTCCTTTAGCACTATTTTTCTTCAAGTACAAAAATTTCCTTTTGCCCATCAGCAAACAATTAAGCATCTTTTCCTTCCTTTTTTATCGTTTGCACGATATTAGCTTGAGGACGATATCTGTGTATATGGACCTTTCTAGTTTTGTGAATTTTCTTTCAGTTTTTTACCCTTGGCGATTTAGTTGAACACAGAACGCCCAGGAGTAGGTAAACCGTCGCAACTGCGTTACTTCATTTTCGTTTTCCGGTATGTTTTTTTCTGCGATGAGCTATGGCCACCATATTTGGTTCTCAGTAGCCATATTGTGCGATGTTCGGTTTTGTTTCGTTATACATTTGTTTTGTGGTTTCTTTTTATCTGCATAAAGATTAGTTTACAAGGCCATAATCAAAATGCCTTAACTTCCTCAGTTACGCATATCTACGCAAATGCAACGCACTTCCCTGTTCGCGGCGGGTACATGGCAAACAATGGTTCCTAATTGAAACTTGCGATGTTGATTATTTGTGACGCTCCTACCTACGTACGTCATTACCGTGTGTCCACTGGACGTAGGAAAACTATTCGTTCAGTTTCACAAAGACTGATTTCACCTTTCATTGGCAGATCTTTAAGAACGCTTGAACGTCTCGTCCATCTCCCCAAGAAAACCTTCAGCTCTCCCCGATGCTCGCTCGTTGCTTTGGATTTAAAACTCCGAAACACGGAGCTGTGATTCGTAACTGCAATCCCCATTCCTTCCTTCTTTGCTGCTTTGAACTTTTTAGTTGTTAAAGCGAATGCTTCCTCAGTAAGACCGATGTCGTTCTATCAGAAACTAATGCATTCGCTTTGTCGAATGAAATGCTCGGATGAGATCCCTGGACACGCGACGCATGCAGAAAACCAGGCTTCCATTGTGTCAATACGGTTACAGGAAAATCGCGAAAAAGGAACGCTTCTACATAAGACAATACACGCATCGATCATGAAGAAGCATACAATAGTATACCTTAGCCTCATAAACCACGTATCAGTACACAGTTACAGCGTTCGTAGTACCCCCGTATTCAAATACCTAACTTCAGTAGAACTTTTCCCTTCGGACACGTTTCGGCTCCACAACGCGTTTCAAGAACCAAACTTATGCTCAAAGGGCGCTTTTTCGCGAACTTATCGGGCAGAAAGTAAGTGCTACTTAAGTTAGCTCCCGACCTAACTTAAGTGAGCCTTTTTCCAACCAACATTGCAGACTACTACGATAGCTTGGCTGAGGTGTTCGATTACGCGCGCCGTACGAAAGAAATTGATAAAGCTGTAAACAATAAAGCGCTTTCCGCGAGCAACAACTATCCGCGCACACGCCTGCCGCCCTGATGCGGCCGTGCGCACACCGCGCACCTCACACCAGCCCACCGGCCCGGCCGGCGCGCGATGCGGCCAGCGCCAGCACCATGGCGCTGCCTCCGCTCGTAGAACGACGCCGGCAGGTGCAGCTACAGTTTGCTGCCGCTTGCACTAATGGAACTAATCGCGCAAGACCAAGTCACGCGTGCGAGAAAGGGGATGATGCTGTGGTGAAAATTCACGCAATATATAATCATGCGCGGTAGTAGCGCAAGCCGCGATCAGTATTCTGCCGCGATGCTAAGCCTAAAGTTCCCTGCGGGTACCGGCTTCGGACGGAGCTGGCTGATCCGAGCGCTTCGAAGCTGGCGCCACAGAAGCGTATTCCGCTATTGGCGCACATGTCAAGTCCCGCCCACACGCCGTGTACGGATTGGTGCATCGCGCGCTAGCCTCGTTCGCAGGAGCCTAGAGTGCCTCGAAAAGGGCGCCTTTGATGAGTGCGCCTTAAGGAAGGTTTGTGAAACGCAAAGCGGGCTTTTCTCATTGTGGTCCTTTTCCGACACTTGCGAAAGGCTTCCTAATGGCACAAGTTAAGTATGCTTTCTGAATGCGGTTAGTGCGCGAAAAAAATGATTGATATAATAATCGGGTTCAACAAGCTGACGCTACACAGGCGATGAGGCTCGCCGTAGTGGAGGGCTCCGGTTTAATTGTGACCAACTGGGGATAGTTAACGTGCACTGAAATCTGGAACACACGGGTGTTTTTGTTTTACGCCCCAATCAGAAAATCGGCTGCCACGCCCGGGAATTGAACTCGCGTCCTTGTGCTCAGCAGCATAACGCCTTCGCCACTGAGCCACACTACTGCACAAAAAGTCGGCTGATAAGTTCGTTTTTCGTATTCGAGTTGGGTCTTTAAAGGTTTCGTGATTGGATGCGCTTAAAAAGAAGGTTGGGTACACTTCAAGGTTTCGAACTTGTCTCAACTTTCTCCAGGAAAAGAGTGGGAATTTTTACTTTACAACGCGGGAATTGAGGCGACACCATACCCGTCGAGACGGCGTGCACCATGCCGTGCGCATCGACAGAGACCGGGGGAAAGCCGTGCTTCGACGTGCCGTCTCCCCTAGCAATCAACGTTGGCAGTAGAGCGAACGCAATGCCACCGCAGCCGCTCGCACTTTCATTGAGTTCTTCTCCGGGGACGAATCGCCGACGATAATGTTTGCGACATGCCCTACCTTTTGCTCGCGCAAAAAAACGTGGCACGGGAAACTAACATTCAATTCATTTCAGTTCAATTCAATTTAAATCAATTCATTCAATGCAATCCATTTATTCACCACATACTACTGGTTGGTTGCTAGGTTATAAGCTGAGCTTGACGGGGGCCCAGACAACCAGTATAAGGCAGCAAAGAACGATACATCAATCATCACTGAGTGTGCAATTGACAATTGGCATGTATGTTATACATAGGACAAATGTACAAACGCTACAAGCATGTATGCCATTGTAATAACAAAAAGCGACACCAGATGAGAAAACAATAGCAATCGAAATGCATAAGCAAAATACATAGCAATACACAATAGGTAAAGAAAAGTGTAAATAGCAATAAATGTATGTAAGCATTAAAATTACATATTTGCAAATATTTCCCGTAGTTCCTTTAACGAAGGATTGCACAGTGTTCTATATTAATTCAAAATACAAGGCAAGGGTATGTTGCAGCATTTGATATTTTTACTCGGTGCGAAAACAAGGAATTTGCCAAATATCACTGTTTCGCATCGTCGTTGTTACCACATTCTTGGGATGAATATGGGGACAAGCGTTTTATTAGATGGCGGCCTTTCACGCGGGGAGTGCCTGTTTCCGATCTGCCCAGTATACAATACCAAATGCCACAAGAGCCCCACAACGTCTGCGAATGGCATCGAGGGAACCTCGTTCACAATTCTCTGCCTTTTGATGAGCCTTCTAACTTTTTTTATCTGCTGACGTCAGGAACACACTTAATTCTTCACCGTAGGAGATAATACTGTTTCATTACCGTCGTTCAAATTCTGCACGTTCATTTGGACCAACTTGTTCATTTTTTTACCTTCCCGCACGTTTTTCTCGCCAAATACGGGATGCCTACAGCGCAACGACTCCTATTGTGCTACGACAAACAATTCGTGTATGCTGCCGCGTATACCAGGATATCTAGGTACTTGTACGTACATACTATAACAATCGGTCGCGCACTACGCCATTCGTGACCCCGTATGCGTTGCGTACAGATAGGCGGTTATCGAAGTTTCTGCAAGCCGGATGTATGAGGGTGACTCAAGGATCCGCACTCAACACCAAAGTTTTGCGCGCTGAAATGCTGAAGAGGTCAGTGCTTGCCAACCGGTTGAGAAGCTGGTTGATTTAACTGGTTCTCTTTCATTTAGAGGTTGTTGCTTCTTTTTGCGAAATTCGGTCTTCAAGTTGGGGACAGAAATAGGTTGATGTTATTGCTTTGCGAAATATCCTGGCAAGTATCCAAAGTATGCACTCGAATAAATGGAACATTGTGCAAAAAACAATTTTCTTCTTAGTGTAGCCAAACCTACTCTTACGTCTCTTGGCATTATCTTTGGTTACTACGGTGTTTTCACGGAACTCGGTTCCACACAATAAATCACGGCAATAGGAATTCAATCACTCGAGCGAACGCCGCTGACACCAGTAGCGTAATTTTGTTTTGCCCTCACATATGGCCTACGGTGATCCTTCAATCAACGATCATATCATACTACGCTTCAAAGCCTTACACACGCATAGTATGTGATGACATAATAATATTTGGTGGCTTGAATCTGGTGTAGTGTGATGCAGACTAGATTATTTGGCACAGCAACAAAAGCGCAGGTGCTCAGCTCCAAGTCGGTATTGTTAAAATTATTAGTTCTTTCCTCCCAGGGTGAGATGTGCCGTGCGATGAGACAGAAAGTCCTTGATGTATGCTCAGGCACGGCGCCCGACTCCAAGCTCGGCCAGATTGTATAGAATGGCACCGTGTCTGACGTTGTCAAATACCTTGGTGAGCTCCAGTCCAAGTATAACTCTAGTGTCAAGGGCCGAACTTTAAAAGTCCAAGATCTGGTGTTTTAGTTGCAGCATAACGTCTTGCGTGGAAAGCTTGGGCCTGAAACCCACCATCGTGTGGGGAAACAAGTGGTTTGTCTCCATGTGCTTGTACAACCTATTCAGCACCACGTGCTCCAGAAGCTTGCCCAGGCAAGACGTAAGAGAAATAGGCCGCAAGTTCTCCAACTTGAGTTCCTTGCCCGGTTTCGGTATCATGGAGATCTTAGCTGTTTTCCAGGCGGGCGGGATTTGCCCTCGTTCCCAGCACTTGTTCGTGTACCGTGTGAGGGCGGCTATGGAAGAATCGTCGAAGTTAGTCAGCAGTTTATTAGTGACTCCAATCCCGGCGAGGCGCCGATTTACGAATGTCGTGCCGTCCACGAACTGGTTGAGTGAGGTGTGGACAATCGATTAGTTTTAAAATAATAGACGCAAGATAAACGACCGATAGCAATCACCCCCGGCGCACGCACACAATAACCACACCGGACACGAGTCGTTTCCATGAATTTTAGGACTTAATATGCCTATAAATTACTGCAGTGACCACAAACAAACTCGGTGAGAAAAGCAGATGATGTCACGCATTTACGGCGATCCTCTTTTAAAACGCGCGCGCACTGACGTCACGGGTCCGGCGCTTCAGTGGAGTGATACACTGCATGAGGTGGTGCCGTTCTTTAGTTGTAATGGAGTAGAGCTACGAACAATGTTAATATTTGGGGAGGAAACTCATTATAAACTCTTATTTTATTTCTTTACCATTATTTCAAATAATGAGTTGTTTGGCGAGTTTGGAAAGTTTTGCAGCGTGCCTAGAAAACGTCACCTTCGTGGTGAACCAGTGCACCGACCGTCAGCTGCAGTTTAACAAGGAAAAAGAAAACGGAAAACGTGGCGTTAAACAGCCGTGGACGATGACAAGATAGGACTGATTCAGGCGTCCGCATCTGTCGTATCTATCCTTGCCCTCGACATTAAAGGTGCATTCGATAACGTCACACACGAGGCTATCCTCAAGGGACTAGCAACCACAAACTGCGGTCCGCGAATGCACGCCTATTTCACTGCATTTCTCCAAAACCGCACGGCCACCGTCCGCCTCGGGCATCTCCGATCCACGACTTTCACTCTCCGCTCCAGGGGGACACCGCAAGGATCAGTGGGGTCTCCGCTACTATTCAACCTAGCGATGCGAGAGTTGCCACCATTACTTGACAGTTGCCACGGTCAATCATGATCTGTATGCTGACGACCTTACACTGTGGGTGGCACAGGGCTCCACCGGCCGGCAGCAGGATTCGCTCCAAGCTGCTATTGATGTCATTCAGGAGTACCTGCAGGAGAGGGGCCTCAAATGCGACCCAGAAAAATCTGCGCTCATCACACTGTGTGCTCGCACGTACAAGAAACGCACCGACCCAATCCCAGATCCTGACCTTTTCATCGACAACCACCCAGTACCCAATGTCGCCTCACTAAGAATACTAGGACTAAACATCTCTAAGAACGGTAGCGGGTCTACCACCATCCCCAAACTCCAGCGGACGCTCACTCAACTCACTCAACTAGTCCGCCGTGTTGCCCACCGTCGGTTCGGCCTTCAAGAACACGATGCGGTTCGCATCATTCAGGCATTACTGACCAGCCGCCTTATGTACGGGACCCCATACATCAAACCTGCGAAGCGAGACAAGCTCAACGTGATCATTCGCCAGGCTTATAAGACCGCGCTCGCCCTTCCGCCCACTACATCTCCCCGCAAGTTGCTCCAATTAGGAATCCACAACACCTGGGAAGAACTTCAAGAAGCGCACAAGCTGTCACACCAACGACGCCTTCTCCTTACATATACGGGGCGCTGCACTCTTCAACGCTTGGGTTATGCCACTCCGCCAGCCGACGACAGCCCGGTTGGCATACCGCCTGATATCCGCAATCGGATCACGGTGGCTCCTGTCCCCAGAAATATGCATCGGGAATACAACGTCGCCCGCCGAGCGACTCGTGCGGCCGCGTTGCACCGGCTACATTCCACTAGCTCCATCACTCGGTACACGGACGCTGCCCGCTACTCCACCCAGCGAGCTTACGCCGTTGCCGTTGTCGACCACCGCTTTCAACAGCTTTCGGCAGCCACTATCCGCACCACCACTGCCACAACGGCCGAAGAAGCAGCCATTGCGCTAGCAGCCACTACAGCCAAAGACTACGTCACTGTACTTAGTTACTCGCAAGAGGCATGCCACCGATATCTTCGCGGCCGCATTACTCCCACAGCTCTCCGCATCCTTCAGGCTAATTACGAACTACCCGACATCCAACTCATCTGGGCACCCGGCCACGCTGACCTCCCCGGAAACGATACGGCCCACGCCGCTGCCTGCGAGTATGCACGCCAGGCCGTCTCCGACCGGCAGTCTCCTTGCCCAGATACCCCTCCCCCCCCCCCCCCCGTGATCTCCTCACCCACTACCGCCTCAGCCACCGCAGATATCCTCCCCCTCACCCTCGCCTTAGTCGTCAAGAAGCCACTACCCTCCGAAGGCTACAATCTAACTCTTACCCCCACCGTACACTCCTCCACAAAATGTACCCTACCCAATACTACGCGACCTGTGCCTACTGCCCATCCCCTGGCACCCTATACCACCTGGTATGGGAATGCCAGCAATCCCTGTCCTTATCTCCAATCCCCAACCATACCGTATAAACCGGATTATAGGTCGACCCGGTATATAGGTCGACCTATATACCGGGCGGGAAAAGTTGACAAAAAAATTTGATTTGGAATTTGGAAAAGTTTGGAAAATTTTGGAAAAAAATTGGGAAAATTTGGAAAAATTTGGAAAAGTTGACAAAGTTGACAAAAAAAAAAGAGGTGGGAAAAGTTGACAAAAAAATAATTTGGCACAGAAGCGCACTCACAATGTCTATATTTATTTTCGACGCCCGTCTGTCACTGCCACTCACTATGCCTGCCGAAGTCACTCGTCCGAGCTCTCATAGTCGTCCGAAGATGACTGCTTCGCACTGTCATCTTCCATGCCATCAGGCGCGTTGCTGATGGAGCACTTCCTGAACGCTCGTGTAACCATGTCGTCGGGCAGCGACTGCCCAGAGAAGGACACCCAGCTTGACACGGTCGCAACCGGCCCGTATAGGTCTTTTTGTTGTCGCCGGCTATCCACTCATTGTACAGTTCGCGGAGCCGGTCCGCGCATGGCCTCCGGAGCGATCGTGAGCGAAGTTCCCGGACGAAGTCCGCCACTTTGTTCTCCAACTCGGGGTGCACCGCTTGACGTCCACAGAACGATCGGTTTCGGGGATTGCACGCGCACAGCTTAGCTGCCTGGCTCCGCCAGTACCGCACACTTTTCTCTGAAATGCCTAACTGGCGTTACGCCGCCATATTCCCATTCTGCTCGGTGATTCAATCGCCGTCGGCTTAAACGCCGCGGTGAACTGGCGTCGACTGCCGCCACTCATCTCGGAACAGAGACGTACAGAAATGTACGCACGCACGCGTAATAGACGAGTAAAAGACGAAAAAATAGAGAAAAGCGAAATCAAATAAAGGCCTGATAGAGCGAGAGAGCAGTCGACACGAATGGCGATTGGCGACGGACTACGCTTGCACATTGTTGCCAGACAACGATTTACATTCTGCCAATGACCGCTATATAAGACGAGGGGTGACTTTTGTGCGGATTTTTTTGGAAAAAAACTCGACCTATATTCCGGTTTATACGGTACTTACGACCGGCTGACCAGCTGGGACCTTGCGGCGCAACAAGAAGTCGTCGCTAGAGCCCGGGCAGCCAGCCAGGACCAGGGCATCCCGGACTAAGGTTGCCATCCACAGGGCTGGTGCCCCTGCCATCTAGCACCAAATTTGCTCGTTTTTATTAAACATTTATTACTCTCTCTCTCTCTTCGTCGAAGCACCTTTTGATTATTTTTTTCGTCGACTAGAAATTTCGCAGCGGCATATTACCAATATTACCGGTTCAGCCATACGTTCTTCGACTGCGGCATGACCAACGTCACGTGCAATCACGCACTGCCTGCCTTTTCACCGAACACGGCTGCCACAGAACAGGAAGAATTTCGGCTTCCTCGTAGCTCGTAGACGTGTTAATGCGTAGTGAAGAAAGCAAATCGCCAAAACCGCGTAAGAATCCAATTTCCATGCCATGCCAAAGCCAAAAAGGGGGGTTTTCCCATAAGCTCCCACGACGACATGGATTACAAGGCGAAGATTCCTCTCTAGTATACTAAGAAACTATGCAGATAACACACAAATTCGTTCGTGATTTCTTCTTTTCTTTTTTTTGTTTATTTCAATCTGTCTAACTCACAGGCAGCCTGTTTGAGAGCATTGCTTTACGATGCGCGCGGAGGCGCCATCACGTGGTATTTTTCATATTTCGCGGGTTTTCTATATCAGTCAGAACAAATGTGTACGCAATTAGTTCGTCGCTGAAAATACCGCATTTAGATTCCCCTCGTGGGTGCCTACAAGTGCCTCATTGACACTTTAGTGATTAGGACAGTAGTTCTCGAGTTAGATAAGTAATCACACATAATTAGTTATCTCATTAAAGAACCAATGCTGCCCGCTTCTCCAAAGTACTGCAAACATTATGCTCTAGGTTTTCTTCGAGTTACGCCATTACTCTTTTTTAAATCTTGGTGGATGGTAGCTGGGACACCCTGTATAGGCACGTTGCGCTGACGTTTGCCTTGCAAGCAGCAGCGCTGTTTTCTATATCCTGGTGGTACGGGGCGTCATTTCTGTTGTGAAGGTTTATTTATTTATTTATTGATAATACCCTCAGGGTACATTGAAGTACATTACAGAGGGGAGGGGCAAGGATACAATAAATATACACAAAAGTATACAAGGAAGCAGATGCAACATTTAAAAATATCGACAGCAAGAGAGAAAATAAATAAGAAACATAGAAGTGCATTTACATGAAACAACTAAACAAGGTTTGCAATGCATTTTTGAATAGTTATGGGTCGGCTACGCTGTTAGGGTGGCTGGTAGACAATTCCACTTATTGCTGGTTCTGGGAAAGAAGACTGTTGGTATGCTGACGTGTTACAGCGAGGCACGTTTACCTTTTGTAATGATCGCGTCGAGATGATATGAATCGTGCAGGTTCAATCCAAAGGGAACGCAAAGAAGGATTTTTATAGAATATTTTGTGGAAGAGGAGAATTCGAGACTGCTTCCGGCGGGTAGCAAGCAATGAAGATGTAAGTCGCCTTCATGACAGTTACGCTAGCTGTACGATGATAGTTAGCCAAGATGAAACGAGCTGAACGGTTTTGTATGGCTTCGACTGCGTGTGTTAGTGTAGCATGGCCTGGATCCCATTTTTGAAGATGCATACTCTAGCTGTGGACGAACGTACGTGGTGAACAGCAGTAATTTTAATGATAACGGAGCTAAGTAAAAATTTCTTTTGAGGTATCCTAAAGTGCGATTAGCCTTGGCCTTTATGTATTCTACATGTGGTTTCCATGAAAGGGTTTTTAGTAATGTGGACGCCCAGGTAACGGTAAGAATTGACTGATTCTAGGCAATTGTTGTTGAGGTAATACCTTGCGCACTCCAAGTTAGTACGGGAAACACGCATGGATTTACACTTGTTAGTATTGAGGTCCATTTTCCATACGCGACACCACTGGGAAATGTTGTTGAGGTCTGCTTGGATGGATAAGGTGTCGGTATCATTTGAAACTTTACGGTAGATCACGCAGTCGTCAGCAAAGAGGCATATTTTAGAGGATATGTTGTGAGGCAGGTCATTAACGTAAATTAAAAACAATAACGGACCCAAGACAGACCCTTGGGGAACGCCAGAATCAACTGGAATTAGAGGTGAGTCAATGTCATTTGCCGTAACGAATTGGACGCGTGATGTGAGAAAGTGGCGTACCCAATTAAGGAGTGTGGGGTCAATATTTAGCGCGCTCATTTTGTACAGGAGGAGTGAGTGGTTAACTTTATCGAAAGCCTTGGCAAAATCGAGAAATATACAATCAACCGAATAACCAGAATAGCCCGCATATCACGGGCTTGCTTCGTAGCCTTCATATTACGTAAGTGTCGGCGCTCCGTCCCATACACCAACAGCCGGGATAATCACGAGTCACGCACAGGCGCCCAAACAAAGAAGGTATCTAAGGTAACGTCATGATAACAAGGCCGAGAAGAACAAACATTGGCGCAGAATAAAATACGTTATTCGCTGCTATTGTAGCCGACCAGTTAGATTGCAGATAGTACAAATGGCAGGGAGGAACCGATGCATTCATCAAGGCCGTCTTTACGCCGTGTCTCAGAGTACACCCCATATATTGTTGGCACGGCATGCTGCAGGCAGTGTGCGATAACTGCTCGAGAAATCGCCGTTCTTTCATCGATGCCCCAGCGTGCGCTGCAGACCACTTCTAGTAAGAAGAGTGCTGCGCTCACAGCGGCCTCTGTGCTGTGCAACGTGTCTATACCAGGCCTGGCAGTAACTTCCGAGGCGATAGGAAGATGTACACAGCACACGAAACATCGTCATTCGAAAAATAGTTTAAAATATATGACCAGAAAAGACATTAGGAAATAATTTGCTTACCTAGATACTGCAAGCAACTGCGCATGACAGATTACTGGCAACTGTAAGAACGCCGTCCAACCGGAAAAGTGCAACGGCGGCGTGTCGCGCGAGAATTCCCCGCAGTCGACACCACAGAACAGGGGGGAAGATTGTCGACACTCGGCGTTCTCGCACGTACCGCGGGGCACACCGCGGGGGCCAGTAAATAGACAGTTTTAGCTGACCGTTTTTGACGCTCCGCTATGCTCCCGACGTCCCGCTCAGCACAACCGGAGCGTCAGCAGCCGAAAGGCTTTTAGCTAAGCGATAACCGCATCTCCCTCGACGGGGAATGATTCGCGTGACTGGTCGTTTCGCGTGCGCGTGTAAACTACAACTTCATCTTAAAGGAAACATAAGAATTTGTATTTGGTCGCCCAAACAAAGCAAAATACCGTGTTTCTTGGCCTTGTTTAAACTTTTTTTGTATAATGTATTCACTGACATGGTATAATGTTTCTAAATAACAATAAAGAAGCCGATACACTTGCGAATAGCCAAGCCAAGGCTGCTTTTCTCGGCGCTGCATAGAAGGGCCCCCGCGCTTCGGTCGACGTTTTTGTCTTCCATTGTAAAGATCTTTGAAGTGTGTGGCATCATTGCCTATTCGGAAGCGCTTTCACGGCTTCGTCGCTCGTGTTTCAACTGAAGAAACAAAGTTCGCCGTAGCGCCCTCGCATCGCGGGGGCAGCCATGCTAATATTCCGTATGGTAGCGTAAGCTGCCGCGACGGTCCGCTAAGAGGCTGCGGTTAGCGGATCGGGGCCCCGCTCCGGTATCTCTGGTAGCGCGCTAGTGCGCCACGCATGCGCAATGCCCCTTCCGCTTGCTATCGGAGCGGAGCGGACATCCAGAAACGGTCAGCTAAAACTCTCTAATGTCGAATTACTCATCACGTTCTTACTTCTTCGCCGCTTTTTACAGCAAGAACGTAAACACTCCGCCCAGTACACACTTGAATGGCAGAAATACACGACGCACAAAGCGACTGCTTCGGCCGATGCTTCCAACGGCTCTAACTCCATTTTCCCGCCAAATCGTTGAAGCGAGCGCCACCTTATCATGTTTATCATGGTATGTATATGCGTGACTAGGAAAGGCACGATCGCTGGCGCGGGATTTTTGTGAGCGTGATTCTTCCGTTTTACACGCATGCAATCTTGCATCACCCGTAAAAAAAAAATGTGCCCTTTCTCGACATGCGTCAGGCTTAATGAAAGAAAACCACGCGTATTTGGGTCACGTGGTCCTCAAAACGAAGTTTACGGTGCCGAGGAGCGTGTTTCATGCTTACTATGTGTGAAAAATGTTAGAGTGCACACTATTCCACGCAAGCGACAAACCCTGCGAAACGACGAGAACCATTTTATACCCTCCTCTAAAGTGGTTTAAAAGAGGTTTGCTGGATATCCGCATTGTCAGGATAGGAACTTTTCTTTCGTATTTTTTTGGCTGACGCCAATAGACCAACCTCAAACTTAAAACGCTTTGCCGTTAAAAAACAGTTCTTTCAAGAAAAATATGCGGTCAGGCCCCTGTCGGTGCCCTGTTTTTTCTGTTTCGTTTACTTGTGCAACTTTGTATGTTCGTAGACCATAACCAATACGCCCAGCAAGACGTTTTAAGGTTGTTGCTGCGCCTAAGAATGAGGGATCGATTCTCGGCCGTGGTGGCCGCTTTTCAGATGGAGCCGTAAATTGAAAACACCCGTGTGTTCGAGATTTTGGCGCACGCTTAAGATGCCCAGGTGTTCGAAATTAATCTTGAGCCCTCAACTACGGTGCACCTCATCTCCTGTTTATTGTCGGCGCATTAAACCTCACAATCAATCAACAATGTTATAAGATTTCATTAAATCACTCAAAGTGCATAACTGCATCTAGACCAACTTTTATGCCACTTTTATTTGACCCCATACGGGACGTCATGCGAGGAACGGTAGGTAACCCATCCTACTGAGATAAAAAAGTCGTCTGTGTTCTTGCGTGTACCAGGACACCTGGTATCTCGACGCAAGTACTACTACTATCGCTCGGTTACTAGGCCATTTTTAAACTAATGTTTTGGACCGTGGGGGGGGGGGCTCAAAAGATCTTACACGGTGGATCTTCAAAGATGACTCCAGGGTAAGCACTGAAAATTCAACCTTCGGCGCACCAGGAAGTGTTCAGCCCTTGACAAGTGGCTGGACCTCCGGCTAACTTCAATTCTGTAGTTTCTTTATTTTCAGCGTTTGTCTCTGTGATATTGATACTTTGGGGTCAGGTTGTTTTTTGTTGACATCCTGCCTATAGGCAATATTTTTTCACGTAAACAGTGAGCACCAGCTGCTATGGACTTCCATTTTATTTGGAGGTAATTATATTGCTACTCCTCCAATCTCATCATATTTGTCATCATGCTCATTAGCGTCTATTTCAATGCAGATATTGGTTGTACAAAAAATATTTTCGGCAGATGTCTTTCAATCACCGTAGAGAACATCGCTGAAGCCTCAAGCATAGTTTGGTATGTATTTAGAAAGGCCGGCGGTCAACCCTCTTACCTTTGAATGATGATGGGGTGAGAATCATACATATTCTCCTGGAAGCCCATAATCTCCTTAAAGACATACTATATGCAAAAAGAAAATTTATTTGACGTCTTGAAGCCGGTGTAGTTTGATTCGGACGGGGTTCTTGGGCACAAGAAGAAACGCATGGCTACGCAATCCCAAGTCACTCTGTAAAATAGGATGATATTGTACAATTCATTAACTTATAATTGACTCAGTTGATTATTGACAACGCCAACTAGTTTGCGCGAAAAGTGTTTTATAGAAAACAACGCCAAGGTTTATTCATTTGGTCACCAGAGAACCACCCCTGGTGACTACATAACTAAGATGTTACGTTTGGTGTTGGTACACAAAATATTGCAGTCCACATTTCTCTGATTTGGCAACTAACAACCATGTGCTTTGAAAAGTTTGCAACGAGCCTACAGATTACTGGAAGCGCGACCCTTTTAGAAGTCAGTACTTACATCGGCTGGAGTACTCGACACAAGATCGGGGGTCTTTTTCACCATGCCCTTAAGTGTCATATTACAATAAAGCGCACCTAAAACTAAACATTTCGTAGTCGTTCTTCATCAAGATCTCCAAGATGGCATCATGCCTGTGCGAACACTTCTTGAGCAATTTCGTTTTTTAAACACACCCAACGCGCACACGGCCTTTTTTCACTCAACCACTCCCGGAGAAGTTTATGCTACGTTTATGTCAATGGAAAACACTAGGGCACGCGACATAAACGGGATCCAAATAAGGCCAATTAAGTTCGTGATTGATCTTTGTTACTGGTTCTTGCCCACATTTTTATTCTTAGTTATCCACAGGTGCATTTCCTGAAAAAATGCAGCGTGCAGAAGTAGTAGTTTTAGTTAAGTCCGGAAACAAAAACGAGCTCTGAAATTACCGGCCAATTTCTGTGTTACCGGCTATATCCAAAGAATTAGAAAAAAACTATTTGTAAATGCATTACCTCATTCTGTGAAAAGCACTGCCTTATAACGGCGCAACAATTTGGATTCAGGCAAGGAATGTCGACAGAGTTAGCTTTGCTGGCATAAAAAGAATTAATTTTGAACGGCTTGGACGATAAGAAAAACTAACATTAGGTATCTTTGTGGATTTCCCGAAAGCATTTGACAGGATAAACCATTTAACTCTATTTGCTAAACTGCAACTTTTTGGATTTTGCGGCGTATCATACGACATGCTACGGTCGTATCTAATGCGTAGAAAGCAATGCATCTCAATTAAACCTGAACAATTGACGATTCAAAGAATAACCCAAGGTGTTCCGCAGCGAAGCATTCTTGATCTAATTTTGTTTAATGTTTACATAAATGATATTGCCAATATTACTGAGCATGCTCATTTCATAGTTTAAGCAGAAGATACAAGTATCTTCTGCTTGTCTAGCGATGTTAATTATCTCGAAAACCTAGTAAATGATGCCTTCAGTAAACTATTAAAATGGAGTAAAATCAATTCCTTGGAAATAAATGCAGTAAAAAAAAGCTCTTCTGTTTACGCCACCGCAAAAAATGTATTAACACACGTATTGCAATTTGTCTTGGATCCAAGACCGAGAACATAGAGTTGTCGACATAAGTTATAACTTTAGGGGTAATTTTTAATAAGCATTTAACTTGGGATGACCAATTGAGCGCACGGCTAGCTTTCTGGCCAGGTCGTGTGGTGCATTGGGCAAATTACGACAGTTGTTACCGTCCAAGATTAAGCTTTAATTTATCATGCAATATTTTCCTCCCGCTTGAGTTATTGTCCCCTTTTATGGGGAACAACATCACGAACAAACATACAAAAGTTAGGTGTACTGCAGAAAAGAGGAATTCCAAATATTGCTAACGTACCATATGAAGCACATACATGGAAAATGTTTTTCAGCACTAATGTAGTACCACATTAAGCATTTATATCAAACTAACCTCATGCTCAAATGCAAACAATTTTTCCAATATAAAAATGAAGCCTTTGAAGGCCTATGTAACCTTAATAGGCCAACTCTAGTACCGTATAGCCTTAGGGAGAGAAACATATGGTCACAACCTTTCTTGCTTAAGAACTACGGATTTTCAAGATTGCAGTATCGTGCACCGTCTTTATTAAACAAATTACACACAAATGGCCTCGATTTAGGTTGTATCTCAAGGAAACGATTGAGGTCGCATATGATTAAAAATTGATGCCTTGCCTCAAACTAGCAAAAAGTAATATTTTGTGTGTTTGTCATTAAATTGCATTTCTGCGTTTCATGTATATATACCTGTGACTCGGGCTGCGGCCTATGTAACATTGTATAGTTTCTATAGCCCAATTTTTTCTGGTTGAATTTCGTGAAATATTGCTGTACATTATACAGAATGTATGTGCTTTCCATTCCGCCCTTAGTGTGCAAAACACAGCATCAATTCAACAAGCTACATGCATATTGCAATGATATGATGCTTATAATACTATTTTGTTTTGTTCCACTACTGTGTTAGCTATAGTGCAAATGAGATATTATTTGTGCGGTAGTATCTGCTACACGTTTCTTGTAATTTTACTGTATTTTTTGTATGTATAAAGAGTCCATTCGCTGTATCCGTTGCCATGACAATGGGGCAAGGAACTCGTCAAGCTGCTGCACTGCGGCTTTTTGTTCTTGTCCCAGCACTCTTTTATGAAAAGAAGGCTAAATAAAAGGTTGATTGATTCATTAAATAATTGATTGATTGATTGATTGATTGATGATTGATTTATTGATTGATTGATTGATTGATTGATTGATTGATTGATTGATTGATTGATTGATTGATTGATTGATTGATTGATTGATTGATTGAAGTGAATGTAAGGTTGCCAATTATAGCAGCGTTCCTTGGCGGCAATTTTGAGGCCGCTTGTGAAGCCCCAAGGTTTTGCGAGCATGTACGCCTGAAGTGGCGCACCACCGTAATAAATTCATTGATACTGACCATCACAGTCTTCGTGGAATGTACACACTCGCAAAGCAGCATCCTGCTACCATCAATACCATCCAAAAAGTATCAAAATCATCACTCACTCACTCACTCACTCACTCACTCACTCACTCACTCACTCACTCACTCACTCACTCACTCAATCAATCAATCAATCAATCAATCAATCAATCAATCAATCAATCAATCAATCAATCAATGAAAAATTTTACTCACCACAACGGATCCCCATCAAAACGTTCCGTAAATACGGAATTTTTGGGAATACGAACTTTTAACGAAGTATTAACCCCCCCCCCCGCGCGTAACTAATGCTGATAATTTGTCCAAAGACTAAAGAAGCAAATGATTTATCAGAACCGAACTGTTTTACAGAGTTTGTGCATTGCTGTTTTAATTAAAGCGCGGAATTTACGTAGGCTCCGTATGACAGAATTAATACAGATTACCAATAATACTTAATAATAATAATAATAATAATAATAATAATAATAATAATGATGATGATGATGATGATGATGATGATGATGATGATTAACGCTTAAATTTTACAGATTATTATCCAGCTAGCAGGTTGGGAATTGGGATACCCGGGAATCGAAAGAACATAGCGACGAACATCGCGAAGACAATATCTGAGCATCTGCCATGTCCAGAAAAAGAGGGAGAGAGAGAAGTAAAAATAAACACTGTAATACGCCAAGGGGCTTTTTACCTACATAAACGGCAAAGGCCTTTAACAGTCACCCGCACAAAAAATTGTTTTACTGGTTTTAGCTACATTCAAACCAGCGCAACACAGTCACTCAATATCTTAAATGACATGAAAATGCTTTTGCGGGCTTCGTATTAGTGACTACTGGCTTCGTTTCAATTCTGCTAAAGAAATTCAGGACTTCAAAAGCACTAGCCGTTTTGCCGTAGTAAGTGTATACAAGTGGCAGTACAAACTTTTCAATATTTTCTGGAGCCCTAGCTTTAATATTCACAACTTTAAATTGATTCTGATAGAAGTGCTTACACAAAGCATCAGACATCAATTGCTTTCAAACAGGTAAAACATCAAATCGTTTCCGAGCATCATCCATTCGTTCAGCATTGTGCTTTGTACTCTAAACGATGTTGTAGGCAATTTTATGAAGCATATTGTTAGAAATATTGAGCTTATAACATGATGTAAGGCCGTATATTGCAATTTCGTACTTTATAATGAACTTTCCGAAATTTGTGTCACCAGTTTTTTACCGAAGTGTGACAAATACAGCACAGCTCATAGGAGGATGCGCTCACTGCGCTAAGACGGTTGCTAGTGTATTCAGTGTGAAGGCTCGAATTAGGAATATCTTCAAAATATAGTACTAGGTATTTTACATTAAGTTTAAGGTATAGCAAAAAACAAGAACAGTTATTGCATTTACTGCCATGAATATATAAAGGGTAAGCTGCTTGAAAAGACCTACAAGGAATATGGAAATAAATCAGACTTGTCTTCGATTTATTGATATAGATATTATTATCGGTGACCAAGTCTAAAATGGTACAAATATCTCTGAACGACACGCAAACTGCCATTATAACAGCACAAGGAAGAAATACGCCTGTTTCATTGGCATACATAAGAACACCGGATTGAACGGAAAGACTGGCCAGATCGTTAGCATAAATATAAAATATTATCAGCCCAAGGTTCAACCCTTGGGGTACCCGGTTTTCATTAGTACCGGCTTACAGTAACAACCACCTACTCGGACGCGTTGATAATGTCAATAAAAGAAGTCTATGAAAAAGGCAAGATAAGAACAGGTAAAATCAAATCGTATCATTAGTTAAGTAATATATAGTGGTATATTGTGTCCAATGCTTCTTGCAATTTTATACATACCGTAAGCACGAGGTTGTTTTAGGTGCGGAGCACCTTAGGACCACACGATGTCCGTCCGCGTCCATGCGGATAGCATTCACAATCGCAAAAAATCACACGGCACCGGCAGGATTCGAGCCTGGGCCTGGTAGACCAGACAGAGTTGGTGTCAGTCGTCTTACCCATTTGGCTACAACCGTAGGTGTACTGACTCACTAACTGTATTAAGTACCGGAGAGTCAAACGGCTTAGTGAAGCGCCTGCAACGGTGCGGAGTACCTCCCACTGTCCGTCCGCGTCCATCCGTGCGCACACCACCATCAAGCGAAAAACAAGGAAATTCGATTCGAGCCGTGAGTTCCAGTTTCATTTAGGGAATAATCAAGGTGAAATTCACGGCTCAAATCGAATGACGGTCGGGGCGGAAATCGGATGTTACTCGGGGCGCAACTTGGATGCCATTTCGAGACCCCGTACTCCGCACCCTCGCCATCATCCACGGAGTGGAGATGCTGCCATTTTTTTTATCCATTTCACTGTATAAATGGTTATTGAAATCTTCTAGCAGGTGAACACTACATAACACGCTGAGAAACTGAAACTGATGAGAGCTGAGAAGGTCACATTTTGACAAAGTGAATTAACGTTGCTGTTAAGTTGCTTCTCAAGTACGCAAGCGAAAAAACTCAGAATAGCTATAGGACTGTAATTAACATAATTTTTTAAATTCGTTTTTAATAGGGGCAGTATTACTATGCTCTTGACACATCCCGGTATCCTAGATGTTCTGAAGGTATCATTAACGATATAAAGTAGCACTAATTTACTATAACTAAAATTGCACACAAGACCACGTAATCAAATTCCATCCAAGCCAGTAGTATTAGAAATTGGCGCAGTGAGCAAGGCTTGCCATAAGTCAAACTTGATGACCATTGGAAAGCAGCAAAATTCAAACATGATAAAGACGCTTTGCTGGAAGCAGGTGTAGTTTATTTCGATACAGTTTGTCAACGACTAATTAAAACTGATCACTAAAGTTATTGGCTAATACTTCAGGAGTTAATTAGCTAATTGTTATGGAGAGCCGGGAGGACAAGCTAAGGTAACTAGAGTTGACAGACTAAAGCGAACAAAAAAAAATTGGGCCCATCTCCCCGCGAGGGGGGCTCGAGTAAATGCGTCGCATAGGGGGTGGGTGTATTGCGTTAACGTTTAGTGTTTGGTTTGGGGAGTTGGTGGTAGTGAATGCGTTGTATCAGCAGCTTCTTGACGTAGTTTGAATGAGTCAAGGATATAAGGCGCGTTCGTAGCCTCCCATTCTGTGTCAGCTTTGTGGCGCAGTGGGTAGAGCACCATGTAAATTGCGTTCCGCCCACAGGGTTGAGGGATCGAAACCAGGCGCCGGATAGTATTTTTTTTATATAGTGTAGGGGGAGGGGTGCGACTACGACTACGGACGTCAACGCGGGTGACATCGTGAGTTACTGAAATGCTCTGCATTTAAAAAATGGTGGCGCCCATGAACCATCGCATTTTAAACAAATGTCACGTAATGCCAACTGACCAATGGTCATGGCGGCGGCACGGAACAAAAAGAGTGGCGATACTCTGTACCCTTATCTAGTGACACTAGTCGAGTGCGAGCGACAAGCCCACCGAGACGACGAGAAACATTTGATACCCGCTTCCATCACCATTTGTAGTGGTTTACAACCGCATTGGTGGACATCCTCGTTCGCAGGGTTGGATGGCGACAAATTATTTTTATTCCCGCGGTGTGTCAGCAAGGGTAAAAACATTTTACTCCCATAATGCCGTATATACACCACGTTTAAAGAAGGATGTGACAAGTTCCTGTTTTCAGTCCGTAAGAAGGTGCGGGCGACACTTTGAAATGTGAATTATTAGAAATAGCTGAAATTCGCAGATGCAACGTGCAAATATCCAAATATCTGGAAACCTGTTTGATTGGGTGGAAAACTCGCCTTTTGACTGGGGCCCAAAGTGATGCGAAAATGACGAAGCACCTGCGCTGTGGTTGACGCCAATTCGATGAGTGCGAAGCGCTGCCCAACACACACACGAACACCTAGGCCGAAAGGTTGGTAGGCGACCGGGTAAATGAGGTGCTTATTCTCCGGGCTGAACCTGGAGTCAACACAGACAACGTGAAATTGGCGAGAGTCGCTATCAGACAGCAGCTGATTTCATGTTATTGATTGATTCATTTTTAGATTGATTGATTGACTGATTTATTTATTAATTTATTTATTTATTTATTTATTTATGGATTGATTGATTGATTGATTGATTGTGGTGTTTAACGCGCCGAAAGTACACAGGTTATGAGGCGAATCGTAGCGCAAGGCTCCGGATTAGTCTTGACGACCTGGGAATATTTACATGCACCAAAATATCGAATGCACGGGCATTTTTGCTTTTCGCCGCCACCAAAAAAAATGGAGAAAGCTCACACTAACGCGCAAGACTTGGTAGCGAAGGTCTACGGAACATTCCCCACCATCCCGACCATTTAAGTACATGATTGCAAGCGATCTGCTTCTTCTTCGCTGCTGAAATGACCTTTACTCCATCAATGTTGTTTTAAGTGTGGGCTTCTTTCATTTTTTAGAAGAGATAATCATCGCACATCACCTTGAGGGGCGTATGCTATGATACATACCCGCGTTCGACACAATGTATACCCACGTTTACATCCACATGGTGCGTCGTGCCATTGGGGGCCTAAAGCAGGAGCATACCCGAGTTCGCAGGCAATAAAATTTTGCCTCCCGGTTCAGGCACGACTTTTTGTTTACAGGGAGCGAACTAACATTTTATGATTTGTGCAGCACTTTAGAACAAACAACTGAAGTAATAAGTGAACATGCTCACCCAGTGAACAGAACAGCACGCGTGAAAGAAAAAAAAGCATGGAATTAGTCGCTCACAAGCCTGCATATATATGTAAAGGGCAGCCTAGATGCCATTGTTCTGGGAGCACAACCCCGACTAAGCCTGCATGGTGTGAAGAAACAAAATGGAGCTAAAAGGAAAATGCAGACGTGTTAGAAACCGCCATCGTCTAAATTCTGAAAAATTTATTATCCCCGTGTTGGATTTGGTGCAGGCCTCCTCACGACCTACCCAGACCTACTCAACGAAATGACGAATTACATCAAAAAGTGAGAATCACTCTTCTTGTAAGCACCTTTTTTCAGAATAGCAACTACACTGTGCCCCAGATGATGCAACTTGAATACACAACAAGGAATAAAGTTGGGAAAGCAGGGGGAGTCTGTAAGGAATAGGTCACAAACCACAAGCACCAGGCATCGTAGACATGCCCCTACAGGCATTCTACTTGATTGCTCATTTTATTAATTGTTTGCTTCTTGTGTGTTGTTTGTTAGGTTTGGCAACTACACTTTGCTGAATTACGAAAAAAGGGCATAAATGCTTAATACGACTCTGACTGGTGTACGCTCAGGCGAGCAGACGGGTGACTCCAGCTACAGCGTGTGCTGTTATCACCCGCCGGTGTTCGAAGTGTTCCGCCACAACAGATAGCGGGCGCAAGCTGCGTCCGCCAAGCTGTATGTCACGTGATGTTTGAGAGTGTATATTATCAGCCATCGGAATAAACGGGGGGGGGGGGGGCTTTCGTTCGTAACCTTCAGCGCGGCTGTACGATTCCCTTCTGGCTTGCGCCGGCGCTTCGCGCATGCGGGCTGTGTCTCGACATGGTGTCAGAAGTGGGCGGTAGTCAACTATCTCTCTGAGGCCGGGTACAGCAGCGTTCCCAAGAAATGGAAAACAAGCCTGCGACGGTGATCCCGGCCCTTCAGCAGCCGCCACCGCTGGACTTTGACAAAACGTCAGAGTGGCCGGCGTGGATCGACCACTTCGATGACTACCGCTTCGCCACAGCCCTCAACGAACGCTCCGGAGAAGCCCAGGTGCGCACCCTACTTTATACAATGGGGCGCCAAGCACGCGAAGTCTTCTCTACGTTTGGGCTGACTGAAGAAGAAGCAAGAAGTTACGACGTAGTAAAGCAGAAGTTCGACAGTCACTTCATCAAAGAGCGCAACATTGTTTACGAAAGCGCCTGTTTTCACAGACGTCAGCAACAGCCTCAAGAATCGGTGGACCAGTTCGCGACGGCACTTCATGTTCTTGCGGACCGTTGCGATTTCGGAGATATGAAGAAAAGGCTCATCCGGGACAAGTTCGTCGTCGGTCTTCATGACGCGCAACTGTCCGAGGCCCTACAGATGGACCCGCAGCTGACATTGGCATCGGCGCTGGCCAAGGCTCGTCTCAAGGAAACCGTGCGACAGCAGCAGCAGTGTCTCCGGCCGGAAGGTGTTCACTCCGGTAGCCCACCGGAACTTCAGGAACAGGGCACCAGTGTGGACGCCGTGATGCACCAGAAACGACCGCAACAAAACCAGGGACGGTGCTTCTACTGCGACGGCAACGCCCACCCGAGATCTGCGTGCCCGGCAAAATCTTCCAAGTGCCACAACTGTGGCAACAAAGGACATTTTGCCAAGGCCTGCCTCAAGAAAAGGGTGTCCTCGCAAAGAAAGGTACGCGTCTGCGCGGTCCAACCCGACACCGGGAAAACTTTTGTTGGGGCAATTGACGCGGACGGGAAAGCGCGCTATGTGCAAGTTACGATAAATGCAGTGCCAATTGTTGCTAAGGTGGATTCAGGTGCAGAAGTGTCTGTTTTACCGTCTACTTTTCCAGGGTTGCCCACACACCTTGATAAGGCGGATAAAGTGTTGCTGGGTGCCGGCGGCCATAAGCTGAATGTACTAGGCAAGTTTGTGGCTGAAATTTCATGGAAAGCGGAAACTGTCCGTCAAACTTGCTATGTTGTAAGCCCACTACGTGACGTTCTTTTGGGGCTGCCAGCCTTGGAGGCCTTAGGCGTTGTGAAATTCGCCGACTCACTGACAGCAGATCAGGAGCGATACGAGGTACTTTTTCCGCATGCCGACTGTAGCCTAGGGACAATTCCAGGAGTGTACACTATCCGGCTACAACCTGGGGCTATCCCCCATGCCATAACAGTCCCGCGGAGAGTGCCGATTCCCCTCATGGGCAAGCTAAAGCAAGAGATCGAGAGACTAGTGCGCATGGGGATAATTAGAAAAGTAGACGGCCCCACTGAGTGGTGCGCCGGAATCGTGCTGGTCACGAAGCAGTCGGGAGAGCTAAGAGTGTGCGTAGACCTCACCAAGCTAAATAAGTGCGTTGTTCGTGAGCGCTTTACGTTGCCTACGGTAGACCAAGCTCTAGGATCTCTGGCAGGTGCTAAGTGGTTCTCCAAGCTTGATGCCTTCTCGGGGTTTCACCAAGTTCGTCTAAGTAAGGACTCCGAAGAGCTAACTACGTTCTTGACTCCTTTCGGGAGGTACTGTTTTACCAGACTTCCATTCGGAATAACGTCCGCTCCTGAATATTTTCAGAAAAGAATGTCCGAAATTCTATGTGGCCTGCCAGGCGTTGTCAACGTCATGGATGATGTCTTAGTGTTCGGCGAAACGAAAGCCCAGCATGATGAACGTTTAGCCCAGGTTCTGTCGCGCTTAGCTAGTTCCAACGTGACCCTGAACAAAGAAAAATGCGTGTTTGGTGTTAATGAAGTGCGATTTCTTGGACATATTTTGAAGGGGAACGGAATTGAGCCTGATCCAGCTAAGGTCAGTGCTATCAAGAATCTCAGCGCACCGAAAAGTGTCACCGAAGTAAGAAGCTTACTCGGCATGGCCAATCACTTGGGACGCTTTCTTCCTCATTTGGCACACACTACGGCCCCGATGCGTGCTCTTTTACGCAAAGATTGTGAGTGGGTATGGGGGTGCGACCAAGAAAAATCCCTCAATGACCTGAAAGAGCTAATTTGTTCGGCGAAGTGTATGGCCATGTATGACGCAACGCTTCCAACAGTTCTGTCGGCGGACGCCTCCTCTTTCGGATTGGGAGCGGTTCTTTTTCAGACGCAGAAAACGGGTCACCGTAGGCCAATAGCTTTCGCGTCTCGCTCCCTTACAAACACCGAGCGACGATACTCTCAGATAGAAAAAGAAGCGCTGGCACTGACATGGGCTGCCGAAAGATTTGACGAGTACATACGTGGCCTCAATGTCGTCTTTGAAACGGATCACAAGCCTCTGGTGTCTCTATTGGGCCAGATGGCCATTGACGACATGCCGCCGCGAATTCAACGATTCCGGCTGCGCCTGATGCGATATCTGTTCAGTGTCCAGTACGTGCCGGGTAAATCGCTTATCACAGCCGACACACTATCACGGTCACCGGTGGCACTCGGCGATGGCGAAAAAACGTCGAGTGTATCAGACGTCACGGCGTATTCTAAGGCGTGTTTGCTGGGTTTGGAAACGGGGGACAATTTTTTGCTCAGAGTGAAAGAGTGTCAAATGAAAGACGACCTTTGTAAATGGTTGCACAGGCTGTGCCAAACCGGTTGGCCTAGAAAACCCACCGTTCCTTCGTTCCTGATTCCATACTGGCAAGATCGAGCGTGCCTCAACATCATTGATGGTCTCTTGTTGAAAGGAACGAGGCTGGTAATCCCGCAACCTTTAAGGGCAGAAGTGCTGCGCAAACTGCATGATGGGCATCAGGGCATCGGTCGATGTCGCAGCGTAGCTAAAGGTTCGGTTTGGTGGCCTGGATTAAGCACCGAGCTGGCCCAGTTCGTGAACCAGTGTGATGTTTGCGCACAACATGCGCCGCAACGAACTGAGCCCATGATAGCGACTGCGACCCCTTCATTCCCTTGGGAGAGGGTCGGGGTGGACTTATGCGTGATCAAAGGTCAGGCCTACCTCGTCGTGGTTGATTACCTTTCGCGCTACCCCGAGGTTGCTATTCTCCCTTCCACACAATCTGGCGTGGTAATTGAAAGACTGAAAAGCATTTTTGCACGGCACGGAATCCCTGAGTGCGTGGTGACCGATAACGGTCCTCAGTTTGTAGCGACTGACTTTGAACAGTTCGCTAGGGCTTATGGGTTCCGCCATGTCACCGTCAGTCCGAGGCACCCGCAGGGCAACGGGGAAGTTGAACGAATGGTTCAGACGATTAAGCACCTCATTTTAAAGTCCAAGGACCCTTACCTCGCACTTCTGGCTTACAGGGCAACTCCCGGAGTACTTGGAGTGAGTCCTGCGGAAATACTTATGGGTAGGCGGCTCAAGACAAGAGTCCCAATGCTACCCCGTCTCCGAAACCCAGGACAAAGCAGCCCGACAGTAGCAGTGGCCACTGATCAAGAGGTCAGGAGGCGGCAGTGCCGTTATTACAACCAGCGCCACCGCGCCAGGCCACTTCCTAAGTTGGAAGTAGGGGACCGGGTGTGGATGACCGACTTGAAACGCAAGGCCACAGTCCTTGCACCAACGCCGCAACCCCGTTCATACGTGGTGCGGACAGACGACGGGGTTGATCTCCGCAGGAACAGGAGAAGGCTTAACCGCCTACCGAGAGGACGGGCAAGCACAGAAACCTTTGAGTTTCCAGAGAATGAAGAGCAGCCGGGCGCTGCACAGTTGGTCAACGGCACTGATCTTAACAGTAACCGGGGGTCGCTTAACCGTCGTCCAAATGAAAGGGGAAACGCGGACATTTCCGCGCAGGCGAGTACTGCCCAATTGGATGGTAGCACAGGCGACTTGAATGCATCAGACGCGGTGCCTCGAACTGGCGACGTGGCCCATGGTGACTCTGCACGCACATTAACGAGATACGGTAGAGTGGTGAAGAAGCCCATAAGGCTGGGTATTGATGAGTAGTTCTCTGCGGTGTTGTTGTTTTGGTGGAATTGTTTTTGTTTGTATAATGTATGTTCTTTACCTCGATGGTGCACGAGGATGTGTAGCTGTTGTCTTTGAAAGGGGGATGTGCTGTTATCACCCGCCGGTGTTCGAAGTGTTCCGCCACAACAGATAGCGGGCGCAAGCTGCGTCCGCCAAGCTGTATGTCACGTGATGTTTGAGAGTGTATATTATCAGCCATCGGAATAAACGGGGGGGGGCTTTCGTTCGTCACCTTCAGCGCGGCTGTACGATTCCCTTCTGGCTTGCGCCGGCGCTTCGCGCATGCGGGCTGTGTCTCGACACAGCGAACACGGTTTTTTTACCACTCAGCGTTTTCTTCATCTTTCTCAAGGCGCGAGATAGCCGTGCCGTGGCAGCCGGCCCTACAACATCTCATTTCGAAAGAAAAGAGTCTCTGTAGGTTCCCCTTCCGAAAGAAAAGAGGCTATGTATGTTTTCGGCAGGATGCTGCAGCGACTGCTTCGGGTGTGGTTATGCGATGTTTGTTGGCACTGCGTCACTGCACTGGCTTCGGCTTGTGCTTGCTCCGCAGGTGGCGTAAACTCTTGCATTCGTGGCAAGGTTACCAAGTGAGTGCGGTAGCGACGCACAACGCTATCCCCAGTGTACACGATGTAAGACTTGGATCAGAGGTGGTGTCCACTGCATTCCCTTTCTTCTGCATGTCACCCACCCAAACTTTTTCGCCGTTTAGAAAATCAACTAGATCCCGGACACCATGACGACGGTTCTATTATTCTCGTTAGTTCTCCCGGCTTGCTGTTTCGAACTCCGGACAGGGAGGGTGTCGGGCGTTGCAGGAAGTAATGCTATGACGGCCAGAGATAGCTTGGTGCTCCAGCGACGACGCATGAGGAGCTGGGCAGGGTTGTATCCATTCTTTAGTAACGTGGTCCTGTGGGCCTGCGCGGTAATATTCGGGTCCTTTGTCTTGGACATAGCTCTATTGATTATGTTTACGCCAGCTTCAGCCATTCCATTGCATTGTGGGCAGTGGGGACTGGAGGTTATGTGTTGAGAACCATAGTCTTGTGCAAAGTCTGCAAACTCCGATCCTCTTACGCGGGAAAACTGCGGGCCGTTGTCTGAAACAACTACCTCGGGAATCCCATGGCGTGCAAAGACTGACTTGCAATGGTTGATCACCTCAGCTGCAGTAAGCTTCCTCAGTAGCGCGATTTAGGGGCACCTAGAGTAGTAGTCGACGATTATCAACCACCATTTGTTGCTTTGGAAAAGCAGCCACCCGCTACGAGGGCCTTTCCGGGAAAGGTGTAGGTTGAAGCGGCATTATCCGCTTTATAGATGTTTCCACGCTTTTCGGAAAACTACGGACAGTTTGTTCGATGTACTTTGATATGCCCGGCCACCAAACCGTATCGTTGGCCTTTGCAAGGGTTTTTGATAAGTGTCCTCGGTGTAGCAGTCGCAAAAAGTGAGGCTTGCAGGCGTCTGAGACTACTACTCCTGTTCCGCACAAGAGGTGGTCATTTTCCACATTTATTTGATAGCGAAATTGATAGAATGGCTTCACCTCTTGGTGTAGGGCTCGCTGGGAAGGCCATTCTTTGCTGAAGAATTTCCGCAGTTGACAGCACAGTTGGTAAGCTTGGCTTGCCAACGAGGAGAAATTGCTGGCCAACGAGGTAGTCAAAGAATTTCTCGCATCCCCACACAAGTGCAAGTGCCTCTTTCTCGATCTGTGCGTACCGCTTTTCAGTGTCTGCCAAAAATCGAGATACGTAAGCGATTACTGCATTGTTCCCTATTGTTTGCCGCTGGCGAACAACGGCGCCAACTCCGAAAGATGAAGCATCTGCCGTGACTACTGTCTCTTTAGCGGGGTCCTAGACGGCAAGAACTGATCCACTAGACAGAAGCTTCTTTCACTTGTACGCCATTTGTTGCGGCGCACCACACACAAATTCCTCGTTTTTCAACAGAAGTAGCGTGAGGGCCGCAGGATGTCTTCGAGATTTGCAACATAGCGAGCAAAATATGTCGCCATGCCAAGTATCATTTTTAACCCTGTTCTGTTTGTGGGAGGTGTCATTTCCGTAACTGCTGTGATCTTGGACTGATCAGGCCTGGTGCCTTGCTGCCCAATCTTGTGTTCCAGGTATGTCAATTCTGTAGCACAGAAGGTGCATTTGCTCTCGTTGAGTGTGGCACCATCTTCCGCGAGCCTCCGCAGTACTTGACGAAGAGACTCGTAGTGCTCCTATTGTGTGGCTCCCTATACAAGGACTTCGTCCATGTGACATATGACACGTCTCATACCTTGAAGTATGGAAGCCATCTGCCTCTGGAACAGTTCTGGCGCTGAGGCGATACCAAATGGGTGTCGGTTAAACTTGAACCTTCAAAATGGCGTTATGAACGTCGTAAACTCCTTGCTCTCTTTCGCGTGCTAAATCTACCAAAATCATGAGTTGGCGTGCAGCTTTCAAAACACTTCGCTCCAGAGAGAAGCCCAAGTGTGTGTTCGCAAGTTGGAACCGGATGCCAATCTCGGAGAACAAAGCGATTGGCTCTGTGAAGTCAACGAAAATTTTCACTTCTCCTGATGGTTTGGGCACGACCACCATTGGCACGCATCATTCGGTTGGCGCTTCGACTCGAGCGATGGCTCCTATTTTCTCCATCTGTTGGAGTTCTTGTTTGGTCTTCTCATACAACGGAATCGGAACTCGTCGGGGCGAGCTAAACACAAATGGCTCGGCTCCATCTTGAAGACAAATGAGATGTTCTCCCTGGATTGCTCCGAGACAGGCAAAGAGGGGCGGAAATTCCTGTTTAGGCTTGATGGCACGCTGAACGTTGTTGATGCAGGTAATTATCTGCAGTTCTTCAATAGCAGGATTTCCAAGTAGTGGACAACGCACTTCGTCAATAACGTACATATCTTGAGTTGTCTGGCGACCCTGATGCGATAGCTGTAATCGAGCGACTCCTTGTATTGTCAATGTTCTCCCATCAGGCCCGTGGAGCTGTCGGCGTGGTTTAGACAGAACCAGCCTTCGCTTGAATTGTCTAAACGTTTAAGGCGGTATCACCATCTCGTCAGCGCCCGTGTAAATCTTGAATTTCAGGGGACGACCCTGCACTATTATTTTGCATCCCGATTTTTTGTCGACGAAGAACTCACCGTACCCAGCAATCCACTTTCGGTTCCAACATCGGGAGCTTGAACTGCGTCTACGCGTTTGGAAAGACAAACAGTTGTGTAGTAGCCCTTCTTCAGGAACGACTTGCATTTCTAATTCCGTGCTGGGCAAACAGATCGTTGGTGACTTTCTCGCCAGCACCAACGGCAAAACTTGTTCACATGCTTCTTAACAACCGGAGAGGATTATCTTGCATTCTTACTACTTGAGCAAGAGAAGGGCTTGCGAGAGACTCTCGACTTCTCCTGGGGGGCAAAGCCTACCTTGTTGACGCTTGGTTGGGCATGATTCAGCTCTGCCTCTTGCTGTCGCACCGTTTCGTCTTGCCGCGTTGCGTCTAGGGCTTTCTGTAACGCCAGATCTGGCGCACGTTGCAACTTCGGGGACAGCTTTCTGTCTCTGATGCCGACGACTAACCGACCACATCTAAACTCTTCTTACAGGCTGCCGTACTCGCAGTGTTTGGAAAGAGCGTGAAGGGCTTTTGAGAATTCTTCTACAGACTCTGCCTCCTGTTCTACCCGAGTTTTGGAGCGCGCTCTTTCAAGGATGACGTTGCGACGCGGAATGAACAATCTGTAAAATCGTTCCATCAAAACGGTGAACGTTTTGGAGTTCTCCCGTGTGAGGTTGAAGTGGCCAAAGATGTCCTCAGCCTGGTCACCCATGATGTACAGCAGGGCGTCGACCTGGTGTTCTTCAGGCTGTGCACTGTGTCCAGAAGAGGTACGAAACGTTCGAAGCGCTTCCTCCATTTCGGCCACTCGTTGTGCGACGAGATTCAAAACGCTTCTGAAGGCTGTATCATGAACAAAGCCATCAGCGCTGCTGAAGTGGGTGGCGTGGCGGTTTGAGTGCCGGCCCTTCTGTTTGCTGGGTTGTCCAGGTTTGATGCCATTTCAGGCGAATTCCTTCATGTAACTTGGCTTACCGATGATCACGCACAACTTCTGACACCATGTTTAAAACGACTTTGACTGGTGTACGCCGAGGCGAACAGACGGGTGACTCAGCTACATCGGACACGGTTGTTTTACCACTCACCGTTTTCTTCTTCTTTCTCAATGCGTGCGGTAGCAGCTCCGCAGCGGCCGGCCGTACAACAATAAGGATCATTCAACAGCTCAATGTAGTTTATTTACCCACTTAGCAAGAGCAGAAGTTTCAATTAAGATCGTACTCGGACAATACAGATCTACACTGTTGATGCTAACGTTGATGAAAACAATGCTGAGGCTGCAGATGGCTTATTTCCATAACCCTACACCAAGAACACAGATGGCCAGAAGTACACAAACCTGCTCTATGGAATAACTACCCAACAACGTACAGTGCGGGAAATGCACCATGGAATTTTTTAATAAATTTGAACCTTTCCTCGATTTCAATTTAACCCTGCTTGGTTGTAATGGTGGTTATCGTATTCTTCTCGACTTCCAACTTGCGAAGCTGTGTAACAGGTATTCGTGAACTTGGGGTGCATCGAAAGTTATTGTACGTCTCTGTTGTAGTTCGCATAAAAACCTAACATAAAATCCTTGCCTTTCAGGGTCAAACTTCTCGGGGTCTGTCCAGTAATGTGGGTCGTGGTGCAGATTGTAGGTTGGCACTATCACTGACATCCCTTCTTTGATAAGGTAGTTGCCGCACTGGAAGTCCTCCTCAGCTTTTCGCGTTGTAAAGCTGCAAGACACACAAACACGGGATTAGGTTCTGAAGATTGATGCGTGTTTTGAATTAGGTTACTTGAACATAAATTCATTAAATGCTCGACAAACGGATCAGCAAAGAAATCACGCATGAATACAAAAATGAGGATGCACATAGCTTTTTTTTGTCTTTTACAACTACCAGAGAAGTATTTCAATCAAAGCTCTAATCATGCGATTTGACAATGGTTGAGTAAGTTCATCCAAATGGCAAATTGTGTTTGGGACAAAGCGCTTACCCGCATACCGGCGGATACATTCGCAGAACCTCGTTGATCACCTGGTTCGTGCAAGGCAGTCCCATTAGGGTCTGCACTGAAAGGTGTTTTCCCTATAAGCAGATGGACGAAAAATTGTAAATAGAGATTGGCTCAAGCAGAAGTATGAAGCACACATCATACTTACTTATAACAAATGCTGCCGCTTAGATAACCATCTTAGGGTGGGGCCTCTACGCACAGACATACCTTCCACACAGTGATAAATTCGTAGGGGATTTCAGACATTTTAGCTCCTACGTAAAGCAAAACGATAACCAGTTTGGAACAGCAGCATGCAGGGGTTGAAGAAGGATAAGAAATTGGCACGTATCAAGGCACGGCGCAGCTTGTGTGCACGTAGCTTAAGTTTTCTGACCTTCATTCTTCCTTTGTTGTCACTTCCTAAGCGACATTGGATCTTCTGACCTCATGTGTTTCCAAAAAAAAAGTTTTTAAGAGGACATGTGTGTACTTTTACCCCGTGTAGGAGTGTTAGGAAATCGGTTAACCGATATCTCCGAGGCTTATTTCCCTGCCTCGATCACTAAAGGAAACGAGCGAACATTCCCGGGCATATTTTCAAAGTTAGTTGGAGTAAAATAATAACGAAAATCATCGGGAAGTCAGCTTGGTTGCAGAGTGATTGAAAAAAAGAAACCGATGTTTATTTATTTTAGAGCCCGTGCATAAGAAACGTACTTTAAATTCCAGGACCTAATTCTTGAATGCGAGTTTAGATAATGAAATTTATTGCATTTGCATTGCTATGCACTGCAAACGTTGAAGTCGTTTATTTGTGCCGGTGTCCTGTGGGCAAAAAAATCTATGCTCTTCCTAATTATTTCGTCAACAATGAATGAATAACAGGCTTACTTCTTTCTCAAAAGCTTCCAAGACTTCATCCCTCATTTTTTCTTGAATTTCAGGGTTTTTACCCATGACGAAGAACCAATAAGTAAGAGCCAGGCGGGTGGTATCATACCTGTAAAATAAGAGTTAATCACAATGGTGTCGTCAGGCTTGAGTACAGTGGACTATAAGATCGGGGTGTGTAGTTAGGGGCCAATTAGGGGGGTTCCTTTTGCGATTAAAAAGTTCTGCGGAGGAACTCCTGTTGTAAGCAGCACCCCTAATGGGGGTTGCTTACCAGTTTGTTTCAAAAGTTTTGTTTTCTAAATTATCTTTAATGCCCTAGATAGGCTCATTTCTTCATTTCATGATATAAAGTTTTATAAAACCCGTCAGATAACTGTGCAGTTTGATATAAAAACCTATAGGTGGCGCTGGCTACAACAGGAGTTTTCCGAGGAACGCCTGCGCTCCATACAATTTTTTAATGGCGAAAGGAACCCGCGCTCTCCATTAGTTTTTCCCCCGCACGACACACCTTATCTTCTAGTACACTGTAGCTTGAGTTCTTTATTTTTAATAATTAAAGCTGCTTACCCTGCTAAAAAGACGTTCATGACGTTCGTAGCCAGCTCGTTCAAAGTTTTGGTTGGTAGTGGCCCTACATGCAACAATTTAAGTCACAGGACGAGACCTCAATTAAAAATATTACATTTGAAATGAATAAATAAAACAGAAATATTTATGTTAAAAAAATTAATCAGCAACAACTTTCGTTATTTGAGACGAATCCAAGTATGTCAACTCCCGACAAAACTTCTGAATTTTCTCACCCCAACATCCTCCGTCACAAAATGCTCCGCAGAGTGCCAAGTTGAAGTACTATATTTGTGCCAACTGTCAAGATGTAGTGCTGCGTATTAGCTTGAGGTGTTTCGAATTGCAATGCTCAACAATGATTGTGCTTCGATACGTTTTGGGCCTGCTGGCAGCGCTTTCTCATAAGACCATGTTGTTTTCGCAATACCGTGTCCTCAATGCTACCACTTCGTATTATTCGTGAGTTCGTACAATGATTACAAAAAAATACTGATGTGCTTCGAAACCTTACCCATCTCGAAATTCTTCAGGTCTGTCCTTATGAGTACTGTCACTTTACTCATACGCTATAAGGTTTAAGAAACACAATGACGCAGTCACAAATAAAAGTGACCCTTTAGTCACCCTCCATGACACGCTTATGTAAAGAAAACATTTAATTTGTGTTTTTTACACCAGGTAATATAACAAAACTTTTTTGCATTTTACTTGAAACTTTATACACGCTCTGTAGGTAAATCCCTCAGAGGTGGTGTGTAATTGAATATTTCTACAAAATTTGTATAAAATTCTAAAATATTACAGGTTTCTTGAAACATGAGAGCTTAAACATTTCAACCTAAAGTCGCTTCGTCATAAACTAAGCTTCATTAAAATGTATTCCAATGTTAAATAATAAAATGACATTTTTTCTTGTTGTTTTGTACGCACTAGTTTTCTAAAGAGAGAGAAAAAATATTTTTATTTCTCCAGCAGAGGCTGATGTGCGGGCCTCGCTCCGTGGAAGGCGTCCCTAGTACGGGAGGCCTTGACTTCGGCTGGCCGTCCGTGATCGGGTCACCAACTTAAGCTGGATATCCGGGTTCGGGCTGGCCAGGGAAGCCCTCCACTGCTCGAAGGTTGAGTTGGAAAGGGGGGGCAAGTCTGGAGTTCGTTGGCACTCCCATATGATGTGGTAGAGGGTGCCAGGCTGGGGACAGTAAGCGCAGAGGGAAGGTTGTTGGGTGGGGAAGATGAGGTGGAGGCGGGTGGGATGTGGGTAGGTGTTTGTCTGGAGACGCCGCCAAGTTGTAGCTTCTTCCCTGGAGAGGCGCCAGTGTGGTGGTGGGAGGCTGCGGCGAATTCGCTTGTAATGTGAGAGAATCTCTGTGTAGCCGCTCAGTGGTTGGGGTTTATCTTGAGGGGGTAGACATTAGCCACCATCGGCAATGGCTCGGTGTATCAAATCGTGAGCCGCGGCATGAGATGGCGGCGTATCCAGGAGCCCAGGCGAAGCAGATATCGGGGATTGTCGAGCAGTTTTGGAGGATGAGTAGGGCTGGTAATGAAATGCGGCCAATCTCGTAGTTTCGGCAGGCTGTCTGTGAATCGGTGAGGATAGTAACTGGTTGAGAGCGGGAAGTGACGGCCAGGGCAAGGGCTATTTCTTCAGCGACATCGATTGAGATTGCTCGAGTAGTAGCCGCATTGATGCATTGGCGAGTATGTGTCACTACACAGGCTACGTGGCCGGCGCGCGCAGGGTAGGGGGTAGCATCGGTGTACAGGGCGCTGAGGTCGTTCCCGTATCGCGCAGCAAGGTCTCGAGCCCGAGAAGCCCGGCGGCCAATGTGGTAGTTGGTGCGCATATTTCGAGGGATTGGGGCAACTCGGATGCAATATCGCAGGGCTAGAGGGATGCGTTTTTGTTGTTCCCTCGGAGGTATCGGGCGGTGTCCTAATGCTTTAAGGTCTCGTCGACCTGTGGGAGTCAATTGCAGGTGCCGTAATTGACCTGAATGATGGGCTTCTTGCAGCTCTTCCCACGTGTTGTGGACTCCCAAAGCGAGTGGTTTTTGGGTCGCAGTGGCAGTGGGGAGGCCAAGCGCAGTTTTGTACGCTTGCCGAATCATAATGTTGAGTCGAACCTTTTCGGTTGTTTTGAGAGCGAGGTATGGGGTTCCGTAGGTAATGCGGCTAATAAGCAAAGCTTGCACTATCTGTTGGGTATCGTGCTCTTTAAGGCCTCGACGGCGGTGGCAGTTTTCTAGAAAACCCACGACTCTCGGGTGTGCTCTCCGTAGGCCGAACGTTTGGGTTTGTGGCGTACGGAGCGAATTGATATTTGCTGCTTCGCGTTCAGTGGACAATTTTTGGAGATGGTGCCGGTCAGAAAGGGTGCCGGCCTGACGTCCTAAACCTCAAAATGCAAAGTTAGGCCTAACGACTTGTAGTTAACACACTTACGACACTCAGAGCAACGCCATTCTCATCCTAGGCCAGCCTGTGGGTATCGGCTGTCGATGTACACTAGAAAGTGTGACGTAGGGCCTATTTTTGTCCTGATGTCGCACGCCTGTGTCACCTCGTCCCTCTGCTGCCCATCAAGCTTTGTAACGCAGCTGTCGCCAAGCTTCGCATGGAAACATTTTAATTTTGCCACACTTCACCCCCAATAATAATCATCGTCAGAGATAGTTGGTAATTCTGCACGGCGTATTTGCATCCCAGACGCAATCCAAAGCTCAATTTTAAAACATCGGTTATGGCTAAAACTCCTTACTCAAGCTTTACGCGTTTCGTTTCAAATTTTGAACTTCCGAACTGACATATCGGGGCCTCTCATACCTGAATCAGCGAGTGGCAAGGTTTTGTTCTGGTTGTTGGTTTTAAATATGACCATTCGTCCACGTAAGTAGTCAGGTAGATGGACAGACTGTAACGTTATCCTATCTAACAAAGAACTACTTTTAACACCACTGAGGGCGGATCTGATTAGGTGTAGAAAATTTATTCCCAAACAGTTTGTTCACGTAAAACAGATTTTCCGTTGAATAGCTCTTCATGTTTACGAAGATTTAAGGCTATTTCTTCGTGATATAGGACGTTCGACCGCTACTTTTTATGAACCTGTCATAGTGCAGGTTCCCGAGCTTGACAGATAGTGTAGAGCGTTAAATACGTGCCTATCCATCACAGATGAAGAAAATGACGCCTTACCTCTGTTTCCCTCCTCGCCTTCTCCCGTTCCTTCGGCAGTATCTCTATCTTTAAGGGCCTTGTTCAGAAGAATTTGAGCCATATCAGGCAAGTCCACCTGAAGAGCAATTAATAAACAAGGCTTCTGAAAAGATAGTCACGAAGATGCCTAGCGAACCAGGGCAACAGCAAACGTTTTTGAAGCAAGCAGATGATTTGTACTATTTCCTTTGCCAACAAAAGCATATTTTCTCCAAGACCAGCTGCAAAAGACTGCTTTGCATAAATAACAATGATAGCGCTTCAAAATCACGCCTCAAACAGTTAAACCAGATGGTAAAAAAATACACGAAAAAATAGACTCGGCTGCTGGAGTCTCGCCGAGTTCTAATGACGTCACAGAGAATGGTTTCTGCGATCGGCAGCCGCTGGCCACAGAAACCACCCTGGCATATTACTGTGCCATTGTAGCGTCATGTGCAGCTCTGTTTCACAGCGCCACTTGTGTGCTAACTGACTGTTAACGCGGTTATAGTTCTGCCTTTATTGCTAGCCCTACTATTTCGCTGCGGTCGTTTGAATGCGTTCCAATACCTACTATGATTGACAATTTTTAAATAAACAAGGTCTCTCAGGGCTGGTATAGACTCGACTGATATCGAGCAATGTTTAATTTCATGAAAAATAATTTTTTATGTAAGGATTCGAAACGTACTTTCTCTCATGAAAAATGACATTTTTCATCAGATATAACTGGCATTCATTTAAAGAAAGGTATTTTCGCCCTACCAGCCGCGTTGCGATTGTATAGCTTGTCTTTAACCGAATGGAGAAAGGGCTGACAAACAAGAGCATACGAAGTTCCCGCGATTGCAACTAATTCCTTTGCTGGAGAGTATCCCCCAAAAAAGGTGTAAGTGAATCAACAGTCCTCTAAACCATTTCTTATAGGTTGCAACGTCTGGCCAACCAAAGTGGTTGGCGTGCCACGGATAATCTTCAATATTTATTGCTTTTCAGTTGCAAAATCAACACTTACTTCGTTTTATAAAATTCTTTTCTAATAGCCCAGACGAATTGCACCACGCTGCCTCTATTTTTTCATATGTTAATATTTTACCCTGTCATAAAAAACGCCTTGATCAATTTATGTTTGCGAATAATATTGGCCATTTCGTTTTTGTTTTCGCAATATCGACACTGCAGGAAATAAATGAATAATTTTCAGTTACGATTGGCTTCCCTAATTTTTGTAATATTTTATGCTTTTTAACAGTGCAGACTTCAATCAGTAATAATCGAATACACTAATCGTACCCTTTCATGAGCACTATTGTTTATGTATTTCGTTTATAGCTATCTTAGTTGTTTCACTACTGCTAATACGCTGCGTCACAGGTTCGTGCTATTGTTTCCGCATGGTTAGAGCAAAATTTCTAAGTTACAAATATGCTTTGCGAAAAAGACGCGTAACGAAATTTAGACATTGCATAAAATCATTTTAGTGTGATCGTGACTCGCCACCTGACCTGTAATACTATAGACATAGCGTTAAGTGACAATCCAGGTAATTACGTGGGGATTTCGACGACGGAATTCGATGACATCCTTTGCCTTGTTCGTCATTATGGCCAGAGGATTCTCGAAGAAGAGGTCGATAATTTTTATCACAGCTCTTAGAAACCAGGACCAGTTATACAGATTTTCTGAAAGAAAGAAAACATAAATTCCGCTGTAATAGAATGAACTCGCTTTGGGCGCGTGTTCTATCTCTGCAGGAGTGGTGGAAGCTTGGCTATAGAGTTCAGTTACACCTAGGGACCCTGAAAGTCGATATGTCAGTTGAAGGTACTGAAAACAAAGATTTGTAAATCAATAAGTGCCTACTATTTTGTACTAGGTCAATATTCCCTGCCCAACCGAACCGTAGCTGATAATTATGCTTACTTTATTCCTAATGTTTGTTGCGACAACTTAAGGATACAGATTAGATCCTCCGCTTCATGAAACACTCCATAAATGTTATCGTACAACACGTCAGTAACACCAAGAACGCCTCATTGTAATGTGGCTGTCTAATCCGGAATGCCTATCCCAAAGCACTGAAGAACTAACTCTGATATTAACGCTGACTAGCCTACTGCAGAGTTTTAACCTTAGTAATGAAGCCTGCAAGTGTAAATGAGTTCGCCAATGCATACGCTGCGTATGTGGACATAAGCACCACGGGTGTGTACCAGCTGTTTGTGTGCTGCAACCGAAACTGCCCACAGAAGTCTCCAGCTATTCTTGGTTGGGAGGGGTCCAAGAGTGATAGCAGACGAAATCACCCAAGGGGAATGTTAACAGTCGTCCTCTGGCGCCCAGCCCAAATACTCAACTTTCCGACGCAGAGGGCATACAGGGCGAGGTCCTAAGTGTTTCGTTTAAGATGATTCTACTCCGTACTATTCCTGTTACACATGTCGAACAATAGCGTCACGCAGTACTCAGTTCTGAGGCATGCCAAAAGAATGGAATTGCCAGGCATGACCTTTCTGAAGGGGCCTCACCGGGAACTTGGTGCTACAGACCTCCTCTAATGAATTTCTTTTTGTATCCATTTGGATGCTCAGCTTGCTCACGTGGAGGTTCTGTTGCTGTGCGCTAACGCACATTTGTGGGCTTCTGTATTTCTTATCATTTTTAAAACAATCAATTCACCAAGTGATGATTTCTGCATTGCGCAGAACTGACGTATTTAATGGGGATAGATCTATTGTAACATACCCTAAATAAAAGCCAACATTTTTACTACCAGCTATAGATTGTATATCACTGAAAACTTTAGCTGTATATTTCTTCGCTTGGCAACACTGAAAACGATCAAGGACATGGCGGGGCTTGTGCCACTGCGCTTGCACGCCGTAAATAGAAAAATACCGACGTCCGTCGTTTGCATTTTCAACGTGATTCTCAACGGTGGTGTCAACAGAGATGTTATTAATCGCTCACAGTGAAGTCGAGGCATTACTTTGCGCTCGGTTCAGTAGAGTTTAGGACGTCCAACATACATCATGTGCTTAGCACAAACAAGTACCGCCATCCCGCGGATCCCGACATAACCATGTGACGGCGCACTCGAATGGTTTTCTGCATACGTGCCTCGCCCGTGAATACAACCTATACTGAAGTTTGGAGTTTGGATTCCACACGTAGCTGTCAATTAGAGAGGTTTATGGGCGCACTTATCTGCGCTATCACATTGTTTCTATGATAGGGGTGAATCATCACCACTTTGGCCATGGTTGGGCTCGTATGGGCGTAGCCGAGCGAGAGGCAGGCGCCGTCAAAAGGCACCACAGTCACCTTGCTTAGGGAGAATCCAGCATCTGCCTCGTCACCCTTGGTGGCACATCTTGAACACGTGGCTTCGCACAGACATTGCGTCTTCTTATGAGTTCACTTTACAGTTCCTATTGATATCCGCTGATTTATGAATGGTGGTTCACGTGTTACACAAATACCAATCCAACAAATTCTTTTCCAGCTTCAAATGCACTTTGCTGAATGTTCACCAGCTGTCTTGTTAACACAAACATTTTGTAAGTATACAGATAGTCGCCATACTTACGACCGAGGTTGTAGAAAAAGCCTTTCATGATGTTCGGTAAGCATTCAACGGCTGTCTGGTAGAGCGGGTTGTCGGTGCTCTTTTGTACGTGTGTGTCAATGCCGAACGCTGCCTTGGAGATGACGTCGAAGGTTAACCGCTCGCAACGATGGCCAATGTCAACCTCCGCGCCCGCATCAGCGACGGAACCGAGGATCTCTAAAAACTGCTCCTCTGCGTCTATCATACAGGGCAGGACCTGGCGCGAGATGGCAGGGCAGAAACCATTTAGGCTGCAAAAATACTTGCATTTGTGAATTTCGCTGTGCGGTCAGAGAAACTCATTCACAATATTCTTTATCATATCATTCTTAAGACCTGGCTTCACTCAAGATAGCAGTCAGTAAACACATTTCAATTCAACAAGACACCAAATCGAATCCTATATAGTGGTGTTTGGTAGTTGATTTTTTTACTGTTGGTTATTTTTTTAAGGGGTCGGAAGACTTATACTAGAATTATATGTGTTTGGTAAGAGTCCCTTAGTAAAGCCTGTAGGTTGTTTTGACGCTTTTTCGTCAGGAATGCGCCCTCCGTACTGTAGTAAATGTCCGAGTGGATATTGGCCTTAGAGTAGGCAATTGGGAATAATTTGCAGCCCCAAAGTATTTCCCCTAAGCGAAGCTTCCCAAGCACAGTCGTATGTTTACTGAATAGGGGCCTAGTCAAGTGACTATAACAGTGGCCTTTTGCCTCACCACCTTGGCGATTTCTTTATGTCGAAAGCTCAATAAACATGGACTTACTCCAGCAGAAAGTCAGCACCAGTAACAGTAACGCACACAACATTTGTAGGCCCAGTTTCACCGGTCTAACAGGAGATAATCCCGTATTCGTTTCTAGCTACTGCCGAGCATCGACGCAGAGTGTCTCTCTTCTGATAGGGAAAGGCGTATCCTTCTACTTCTGCTCCGCTCACCTGATTAAGCGAACCCGGGTTCCATTAAAAAACACATTTCCCAACAACTAGCTACAGGACGTTTGGCTTTATTATCTACACATTGCTCATTGCATTTCGAGAACATACCGACTTCAACTTGGCTGGCGTGAAAAACTGTGCCATGGCGGTTCTAGTGGACTTCCAGAGTTCTCCTTTCGTGAACACCATGTTTCCCGCGAACAGCGGATGCAACTGATGGATGTGCAGTAAGTTCTGGAAAGACACACAGAGTCAGCAGAGAATGCGCATTATGCGAAGGGCTTACTAAACTGCCAAGGCAACAGGTAGATCTGCGTAGCCGACTCATCTGGGCACGAGATCATATCCGGCCGATGTCCGACAGGTCTGCGTATTTTTTGGTTCCCCTATTTCAGTGGTAACTCTCGGGAACAGTACGGCTTCAAAAGAACCTCCTGTGACAGCACTGCGTCCGGAAAAGTGGCAAGTGTAGCCAAGCATACCTGCTCTAGACTGGTATCTGGGAAAACAGTAACCCATGCTAAGATTGGTCCTCCTGTGAAATCCTCCAAACACTTTAGTGAAAACATAAGTGACTCATAGAAGAAATGCCACTAATCTTCTCTTTATTCAAACTATGTTTGCACTTAGGAGACCATTTGTTGCTCAGAGAAATCAATGCCAACCAAGCATTCAGCATTCACGACTGCGACGACGGAAATGAATTCTGAGCTGGCTCTTCAGGTGGCTTTCAGCAGGCTTCCCGGGGTGGTCTTTCGCTCAACATGCCATGTTCTGTAGAGTTTCTTTACGCACATTTTAAAACTCAGAACAGCTACCGTCTTTGGGAACAACAGTAATACCTGACACCATAGAGCCGCTGCTTTAAAACAAATTGTTTGCTACTTACCTCTACAAAGGATTTGAAAGTATGAAGAGTTCAATTATGTCTACCCTATCGCAATTCAGAAATGTCACCTAGAAGATTCTGCTTTTTGTACCTAACAAAACATCCTTTAGCCACGCCTAAACAGTACAAGTACTTACGGGTACATCGAAATAAAACTCGTTTTGGTCACATCACGTTAACGAATTTGCGTTAGGTTAGGTTACAATTCTTGACGGCGGAATAAATATATATGCGGTAAACACAATATGGGCTTCACTTTTCCGCAAATATCGCAAAATATTCGATCTTTTCAGACACCAATTAAGTGTATTAGTATCAATAGAAGGACGAGGGCACTTTAGGTTTGGCATATTCTTGTCTTCCTTGGTTCTTGCTTAGGAATTCGCGATAAACTTCTGGAAAATCTTGCACAAGCTTTAATAAGATGTACAAGATTCAAATACTTTTTTGATGTAGTCAACTAAAAAATTGCTGAATAAGGGTTCTTCCTTACATTGCTTCAACGTAGCTATCATAGCTCTATGGTGTACATTGAATTGATGCTGCTATTTTACCTTTTCTTAATTTCACCACGAGGGAACTCTGAAATTTTAACGAGAACTTTTGATCGAGATGCTACTTAATCAATGGTGGGATTAAACGACCAGTGAAGCATAAAATTGAGCTTGTTCAACCTGTTGTTGGAATCTTTATTCAGGTGGAGGCTGCCAGAAGCTGAAATAACATGCTTTAGGAAGAACTGTCGATAGTTCTAAAACGTAACTATTACGTTTCAACAAAGTATTCAATATTATTTATCTAGTAATGTCTTCAGTGAACCTGTAAACCGTGTACAATCAAATCGAGATCATCAGAACAACCGACATAATCTTTACCCATAAAATTACCCACAATGTTGGCGTAACATTGTCACCACCTATCGACGAAAAGGCGTTTAAGGATTTCCCTGCCTCACATATCTTCCAAATGACCATACCCGTAAACCACGCCTGAAATCATTTAGCTGAAGACAGACCTGTTGTAAACTAGCTCTCAGAGACAGGGTAAAAAAACAGAGATACGGAAAGCGTACTCACCCCCCGTGCCGTAAATTTGTTGAACTCTCGAGCAAAGATCTCGTGTAGTACATTCGGCTCGTTCACAACCACGAAAGGGACATCGCCCAGAAAGAACCTGCAGGGATAGATGTCAAATGGTGCCAAAATTATGAGGTCATTGTGAACAACATCATCATCATCATCATCATCATCATCACCAGCCTATCTACGCCCACTGCAGGGTAAAGGTCTCTCCCATTATTCTCCAATTACCCCGGTCCTGGGCTCTACTGTGATCAATTTATCCCTGCAAACTTCTTGATCTCATCTGCCCATCTAACTTTCTGCCACCCCTGCTACGCTTGCCCTGCTACGCGTGCTCGTGATCCATAAAAAAAACGCAGTATCTAGAGGGCCGTCCGGCGGCTCTTTCCTGGGTGTTGGAGCACCATCAGCGCAGCAATTCTGCAGGTGTCACGACACTATGCTATATAGAGTGAGTTATTTAATATTGGTTCATTACATTACCAGATGCGTAATTTACTATAGGCCCCCATATGACAAAAATTAAGGTGAAGGCATGTAACCGCACCATCAGAATAGCTACGACTAGCAGAAAAAATTCAGTGCACCATTTCATGCTTGATATACTTGCCACTCGTGACGAGACAGCTCTTATTTTGAGCACGACAGTGCACCTTACGTGCTAGTTGTTTGCAAGCATTATCATAGGGGACACTTGCCGCCAATGTCCAAGAATACTTTTGGTAACAATGCAGAAGAACTGTTATCAATTCCGTTTGCATCGATGAAATAAATCCCCGCAGGGCGAATCATACTGTTAAACGGGCACACAGCATGACAAAAGTTTTCCGCTCGTACCAATGTACTTAAATTCCCGCAAACCGTAGTATTATGCCTCTTTGGTAGAGCGATTCCAAAACGGTGGTCTAAAGAAAGTCACTCGTCACCGAATGTGTTATTTAAGACTCCTGCTTGACGCGCAAAAGCATGCCGAATACTTATAAGCCCATGTTTGCACTCCCCAGCAGCCAGTGAATCGCGGAGAAGTGGGAGATGTATAAGCAAGACGTTAAAATAAAAGCCATAGAGAGGTCTAGCTGTATAAAATATGAGGAAAATAGAAAAGAAAACCTTTTGCGAGCGAACCTACAAAAGTTGATTGCGTTAGAGAACAAAAATCCAGGAATGTTCAAAGGCGACCTAGGGCAGATTAAGCACAAACTCGAAGTCATTGACCAAGACCGCTATCGCGGAGCGCTAGTACGCGCGAGGGCGGAACATTGGACGTTCGGGGAGGCACCCACAAAACGGGCGTTAGGAATATAAAAGACGCAACCCCGCGGAATATGATTAAAAAATAGAAACCAACGGTTATGTAACTTCGGAAAAAGAGGAAGTGGGGCGCGCATTTTTCGATTACTATAAGGCAGTGTTCGCTTTCAGAGAAACCGACTTAGAAAAATACAAGCGAGATTTTATCGGTGCGTTGCCACGCTTGGATGACGAAACAAAGGAATGGCTCGAACAACCATTCTCGGTCGAGGAAGTTAAGTGTGCCATCGAAACCTGAATCCGGGCAAGTCACCGGGTCCTGACGGGCTTAGTGCGACGTTCTATAAACATCTGAAATCTTTTATATCTCCCGTTCTTGCCGACATATACAATCAAGGCTACGAAATTGAAGCGCTTCCTCCATCTTTTTCTACCTCCCATACAATGCTAATTCCGTAAACAGACGACAGGCAAAAATTACGGGATGTTAAAGCATACCGACTAATCTCGCTGACAAACGCTGATTACAACATTTTTATGAAGGTTCTGGGGAAAAGGTTACAAATGGTAATCCAGAAAATTGTAGGTCCACATCAGACGTGTGGCATCAGGGGTCGTAACATATTTACGAATATCCACAAGGCGAGGTGCGTACTGGAATGTTGCGATGCAATGGGCTCGGGCGTGGCGATTCTCCAGCTCGACCTGGAGAAAGCCTTTGACTGCTTCTCCCACAAGATCCTGTTTTATGTTTTCGAGCACATCAACCTTGGTTCTGTCATTGTACGGGGAGTGGCGATGGCGTACCGGAACTGCACTACACGGTTGATAGCGAATAAGGAATTGGGAGCGGTCATCGAGGTGCAACATTCGTTGCGCCAGGGCTGCCCCCTAAGCCCTTTATTGTTTTGTGTATACATAGAAGAGCTGTGCCTGAGCATCATTCATAATGGAAAAATAAGCGGATTTAAATTACAGGAGACGGAGGCCAAACTTCTCGCCTATGCTGACGATATTGCCGTTCTTTGCTCGAACAAAGAAAGCGTGATGTTCGCCGTGGAAACAGTGAAGCATTTTGGGGAGGTCACGGGGAGTCTGGTAAATTGGGGAAAATGCCTGGGGTTTTGGCGCGGTGAATGGAAGCCAACGCCAGCGATCTTTGCTAATGTAGCTTGGGTAACCACCCCAGTAAAGTACTTGGGAGCCCCTCTGCAATACTATCGTGACAGTGAGCCCTACTGGCGGGGGCAGGTGCAATCACTGAAAGAGAAAGCGGAAAAAATGAAAGCAACTGGGCTGTCAGTGTTCGCGAGAGCCACGACTTGTAATCTTTTCCTCGTGGCAAAGCTTTGGTTCGTTAGGCAAGTGCTGCATTGTTCGCGTTTGAATGTCCAGAAGCTGCATCGCGTATTTGCTGTTTTTGTGTGGGGTTCCACGTGGGAAAGGAGCAGTAGGACGAATTTGTTTCGGCGAATCCGTGACGGCGGATTAGGAATGACTCATCTGTTTGTACGCAACTCGTAAATCGATTTTTGTTTCTACGCAATGTACAGGACCCTTTTCTACGCACTGTAATGCAAGTTCGGTTAATGCGTGCTTTGCCAGAATTTGCGGTTTCTTGAAGTTGCATGCCAGGTGGTGTCCATAGATATTTTAAAGAAATTGTTTTGTCATTCCGATTTTTATCAACGCGTTTTTCGATGCAATATCTGGCCAATGTAACTAGGAAAAAATTATATAAGGATGTATGTGACGTAGTCTTCCCAGTGCCACTGTATAGAGCTCTGTACAGCAATGGTCCAGAACAAGATGTGTTAAAAAGAGTCAAGGGAATGGAAGTGTCACCTGGGGCAAAGACTTTCTTTTTTAAATTGCACACGGGTACACTTTCAGTCGCTACTTGGATGAATGAAAGGGGGCTCTCGGTTCCATGGGGAACCGACTGCCCCATTTGCAAACAACCCGAAACTGTGGAGCATGTTTTTCTTCATTGTTGGGCCGCAGTGTTCCTTTGGGATGTCCTCCAACGGTCACTCCAGAAAGATTTTCCACTTAGCCCACACGGTATTTGTTTTTTGTGCATTGATAGAGAGGACGGTGTACCATTTGACAGTGTCATGTTGTTAGGTCTACACAGCATTTGGCGTACTCGCATGGCTTGGCTGCATTGCGATGTCGACGCGCGACCAACGAGACAGTATTTTAGGGAAAGTGTGTCACAGTTTGTTGAAGTTCAGAGAGCGAAGAACTCTCCACCAGAGTGGTTGTCTAAAATTAAACCCCTGACTACGCTTAGAGAATTTTAAATCATAACACCGGCCCTGGGGGGCATGGTGGCATTACTGTGATTTTTTTTCTTTGTCATTGTACCTGGTACCTTGTGTTGCTGTCTGAGATGGGCAATAAAGAAAAAAAAAGGGTTGTGGCGCAGTGGTTATGATACCCGCCTGTTGATGTGTTGTAGTAGACCCAGGTTCGATTCTCCGTAGGGTTGCGTGTATGTGCTTATGTTCACCTTGTGTGTCTTGTATGATGTAACATGTGTTAGAGCATTCGTCACGGGGTGCTGGCGTTGGCCTGGCAATGCAAGCGAAAAAAAAGTATAAAATCAAGTTTGGCCGAGTGGTTTTTTTTCGTTTTTTTTTTGTGAAAAGCAACAAGGCCGCTAATTTGAGGGGCCGTATGATTTGGGGGCCGCTTCGTAAGCGGGAATAGATTAGCATACGGTCCGCGTAGAAAAATTACGGCCAGATGCCCGCCGAACACACGGCCCCGGTGTTTAGGTGGCCCTCAATTTAGGTGGCCCTCAAGAGGGCCGCGTAAAGACCGGGCCGCGTGTTCGGTGGCCGCATGTTTGGTGGGCCGCTATCGCTCGAGGCCACCTGAACCGCCGCTTTATACGCGGCTTTAAATTGACGCAGCAGCCCGCCTGCATGCGGGTCGGATAACCAGGAGTTGACTAAGAGTCCAGAGGATCAGATAATTGATTTTTAATGTAAAAGCAGCTGTGTGATTGTATTTCAGCTAAACTCGTTTCTCATGGTGAAACGCTTAAAAATAATACTAAGTGGCTTCTGGCTAAGTGCATTCGCTCCCTGTTATATCCACCCTATCTACCACCCCAGATCAAACAGATTATCAAGCTGCGTTTATTGGATTTTTATTACCCAATCTGATGAATGCCTGGATGTAGCTAAGATTTATGCGGAAGTACAAGGGTCACAAAATGTTTCCCCAAAATGTTCTTACAACAATCACATCTCCGGTATATTTGTGTGATTTACACACTTTTCAATTTCAATGGCTGCAGAACTGACATTCCCTTTCCCTTTGAAACTGTTTTTGCTTTTACTACCCCCCCCCCCCACACACACACACAAACACGCGCACTGGTATGCCTCAGGCTCTGCAAGTTTTGTGTAAACAAATAAGAATAAATCGCTTGATCTAGCCTCTAGGCTTGGCCAATTCTTACGAGGCTCTTCGCCAAGGTGCTTCCTCGTAATGGTTATACGGTCTGTGATTGAGCAGAAACGCCATTTGTTCCAGGTCTCATCGCCATACGATAAGAGGTACCCACTGTCCAACGCTACTGGAAGGGCGTCTGTTTTTCGAGCGTCATCCCAAAGACCACTTCTGACATTTGACTGCTGTTTCTGCTTGAATAGTTGCAGTTTAATATCGGAGCGTAAAGCGATACTACTTGTATTGCTTTTCTATGACGATGTATAAGCACTGGCGCCAGTCACCATTCCTCACTTTTTCTCGCAGACAGCCTTCCGTTACAGCTCAGTGAGTACTGTATGCAATTGGAAAGGCTTGTTCCAGTGTTCAGATAGGTAAGCATGTCATTTGTATTTGTGTTTTACATTCGCGTTGCGAGTATTTCTGCGGCTTAAACATGTTGAACATACGTCGGCTTTGTAACGAATACAAGCCTACGTACACGTTCTCTCAATCAAATCGAGATATCCTACTTACACATGTCATCCACATACATTGGCTGCTAAACGGTGTCAAAGGCTATGCGGAAAACGAAGCCATATGGGGTAGTGACGGTGAACCAAGTGAGGCGAATTTCTTTACAACCTGGTTCCTTCAAGCATTCGCTGCGTCTGATTACACCCATCAAAAAGTCTACGACACTCACTGACAGCTTCAAAAATTTTTCCGATGTTTTACGTCCAATCTTGTAACTATATTTGCCCCATTCCCGTCACTGCGCTTTGGCTTTTTATAAGTTAGAAAAATATAATATGCCAAGTTTTGATGATACAAAGCCGTGTAAAAGCAATAAATTCCAACTTTGCTACACACTTGACCATCTCGTGACTGCGTATTGTCTGTTAAGATAACCGCACGTCAGTGACTTACCCGAAAACGTCCCCATATTCTTTAAGCCACCGGTCGAAACTTTCAAACTGGGTCTGAAAAAAAACGGCCAGGGCACAACAATAGAAAACGAAATTTTATTTCATAAATACAGTGAACTCCCGCTATGACGGCTCGAGAAGACCACGCTAGGTTGTTCGTCTTATAAATGCCGTCCCGAAAAAAAAAATCGCCAGCACGCAAAGGGGCATGCAAATATCTTGCTTCGAGACGGTGTACGATGTAGACTTACAATGGAGAAAAAAGACAAAACTTATTTTTTTGAGTGTGCAACTTGATATAAAACTCTCTGCAAGTGCTCTTGCCTGGTTTTATCAGGTCCAAGCGTCCACTGAGAGCGTGCATACGCTACCTCAAGCGACTACGCAACAGAGACAGAGAGGGAACTATCCTTGCATTTTCGGCGGTGACGCGGTGGGACTCGCCACGTGAACCGGCGTGAACTCACATGCTCCCGGTCAGGAATGGCATTGGTCTGGAAAGCTGCTACGTTCGCGAACAGGAAGTCTCCGTGGTCATTTTTTTTTACTTTTTTATCCTCCTACCTATGCGCTTCATTCCTACAGAGCAGAGCGATTACCAAACTGGCGCTCGCCCTTTTTTTCCTTGCTTTGACGCTGGCTCCCCTGGTTGAAGAGGGGAGAAGTGGTAGCCTTATACACGTCTTTTTTCTTTCTCCCTCCTTTTCTACGCGGAACCGCCAAGACTGCCCCGTTCGCTACCCAGGATCGCCAGCACTGCTGGTCACCCCAAAAGCTGTTTCTTTTAACCGAAGAGTACGTGCACGGCAATTCGTTTTAATCCGATTTTTTTGCATTGGATCTATGGAAAACTAAACAAACGTTCCCGCGTTGTTTGGCATAATGGAGAATTCCTCTTAACCGAGTTCGTCTTAACTGGACTCACGGTATTGTTCTTATGACAAACCTGCTGTGTTCCAAAGTGCGGCATTAGTAGTAGGATACATTACGACACTCCTAACCACTTCTTCGCCAAAATTTCCCAAGCCTGGCTTGAGAATGTACACGTGTTATATTTTTCTCATAATTCGGTAGAAAATAATATTACGGGTTTTTGATTACGCAATGCAACTGCGAAGCATTAGAGTTATATCCTAGCTGGTAAATACGGCGCTCCATGTTCTCCTCCTCACCGTAACCCACGTAATGACAGCAGACGCGACGATTGTAGCTTTCACAACTTCACTGCGACCTAAATAATCCAGAGACGTAAATGAAACTCCGAGTAATATGGAAACCTGCGATATGTGGGGAACCCGCGTAATGTGGGAACCCGCGTAATGTGTGGGAACCTGCGTAATGTGGGAAACTTCTGCTAAAACTGCGTGACGCACGACCTTCAACAGACTTACGTCAAGCTTCGAACACAACTGCCCCGCTGTTAGAAAAATATCCACCTGTTTCAAGATGGCATCTGCGTGGCCGTTGACGAGGCTCTGTAGTGGTGGCACTGGGATCCCGGTGCCTTCAAAAGCCCTGAAGCATTTCTTCCGTTGTCTGCCGAGAACAGAAAAAAGCGTTAGGGCAAAAATGGCAGACTCACCTGTCCCTTCATTTCGTAGGAGTCTTCCGGAAATATTTACAGGACCTTTATTGCAGGTCCCTTTGTAATTAAGTATCTCCCACCGACCTCCCCCTCTCGCAGGGGACCTTGATGGTAGAGCGGAAAGATTGATTTCCGCATCGCTGACGCTGTGCACTTCTTACGCGCTCTTCGTAGCATCTACCAACAGGTAATGCCTTGCAGGGTCTACACTGTAAAATGGTTTACACAATTAAGGGGCATTTTCGTTGTCTCTCTTATCCTTACAATCTAGAACTTCCTTTTACAGGCTGTCATAACTAACACCCGAACACCCCAGCAAGAACAAGCTGTTTTACAAGCTGTTTTATCTTTCACTACGCCCTTTACACGGGTGTGTTTTGGGTTTTCACTACAATTTAAGGGAGTTAATTACATTTAAAATCAACTTTAACGGCGAAATTTATTTCACTCAGTGAGAATTTTTAACTAATAACTTTGGATGAGCGCAGTGCATTGTTAGAACTGTCAGCATAGCCTTAGCTGTGGGAAAACTAGAATATGAGCTCTAATCGGTTACCTCGGCATTCCAGTGTATTAGTATTTCCAAAAATACCTTAATATGTGGCCTAAACCAGTTTTCTGTTGCCAATTTTGTTTTCATGTCATGCTACAGTTATCAAAACGGTGTGCGTTAGTATTCGTGTTGATAGCCAAAGCAGGCTTGAAAACTTAAAATATTTGGCTCCTTCATTATCTCTCCCCTTCTTTCTGGAAACGAAGTGTGATTGCCTTGATGGTGAACGATTAGATACTTCTCTTCTAATGGCATATAAATACCCCTCAACGTTCTCTGAGCAAACATATCCCACTTACAATAAAAAAATTGGCTTGATGCTTGATTATAATTCAGTGCTTTAAGGGTCTCTGCAACACTTCCTATAAACACTCTCACCCTTTTCTTCGCGTTTTGAAGCATTCTGGAAGCTATAGTTGTATTGGATTGGATTGGATTGGAAATCCTTTTAGCAGCCATAAGCACTTTCACAGGTGATTTACGGTAAGAACGATCCTCACTGCTTTGCCCACTCGTCAAGATTCACTTCGTGGAGAGGCGTGAATTTTTTTTATCTCTGAGTGACACTGAGTGATTTGCCATTCGCAGCAGATCCGGCTTTCGTTTCTGCTTTGCTTTTGTGCCGATTTTTCTAAAACAGCTATCGAATGCGATTATTGCTTCAAACAAAAGGATGCCAGCCAAGAGCCGCTACACCGTTCTAACGACGTAATTTGGGCGCTCGAGGAACGCCACCAAGACCGGGAGAGAAAGACAGAGATAAAAAAAATTCACGCATCTCCACGAAGTGAATCCTGGGCGAGTGGGCGAAGCAGTGAGGATCGTTCTTACTGTAAATCACCCGTGAGAGTGCTTATGGCTGCTAAAACGATTTCCAATTTAATCCAATCCAATAAAACTCAATTTAATCCAATCCAATCCAATCCTTTTCAATTCAGTCCCGTCCAATCCAACGCTCCTCGCGCATGCGCAGCACGGCTCTCCAGGAGCACTCTCTCTCTCTCTCTCCGCCTCTCTCTAACCTTTGTGAACCTTTCATTTCGTTCTTTTTAACCATTTGTGAACCTGTTGTTGACAGATGTTTCTATTTACACGGTGCTGTGCTTCTCTCTTCCTCCCCCTCTCTCTCTCTAACCTTGTGAACCTTTTATTTTGTCCTTGTTAACCTTTCGGGAACATTTTGTTCACACATGTTTCGATTTACACGGTGCTGTGCCGTGAGCAAGGACGCCCGACGGCGGACAAGACTCGGCCTTAAGGTGCTTCGCCCCTAAATATCTTTTAAGCAGGATTACAAGTTCACTAATTGGCATAGAGCCGCAATTATTAGCTGAGGTAGTTTGTGACCTGCTAATCTAAGTACAGGATGGGTTTCCTGGCTACGTTCTGAAACAATTAGGATTTAGAACAAAGTTGCAAAAATGTCTTGGAGGGTCTCTTTAGGTATATTTGTAGCTCGCATGGTACATAATGCGAAACGACTTACCTGATCAGCCACCGCCACAGCAGGGTAACCACGCAGACGCTCAACGCCGCTATCCACGCCCAGTGGCTCAACACCGACGTCGCGGTCATGCTGTTGTCCGCACCAGGTTCTCGCAACGACTGGCGGGTTTCTCACGGACGACTGCTTTGCTCGCCTGCACCGCACCGAAAACATGGGGCAGGCAAACTTTCCGGGAATGCAGAAAGTGTACTCGAGCACGTTTATGTCGAAAAACTTTACGCAAGGGCGTTGTCTATGCGTGCTTAACCTTCTCCTGGGGGTGCGTTACGCGCATTGATTATTCAAGACGAGTTTGTAATTGCGTAACCATTTACCACCCACCCGTCACGTTTGCTTGGTGGCACTAAAGGAACACGTCAACACGAATGGCGTGTTTTTCAATTTTTATGTATCCCACTGCATAAGGACGCTAAATTAGCTACATCCTGCCATTTTATTACATCACATCTGTTTTTACAGTATATATTTTAATGCGACAGACTACGGTATCCAGGAGTGCCTATTAGTACCCGTAAAGCCAGACTTGGCTATCAACAATCATATTCAAGGACTCTTGTTTGGCTTCGGTACTTTCGTTCGACTTGTCTTTTTTTTGTCTTTAATGTGGCCTACATTTACACTCTAATGCTAATCAACGTCTTAGCCTAAACACTTCGGCAATTTTCGGCAGACACAAGACAAGACAATTCACAGGCCGACGGACATACACCACCCGATCCGACGGGTTATGGAAATACGGCAATAAACCTTGTTGTATAGATTATTATATTTACAGCGTTGGTTCAGGGTAGTACGCGTGGCACCACCTAAGGAGTAGAGGGGAAAATTAGTTCACATCTTTTTTTCTCTCAACAGCCTGGACCTTGGTACCCTATGGTCGGCAGCCAAGATCGCACGTTGCAAACCCTCTGCCAGCAACACCATTTTAAGGAAAAGGCCTCGGGAATCCTTAAAAACGGAGCATGTGGCCCAGGAACTGCTTAAAGGGGCCCTGAAAGGCATTTTGAGCACACTAAATGAACTAGCGCAACCGTTAGATTGGGTCGTCAACGTCCTCTGTGCCAAGTATTACTCTTTTACGCGCAGCGGAAAGCTCACACTTTTGTTGCAAAGTTTGTCGTTTTTTTCTCACCCTTTCCTTCGTGTTTTTGGACGCCGCCATCTTCACATGTCTACATCATCAATTCCCAGATGTTCGTCATGAGCTAGACATCCTGCTATTGGGCGGCTTTTTCACGCACTTCCGGCAGAGATGAGTCGTCTGCTCAGCGTGGGCTCGCCGGCTGATCTGCCAGCGGAGTGCCGGAGTGCTTGGGCATTTTACGACAAACGAAAACAAGTGTGAAACAAACGCTTAACCGTTTGTATTGAATGCAACACGGCCATAACACGACATGGATATTCTCTTACCTGAGTACGTTCCATAAAGAAAGCGTTCAAGCCCCGTGGCACTTTCTTTCGTTGCAATCGCAGAGAACGCCCTGAGCCGAATGCCGGGTTTGACGCATACATTTTATTCAGCTTCAAAACAATCCAGAGATGCGTTTCTAACGAATACAACGTCACAAACATGCGTTGAAAGTCTGAACCACGATTGACAGAGGATGGGTTGCCTCCTGCCCCGTCGTAAATTCGGTACTCACCTCGCGCGCGGTTTGCGGGGACGAACACCAAGTCACTTAACTCTGGCGCACAAGCCGATGGCTTTTAGCCACGCACGCTGCAAATACCCCATGCGAGGTTGAGTCGTGCGTCGCTCGAGAAAGATTATCCAGACCATGGGAAGAACTATCCAACCGCAAGAAGCACAACGTCGCATTTCATCGCGAAACAAAGGCGTCCACAACACACACACCATCGCCTCCTGTAATGCCAAACGCATCTCGCACTTCCCAATAGGAGTGGGTGGTACGCCTGCAGTGCCCACATGTCGCGAGGTGGGGCCCCAAGCTGAACCGGGATCACGGAACCGTAACTGACTTCTGGAGCGGTTTGTGCCTTGTTGCCAAGGCAACCGATGTTTGAGATTGTCAAAGAAATGGCGCTCGCTCCACCGCTAGAAAGCTCAGAGCCGCGGCGGAGAATGTTTTGCCAACGTTGCCGCTCTCCACCACGTGTCGCCCCAAGCTGAACTGGTCACATGATTGAAGCGTTTTGTGCACGGGTTCTGTATCGGTTCAAAATGTCTTTTTCACATGCCGCCGCCAGGAATTACCACCGCCGCAAAATAAGACCCAGCACCAGCGGGGCCACATCTGATACGGCGCTTTTTGGATAAACAGTGCGCGGTGCATCAAGGGAACGAGCCCACGACCCTCCCCGTGCGGCTACGAGTTCGCCGCCGATAAAAAGTCATGTGCCGCCAGCAACGTACACCGCGAAGGGGCAAGGCCAGGCCGCCGCATACATGCGGCCAGATTTTTCGTTCGCTTTTCCAGCCTTGAGCGGAGTGCGTGCGGGATTCATGGTATCAACAAAGCTTGCCCGTAGCAGACGACAGTCTGAGCAGCGCAATAGCTGAAGTACGTCACCGCTGCGGAGCGCAGCATCATGGGAGGCAAGGCTCGCGCGCCGTCAACAGCGGAGAGTAAGTCGAAAGGAGGAGGAAACTCGGAGCGACGATAATGCGCGGTTTTTGATTTACGATTTCTCAGCTAATACTCATCGCTTTAACAAAATTCTTGCGGGAGGAGATTGCAAATACATTGCTTTATTTCGGTGCATGTACATCAATGCATCGGCGGAAGGTATTTCAGGACCCCTTTAAATGAGAGAAGGGGAAAGTGGGTCAGTGAAAAATTCACCCACACGAATCTGTCGAACAACCAAAATCAAACTAGTGGCGCGGACCTCACCTTATCAATCATGTTTATCACCTGCAAATTTTATTGCTAATTTCTTGTGGAAACAAAGTAGCATTGAGGTTTAAAAGCACGGGTGTGCAGTCTCATTTCTTACACGGTTTACCGCGACCCGAATTTTCTGTGAATTTGAAGATTTCTCACTTCCCTAATACCCGGAAATGTCCGTGCTCATAAAAGAAACGATAATCCATTCTCAAGGGTTCGGCAACAGGTATATGGTGCAAGACTATGCGCTAGTGCCCGTTTACTTGTCTATAAGGAACATGGCAACTCTAGACGAGATAAGCTATTCTATTATCAAAGTCATTCCTTGGCGCCTTTAAAACAAGACGTGATTTAACAGAGCGGAATGGAGGCAGCGTTACCTTATTCGGTAGTATGATAACGTAGAGGTCGATGTTCCAGGCACTGTGTAGCTCTCGTTCTGAACTGCCTCTGTGTGATTACCTTTCGGAAACGGCAGATTCCGCGGTGAGTTTCAAAGCAACTCTGAATTAACACGCGATCAGTTTCGGGTAAACAATAATCTATTTTATGCTCCTCTAAGCGTTTAAATAGCCGGTAATACGGTTACTGATGGGTTGTGAAGCAAGCTCGATAGGATCCGTTGTTTCAGATGAAGACCCGGGATTTCGCGTCACTCAAGCGTTATCATTCTTCTTTGCCGAGAGCGTCAGGGTTGCCTCGGTAGATTTATTGCGGCCAATACACCAAGGGCTCTGCCGGAACATGACCAAGTATGAATAAGAAATAACCTTTAATCGGTAGGCGTTTTGCGAGGCGCCGTTTGGCCGTTTCTCTGAGTAAACGTTAAGCTCGTATTGGTAAGAAGCCTCATCACGCCTCACGGTAATAAAGTATTCTTTCCTTAGACGTCTAGCCTTTAAAATCACTGTCGCCGCCTTCCGGGAGGGCCATACAGGCAGATGATAATTGAAAGTGCAAGAAGGCTGCACCAGTTGAGACTTGGCCACTAATGCGAAGCATATTTAGGCCACTTCTCTGTTTAACGAATCTCACGTTAGTTTAGTGGCCATAACGGAATACGGCACCCAAGACAGCGTCTTTTCTTAAACCCGGAGAAAGGCGTATGCATCAAGCCCAACCTCAACTTCGCTTGAGAGAATGACGACACACCAACTATTTTTAAACGCATACCTGCGGATCTTAACTGTTTACTCTTTATTCTTCCTTTAGCACTTTTTTTTCTTTAGGTAAAAATATGTAGTTTTGCCCATCAGCGAAACTTTAAGCAGCTTTTCCTTCGTTTTAGTATTATCATTTCAAGTTATTAACTTGAGGACGATAGGTACAGTCGGGCTCACTATGACCTACACCGCTCATTAGTATTCAGACGATTATATCGTCAAAACAATGACTTTAGGCATATACGTTAGGATAAGGCTTGATTCATTAGGACGTTGCTCTCCTAATGCATGTACGGTATACGAAAACCTTTCTAGTTTCGTTCGGAATCAGTTTCAATTTTTTACGCTTGGTTATTTAGTTAAACACATAACGCCCAGGTTAAGGTAAATCATCGCAACTGTGTTACTTCATTTTCCGTTTTCCAGTATGTTTTTTCTTCAATGAGGTAAGGCCGCCATATGTGGGGGTCAATAGCCATATTGTTCGACGTTCGGTTTTGTACGGTTATACATTTGTTGTTAGTGTCCCTTTTTATCTGCATAAAGATTAGTTTACAAGGTTATAATCATAAATTTCTTAACTTCCTCAGTTACGCATATCTGCGCAATTGCCATGCACTGCCCTGTTCGCGCGGGGTACACGGGAAACAATGGTTCCTTGTTGAAACTTGCGATGGTGATTATTTGTGACACTCCTACCTACGTACGTCATTACCGTGTGTCCACTAGATGTAGGAAAACTATTCGTTCAGTTTCACAAAGACCTATTTCACGTTTCATTGGGGGATCTTTAAGAATGCTTGAACGTCTCGTCCCTCTCCCTACGAAACTTTCAGCTCTCCCCGAGGCTCGCTCCTTGCTTTGGATTTGAAAGTCCGGAACACGGAGCTGTGATACGTCACTGCCATCCCCATTCCTTCCTTCTTTGCTGCCTTGAACTTGTTGGTTGTCAAAGCGAAAGCTCTCTGAGTAGGACCGATGTCGTCCTATAAAAAACTAACGCATTCCCCATGGAACGGTCTGTCGAATGAAAAGCTGTGATGAGATCTCTGGACACGCGATGCATGCAAGAAACCGGGCTTCCATTGTGTCAATACGGTAACTGGAAATTTGCTAAAAAGGTACGCTTCTACGTAAGATAATACACGCATCGATTATGAAGAAGCAGTACAATAGTATACCTTAGCTTCATAAACCACGTGTCGGTGCACATTTAGACCATTCGTAGATACGTTTACTTAGTGCGCGAAAAATCGTCTTATAAGTTCGCTCTTCGTTTTAGATTTGGGTCTTGAAAGGCTCGATGATCGTATGGACGCGCTTAAAGCGAAGGTTAGACGCACTTCGACGTTTGGAACTCCTCTCAAATTTATTTAGGAAGGGAGGGTAATTTTTTTCATTTTAAGACGCGTGAAATGGCGACAGGAGACACGGGACCCGTCGAGACGGCGTGCGCCGCGGAGCATGCACGGCACAAACCGGTGGCGAGCCGTGCTTCGACTTTCCCTCTCCCCTAGCAACAGTCGGCAGAGGAGCGAAGGCAGCGCCACGACAGCTGCGCACTCTTTCGTTGTGTTCTTTCCTTCTGGGGACGGATCGACGCCGATAATCTTTGCCGACATGCCCCACCTTTTGCTCGTGCAACAGAAACAGGGCGCCGAGAACTAACATTCTTCGTATTTACCACAATCTTTGACAAGCGTTTTGTAGATTGCGGTATTTCCTGTGCGGCGTTGCTCATTCTGATTTTCTAAGTATTGTTGCGACATTGATTCATCGAAAACCTGCCTTTGACCCTCAGTCATCGAGTTTCCACGAACCAGCGTATTCACAGTGGCGACTATGGGGCTACGTGGCTATACATCCGTCATTGACTTTCACGAACCAGCGTATTCACAGAAGCGAACTATGCTGCTACTTGAACTATGCGCCTTTCAGCAAGCTCGTGGCTTCTCAAGCGCCAACCGGCCACCGGCGGTGCTAACAAAAGCAATGCTGGGCGCCCTGCACAGCAAGCCTCATTGTCTTGGCCTTTTGTGGCGTGTTGTCTTCAATAAGCCATTCGAAAAATATTAGCACAGAGGAATGCAAGGCGTCTTCGTGGTAGTGCAACATCGCCAGGACAAAGGGGGGCTCTGACCCACGGCGGATTGCCACGGCGGGAGCAACCTAGCGCTCACCTGCCCAAGAGGGGAGCGGGTCTCTCGTGTGTGTGTGTGTGTGTGTGGGGGGGGGGGGGGAGGGGGGCGCTGCTTTCAGTGCCATGAATTCTGTGATTCGTGCGTCCTGAAGTCAGCCGGAGAAGGTGCCTATTTAATCTCGCGCGCGCAGAAGCGCACTGCCCCGCTCTGATACCAAGATGTAAATAATTGTATATAAAGTCTTCTTCTTCGTCAACTTGCCCATCATGACTGCCCCGGCACTACACCAACCTCGGCCCACATCGACCACGCTACCATGGTTCGCAACAGTGGAGACAGCGGTGAAATTCCTAACAGTGGAGTCAGCCCCTGGCTTCCCAACAGTATACAATACCAAATACCACAAGAGCCCCATAACCTCACCGAAAGGCATAGAGGGAACCTCGATCATAATTCTCGGCCTTCGATGCGCCTCATAACTCTTTTTTTAACACGAAAGTGTTTTTTGTCGCGGTTCACCAAGATCTGGCTGACGTCAGATCCGTCACAGAAATGACATCGCCAGAAAAACTTTGACACGGCGGCGCCGGGATTTGAACCACGAACTCTTTCGCCGCAACTTGAGGTACGAAACGTGCTCCCAACAGCGCTATGAACAGACGCGTAAACGAGACGACAAACGCGCCTTATATCCTTCCCTTCAAATGGTGCTCCCGTCTAGGAGAAACGAAGCGAAGCAGTGCATCATGACGCTGAGCGTCGGCAGTTGGCGCCTCGATGCCTGCGCCTACGTGCACGGGGGTCGCGCAGCATAACCTGCGGGGAAGCCGGTAAAGCAATGACCACGGAGTAAGATAGGCGCCTGCTTGCGAGTTTCACGCTCGTGGCGCGTCCTGTGGTTTCAGTCATATTTACGGGATGTTCCGGCGCGTGCAATCCAGTGTCTAACGTTGATGCCTATAACGGTGCCATACCGACTAAATATAAATAACGATGTGCAAGTTCACATCGACCCACAATAAGCATTAAACTGCTCCTGTGGAGGCGCATTTCACTTTCATGTTTTACCGGTTCCTATTAAAGAGGGATCAACCATATTCTTTATCTGCTGGCGTTACAAACACCCCTAACTCTTTACCGCAGGAGAAAATACTGTCATTCACGTAGTTTAAATTCTGCACGTGCATTTGCACCAATATGTTCATTTGTGTACCTTCCACAACGTGTTGCTCGCCATATACGCGATGTCTGCAGCGCAACGACACCTATTGTGCCACGACAATCAATTCGTGTATGCTGCGGCGTATACCAGGATATCTAGGCATTTGTACATACTTGCTATAACAATCGGTCGCGCACTGCGCCATTCGTGACCCCGTATGCGTTGCTTCCAGATAGGCGGTTATCGAGGGTTCTGCAAGCCGGATTTACGATGGTGACTCGAGGCTAATGCACTGGACAACAATGCTTTACCGGCTGAAATGCTGAAGGGGTCAGTGTTTGCCAAATGGCTGAGCCATTGGCTCATTTTACTGGTTCTATTTCTTGCACAGGTTGTCCTTTCTTTTTGCGAAATTCAGCCTTCCTGTTGGGGATAGCAATATTCCTTTGTGAAATATCCTTGCGAGGATACAGAGTATACACATGAATAAACAGGTGGGTGCGAAAATAGAAACTTTCTTCTTTTTGTAGCTACACCTACTTGTAAGTCTCTTCGTATTATCTTCGGCTACTAAAATTTTTTCACGAAACTCGGTTGCACACAATACATCACAGCAATAGGAATTCAGCCACTCGAGAGAACCCAGCTAACACAAGCGGCGTAATTTTGTTATGCCCTAAAATTGGCCTACAGTGATCCTTCTTTCAGCGATCATGGCACGACCATCATGCATACTACGATTCAAATCATTACACACGCATAGAATGTGACAAGAGAATTTTATTTTTGGGCTTCAATCTGGTGTAGTTTGATGCAGACTGGGTCTTTGGTAAAACGAGAAAAGCACAGGTGCTCAGCTCCAAGTCCAATCCTGACCTGCTCAGCTCTTCACAGCACCGTTGAATCCCATAGATGCATCGGTGCCGTGGTTTTTATTGCGTTAGCAACGGAGGGGGCACATGGGCAAAAGTTGTCGCCGTTCGTCCGTGGATACAGCGCGTCAGAAGGACATGCAACAAAACAGCTCGTGTTGACAAGGGTGACGTCGGGGTAAGGTTGGCTGCGGTTCGCTGCGTACCGACGTCTGGCAGCTCGGCCGATGTGACGAGGTCTAGGTGGCGGTGGCTTGTGCACGGTTTGCGTTTCTGTGTTTGTTTGGCACGGCTGGCGGCATTTTCTTTTTTTTTTTTTTTTTGCGAACGGGGTGCGACAAACACTTCGTTGCGGGTTCCTGAAGCGAGAACAGTCCGTGCAGAACAGCGACTCGAAAAACCAAAAAAAGCACATATAACACAAAAAGGCATTTTTAGGGGCTAAAAAACACATATAGGCTCATATAGTCAAAACAGGCGCTAAAAGCCCATAGAATCACAGTAGGCATTATAGGCACAATAAACAATTGCCTAAAGCGCTCCCCTTCCCTTAGTTCATGCTAATTGTTAAAGAGGCTTGATACGGACTCAAGGAAAAAATAGGCATTATGCCTAAAGTTCCGGTCTCTAGTGATGAGCGTCGGTCTGCTACCAAGCAGAAAAGGAAGAAGTTCCAACTCCCATAATTAGAAGAAAAGAGCGGAGACCGCACCGCCCGGTGGACAACTCGTCACCACGCGTCTACTGCTTGACAAGCAGTGTCAAGAATTCGGCTGCATTCTTTGCAACTTATTTTTGTTTACTTCGCCGCACCGCATTAGTTGTGATTTTGTCGTTCCCGCCATTTCGTGCTGGCCGCTCCTGGCGGCTCCATCTGGAGGAGTAGGTTAAAAACGAGGGAACTCAAAGCCTGCCACAAGATGGCGTGAAATGCGAGCGAGCTCTAGGGTGCCTGGATGCGCGCGCGCCGGCGGGCGTGCGCATCCAGGCATTCTAGCGAGCTCTTTCAATTGGGTGCTCTCTTGCGCTCCCGTGTCGTCGGCTACTGCTACAATGAGTGCACAAATTAGGTCTCTCCTTAAGGATTAAAAGTCTCTTTAAGCGTAGAAAGTTTCATTTAAGGTACAATGTCGGAAGTGCAATGAATCGCAGCTAAAAGAGATGCCCATTGGTATCGAACGCCAACTTTCTGTGACTACCCGCCGCCTTGGTGCACAAGCAATAAATTACGCAAACAATTCATACCATAGTACATAACAGTGATCCGTTGCCATTGAGTATATTTGTTAGCACTAGAGGAAACACCAGAGCTGCAACTAATAGCCATTTTAATTTGCGAGTTTGCCGTAATACCTACGGACAAAGATTAATTCCGTTTATTGGAGCCCATTTGTGGAATTGCATACCTGGTAACATGACGAATAAAATGAACTTTTGTGTGTATTTAAAACACTATTTGCTAAGTTTCCATACATTGTGGCCATTGCGTTTTTTGTTGGAACGTAATGATTGTTATGACTGTATTGTCACGAAGCCAAGGACGACGAAGTTGTCTTGAAGGAGAAACAAGTTTATTGGAGCGAACTTGTGCTCCCCTAACAACTTAAAAGAATACAGAGGCGGCGAAGCAGCGGTCAACAAAGTGACTTGGGTCGGCGAGCGTCGCAGAATCGAATGCCGAGGCGTCTGCTCTGCAGGCTTTTTATCTTTCGGCGCAGGTGTTTCTGGAACCGTCGATTCACATCCAGAACATTGTAGATCACAGGCGATTATTCTGGGATAGCGACGTTAGGGCGAAACAGTTTGCTTATCTGAATGTGATAGCCCGTGCGGCATAAAAATAAAGAACGGAAGACGTGCTTTGCTTGGAACGCAGATAACACAGCCGGGCGTGGCGCGGCAGTACAAACAAACAATAAATAAGCAAGCCCATACATGGTTCGCGGCATTACCCCCCCTATAAGAGTGCATCGACCCGATGCAAAAATAAAAGGCAGTCCGAACAAACAACAAAAACAACAACAAGAACAACAACAACAAAAAAAGTCCGTCATCTTGCATAGTAAGGTTTCAAGCGAACCACGTGAACGACTTCGGGCCGCGTGCGTCGTCGCGATGTTCCAGAATCACCATCGGGCATCACCTCGTAGGTAAGTTGGCCGACACGTCGTAGAATTTGGTAGGGTCCGAAATATCGTCGCAGAAGCTTCTCACTGAGTCCGCGTCGTCGGATGGGAGTCCAAACCCAAACACGGTCCCCTGGGTGGTACTCGGCGTCTCGGCGTCGAAGGTTGTAGCGTCCGCCATCCACGAGCTGCTGGCGCGTTGTACGAACTCAAGCCAGCTGGCGGGCCTCGTCTGCACGCTGAAGGTATCCTTGGATGTCGGTGTTGAGGTCGTCGTCTTCTACGTGCAGAAGCATGGCGTCGAGCATCGTAGTTGGCCGTCTTCCGTAGACAAGCTCGAACGGCGTCAGCTGCGTCGTCTCCTGGATAGCCGTGTTGTACGCAAACGTGACATACATGAGCACTTCGTCCAAAGTCTTATGTTCAACATCAACGTACATTGACAGCATATCTGCGATTGTCTTCTTCATACGTTCTGTTAGTCCGTTCGTTTGGGGGTAGTACGCCGTCGTTCTTCTGTAATCCGTGTTGCTGTAGCGTAATATTACTTGCATCAGCTCCGCAGTAAAGGCCGTTCCGCGGTCCGTGATTAGGACTTCCGGGGCTCCATGTCGCAGCACAACTTGGCTTATGAAGAACTTTGCGACTTCCTGTGCAGTGCCCCTCGGAAGAGCGGCGGTCTCTGCGTAGCGCGTCATGTAGTCTGTCGCCACGACAATCCACTTGTTCTGTGATTGTGACGTAGGGAACGGGCCTAGAAGGTCTATTCCAATCTGTTGAAAGTGCCTCGACGGGACGGCGATCGGTTGCAGAAAGCCGGCGGGTCTTGTCAGCGGCGTTTTTCGTCGCTGGCAGTCACGGCAACTCCGAACGTAGTGGGTGACGTCGGATGTAAGGCGGGGCCAGAAGTACTTCGCCTTGATTTTTGCAATAGTGCGAGCTGTGCCGAGATGTCCGGAAGACGGGTCGTCGTGGCACGCTTCCAAAATTTCGTCACGGAGCTCTGCAGGGATGACAAGTAGGTAATGCGTTCTCGTTCCGGGGCTGAAATTCTTCTTCACGAGGACGGAGTTTTTGAGGCTGAATGCTGGCAAGTTCCACTTGAACGCCCTAGGCCCGGCGACATTTCGTCCTTCGAGGTAGTCGATCATGACGCGCAAGTCGGGGTCGGCACGCTGCTGGGCGGCTAGGTCGCTCTCCGTAACGACTCCGAAGAACGCGCTGTCTTCATCGGAGTCTAGTGGTGGCGGGTCGACGGGGGCGCGAGACAGGCAGTCGGCGTCGGAGTGTTTCCTGCCGGATTTGTAGACGATTGTAACGTCGAACTCTTGCAGGCGCAAGCTCCACCGCCCAAGACGGCCAGAGGGGTCCTTCAAATTGGCGAGCCAACACAGCGCATGGTGGTCTGTGACAACCTTGAATGGTCTACCATATACGTATGGCGAAATTTTGAAAGGGCCCATATAATTGCGAGGCGCTCTTTTTCAGAGGCTGAGTAATTTTTCTCCTCCTTCGACAGACCCCGACTGGCCAAGGCGATTACTTTTTCGCTACCGCTTTGCTTTTGAACGAGAACGGCACCCAAGCCTATATCGCTGGCGTCGGTGTGCATTTCTGTTTCGGCGTTTTCGTCGAAATGAGCGAGCACGGGAGGGCTTTGCAGGCGTTTTTGCAGCTCGCAGAATGCCTTTTCGTTGGTCGTTTTCCTAGCTAAAAGGCGTTATTTTTCGTCAACCCTGTGAGTGGCTCTGCAGTGCGGGCGAAGTTTGCGACGAAGCGCCGGTAGTATGCGCACAGTCCGAGAAATCTTCGCACGCCCTTCTTGTCTTTCGGCCTTGGGAAGTTCGCAATGTCCGAAGTTTTTGCCCGGTCAGGTAGGACTCCCGCGGCGTTGACGACGTGGCCCAAGAACTTCAGCTCCTCATACGCGAAACGACACTTTTCAGGCTTCAGCGTTAACCCCGATGTACAAATGGCCTCGAGTACAGACTCCAACCTTGCAAGGTGTTAGTCGAAATTCCGGGCGAATACCACAACGTGGTCGAGGTATACGAGGCAAGTGTTCCACTTAAGGCCAGGTAGCACAGTGCCCATGACTCTTTGAAACGTTGCTGGCGCCGTGCACAGCCCAAAAGGCATCACCTTGAACTCGTATAGGCCGTCCGGGGTTATAAACGCAGTCTTCTCTCGGTCTCTCTCGTCCACTTCAATTTGCCAGTAGCCGGTCTTCAAATCCAACGATGAGAAGTACTTGGCATGGCAGAGGTGGTCAAGGGCGTCGTCGATTCGTGGCAGGGGATACACGTTCTTTTTGGTGATTTTGTTTAGTCGCCGGTAGTCAGCGCAGAACCTTAATGTGCCGTCTTTTTTCTTTACGAGTACGACCGGCGCAGCCCAGGGGCTTTTCGATGGCTGTATAATGTCGTCGCTGAGCATGTCGTCGACTTGAGTCTGGATGGCTTCCCGTTCGTGGGAAGAGATGCGGTATGGCGACTGTCGGGTACGTCGGGCTCTATCTTCAGTTATAATACGGTGCTTCGCTAGGGGTGTCTGACGTAATTTTGAACTCGACGAAGAACACTCGCTGTAGCGACGCAGCAAAGCCAATAATTTGTTCCGTTGTTCTTGCGGTAGCGCCGGATTCACGTCGAAGGGCTGCGGGAGCTTGAAGGTGCCTACGGGTGTGCGTTCAAAGTCGGCGACCGCGATCACATCACTTGCTTCTTGCGTTTCTTCGAGGAACGCAATTGCAGCTCCCTTGTTTAAATGCTGGTACTCTTCGGTGAAATTAGTGACCAAAACGTGAGATTGGCGTTGCTTAAAGTGCGCAATGCCTCTTGCGACGGAGACACCGCGGTCGAGAAGCAACCTTCGATCACTCTCTACGATAGCGTCGATGTCAGAAGCAGCATCCTCACAGTAGACGGCGATCATCAAGCTTGCGCGGGGCGGCAGGGTGATGTGATCGTCGGCGATCCCGACAGCAGCACGGTGATCGGGGTTCGGCTGCGGCGTCGTGGAGTGATCGGAGGAAAAAGTTATCGACTTGGTCTGCAGATCAATTATTGCGCCGTTGTCCGTCAAAAAGTCCATTCCGAGAATTACGTCGCGGGAGCAGTTAGGCAAAATAACGAACTCAGCAGGGTACGTGGTGCCGCCTGTGGTGACGCGTGATGTGCACGTTCCACTTGGCGTTACGAGATGGCCTCCTGCTGTGCGTATATGCGAACCGTCCCATGTTGTCGTACCTTTCTTCAGAATCGACGCGAATGAGCCGCTCATTACCGAGTAGTCGGCTCCCGTATCGATGAGGACGCCGCTTTCCTCGAGTTTCTGGTGCGTCGGGGCGTTGTATCTCGCCTTGTGCGTGTTGACGGTCGGGCACCAAGCGTCGTCATTCTCGTCATCTTCTAAGCGGCAGGCTCTGTCGTTTCAGGTACGCATCGCGTCGTGTCGCCGTCGGGTTCGGGAGTCACGTCCGGGCTAAATCGAGTCGTTGGGCTGCAGGTACGGTGTTCGATGCGGCCATGCGTCGTTGGAGGGTTTTCTTTTTTTCGCCGTTCTGCAACTTCACCTCCAGAATTTGCTGCTTTTAGTTTCCCCCGCGTGGGCTGGGAGACCTTCCACGTGAGAAGTCAGCGGTGTTATGGCGGTTTGGCGACTGGTACCGGTAGGGCGACGGCGAACGGTTGAAGCGGGCAGGCCCTCGGTTCGTGTTGGACAGGTATTCGTCGATCTCAGTAGGGCGCTGGCCGGGTCGGGGGCGTGGTGTGTCAGACGGAGAATCCTCACAGACCGAGCCTCTTGTAAGCGCAGCGACGGTAGATGTGGTCGGCCTCTTCGCAGTGGTAGCACAGCGGGCGATTATCGGGCGTTCACACACACGTCGGTCTTCCTTGGCGTCTGGTATTGGTCTACAAGGCGTCGGGCGGGCGGCATTGGACGGCGGTATGGCTGGGCCTCTTGACGACGGGTTGGAGCAAGGCGGGGTTGACGAAGAGCTGCGGAGTAGGTCATCGCTTGGGGCTGACGGGGTGCTTCTGAAGGCATAGAAGTTCCCAGCGCCTGTTGAACCTCTTCACGGATGACGTCAGTCAGAGAAGCCACTTGAGGTTGCGGCGTTGTTGGAAAAAGCTTCTGAAGCTCCTCCTTGACCACTGCTCGAATGGTCTCGCGCAATGTATCGGAGCTTCCAGTTGCAGCACCGATGGTCTCCGAGAACAGCGCGTTGACAGGGCGGTCGTACTGCCTCGTTCGAATTTCTAGCGTCTTCTCCATCGCGGCCGCCTCAGACGCGAATTCAGCCACCGTCTTCGGCGGGTTACGGACTAGACAAGCAAAAAGCTCTTGCTTCACTCCTCGCATTAGAAACCTGAGCTTCTTTTCTTCGGTCATTTCGGGGTCCGCACGGCGAAAAAGTCGCTTCATCTCCTCAACGAAGATCACGACACCTTCGTTGGGGTGCTGCGTTCGAGTTTCAAGCAAAAGCGCAGCTCGCTCTTTTCTCACAACGGTAGTGAAGATGTTAAAGAACTCCCTTTTGAATTGAGTCCAGTCGGTCAAAGAACTCTCATGGTTCTCGAACCAAGTTCGAGCAGCATCTTCTAAGTAAAAGAAGACATGCCGGAAAGTTTCTTCGTCGTCCAACCTGTTGAAGATGCGGACGCGCTCCAGCTTCTCCAACCATTCTTCGGGGTCTTCAGCGGGGGCTCCCCGGCACGATGGCGGTTCCCGGGACTGCTGCAGGACGATTGGCGACGTTGTTTCTTGCACCATGGTGTTGGTTGCAGCGTTCCTTCTCTTGGGCCCTTCTAGAATGAGACCGAACTAGGGTAGCAATCCTTGCAGTCGGCTGCTTTCTCTGGTTGGGCTGGCTTGGCGGCTTCCAGATGTCGTAGAGAGCATAAAGGGTGAGTACCCCGCACCTCCACCAGATGTCACGAAGCCAAGGACGACGCAGTTGTCTTGAAGGAGAAACAAGTTTATTGGAGCGAACGTGTGCTCCCCTAACAACTCAAAAGAATATAGAGGCGGCGAAGCAGCGGTCAACAAAGTGACTTGCGTCGGCGAGCGTCGCAGAATCGAATGCCGAGGCGTCTGCTCTGCAGGATTTTTATCTTTCGATGCAGGTGTTTCTGGAACCGTCGATTCACATCCAGAACATTCTAGATCACAGGCGATTATTCTGTGTTAGCGACGTTAGGGCGAAACAGTTTGCTTATCTGAATGTGATAGCCCGTGCGGCATAAAAATAAAGAACGGAAGACGCGCTTTGCTTGGAACGCAGATAACACAGCCGGGCGTGGCCCGGCAGTAAAAACAAACAATAAATAAGCAAGCCCATACATGGTTCGCGGCAGTATTATGTTATGGGGTGATTTCGTTTGTCACATGATATGTTATGTTGGGTTATTATACGTTATGATATCTTCACTTACGTACTATTTTTCAACAGGTATTCGTTGCTGTCACTACACATATAGCGTATTTTGCCTTGGATTCGCTACTAGCCAACCAACTATAAGTTCAAACACTGTATTAAATATTTATGTAAATACGAAATGAATAAAACTGAAACTGAACTGAACTGAACATACACGCTCACAAATAATTATAAAGCTTGTGTCTGATAGGAAATTAACTATTGTTGGTCGCACGTTGCAGGCGCGTTTGACTCAGGACAACATTAAATACCTAGCTATGAAGGTGGATAAAATTTTTGTGCTTGACCCAACACATAGCTCACATTCACTGAGAAATATCAGTTAAAACATTGAGAATTTTTATGGCTTTGCTATTCCCGGTAAAGTGTAATAGCATTAATAAAATGTTGCACAGATTTCAGGGTTACATAATCCAGGGCTCGGTAGGCCTTGTACTGCCTGCCGTTGGCGATGCAAAGAATCACGCTAAGCTGTGCGAAGAATATCTTACTGCCAGCCGATACATACCCAGGCGTCTGACAAGATGTGTTTGTGGCCTCAGTTGGTAACCCCAGCTTCCACTAGTTAAAATCCCTGTTGTGTCGCGTCGCCGACGGCACCGAAGGGCGATGCAGAGCGACGTGCGCTCAACTTGAAGGGGTAGGAGCAAAGATACTGTATTCAAAATGGCGTCACCTTTTATAACTTCGGCTTAACCCCCCTGGTGGTAAAGAACCGAATCCCCGGGAGGAAAAAACCCCAATAATACATGATCCCTGCCTAGATACAGCCTCGACCATCATAGGAAGAACCGGGCACATGAAACAAAACAATTCCGGTATACGACACCCACATATCCAAACAAGATGATGACTCACTCATGGGCGCATACAATACAGTCCCGTTGCCAGATATAAAAATTCCAAAGCCAGGCCCAAAATAGCGAGACCTAAATCCAGCCAGCCAAAAGATACAGAACAGACCCAATCAAAGGCCCACATGACCTCGAACAAGGACAATACACGATACAAGCGATGGCCACTACCAGAGCTCGAAATAGCAGTGTAGTTCCTCCGTTGTGTACCCTTCCTTAGGGGACGATTCGTTACCCATTGCAGAGTTTGTAGGTCCCCACGAGACAGCCGTTCACTTCAGTTAACTGTTTGGAAAGACCACACTTCTCCTCACAGTAAGAGTTCCTGTAAGAGACTGAATTTCGCTTCACATCACTCCATTGGCACTCCCCATTCACTCCACCCTCACAACAACTGCACATACGCATCCGGGTTCCGGGGAACAGCCATTTCCCCTTTCCTTCGCCACATAAACCTTTCCCTGTCAGCCGACGTTGCCACTCCTTACACCACACAGGCATCTAATGCGGCTATCTTGCTTTGGAACACAAATCACTCGGAAATTACCAGACAACGCAACCATCTTGAATACTGGAATTAAATTTTTTTTAATTATTTTCGAACGCAGAAACGTTGACAGGTCCGTTTCTCGGAAAGACGAACATGTTAAATTTATGCAAAAGAACTTGTACATAAACTTCTGTACAAATGTCGCCTGAGATTCACCAGATTTAACGTCAGCAAAACACGCTCGCGAAGGAATATAGACGGCGCCCTGTCTTCTGCCTCTTGTAATCTCTTGATCCTCAGAGCGTTTTACTCAAATTGTAGTGAAGTAGTCTTCATTTTGAACGTACAAATAAAATGCCCCTCAAGATATGAGACGTGTGTTCAGCTGGGATTAAGCAACTATCGACCCCAAATTCTGGCACGATACAATTCAAAATAAAGATCTGTCTCGCTGTGCTCCTGTTTGAAATCAGTTTACATGAGTGTCTCACCGAATCTGGCTTCACGTTATAGTTTCTTGTAATAATTGACCAATCAAATTGCGCAGTGATTTTTCTTGAATTCAAACTGAATCTATGTCGGTGATAGAGGACCACGAGGGTCATTTTTTATTTTTTTTTTCACTTTGCTTATTGGTAGGGGGAACTTCCAAGTGGCTTATAACAAATACAAACTTGGGACTACATGCTGCAAATAATTTCTAATTATGTGCGAACTTGTTAAAGTGTATCAGTAGCAAAACTCTCCCATTACATACGTTCAACGCAATACTTTCTGGAAAAAAAGTAGGGTATCTGAGCATCCTTGCTGAGACGAGGAATTACAGTAAACGATTCCAATGGTTAACTGCTCGTCGTAACTACAGCCCTGCTTATAGCGGAATTACAAAGGGACCCGAGATGGGAAAGTTTCCTGGGCATGCCTGACTTTCGCAGTCTGCATAAGCGAGTCGTTTGGTCATGCAATCTAGCTTCAGCAAATGTTCCAGGTATGGTGGGTATTTTGTTGCATATGATATAAACATCCTTGTAAGAATTCTGTTTGTATGAAAAGCGCACAGCCCTGTGCTCAGCGTGCCAGCATCCCATATCAAATCCAACGTCGAGTGCTCTATGACGATGGCATCGCGACGCTACTTACAACAAGACTCAAACTGGAAACTAAGCAAGCAAGCAATAAAAAAACACAGCTTAGCATGCCGGATGAGGGTGTGTTCTTTGTATCACAGAGAGAGACGCCATTGGTTCAACATTTCTTGCCAATGGTGAACGAGGGCTCCCCCATCCCAAGATCAAAATACTTCAAATCGTTTAGCTGCATACTAGCGTTCTGAATTACGTCCCTGTTTCCTATCTGATTTATTTTCCACTTTCAGAGGATGCGGCGTGAGCCCGATGTCTTGATATCCCGTATATCGACGTCGTAAAAACCAGGGCACCAGTGACCGCCCGTATTTAGCTCGCAAGGACCCCTATCCTGCATATCAGTCTGCAGTGTAGGCGACTATAGAATATAGGCTTCCAGAAACAGCACGAGATTTATTTAGCCATAACCCTTATGCAACCCCGCTTGTAACCTGCTATGTATTTCAAAAGCGTGGCTGTTTAACCCGGCCGTAAGTTGTCCAACGGGAACATGAAACCTCAAATTGGAAGCAAACAACGCTTCCCATGGTGGGAACCAATCCTGGGTGCATCACGTTATTAAACCGACGTCTATCCGATTGAGATATAACCGCATTCCGGGCGCATGCCCTTATTTCGTAGCGTTGGCTTTAAACAGCCACGTCTCCGACGAAGAGAGAGCGTCAGCCATATCTGCTGCTTCGCCAGCCTTGCACCACTAGTGAAAGCTGCTCCATTTTTTTTCGTTTCGATGAGTGACCATTACAGGTATTTTACCTCAAACGAATACACAAGGCCTGCAATTAGACGGAAAAACTTTATTTGGTGTTTTGTAGCCGTTGGAGTTTAATCCGGACGGGGTCCTTTGGCAGAACAAGAAACGCACAGGTCTTCAGCTCCAAGTCGGCCTGAAAAAATAGGAAGTGTTCAGTTAATTTCGTTATCACTACCACAGACTTCTACGGGCGTCTTCCACTGGGCCACTCCTCGTTGCCTTGACTCACGTATCCGAGTCAGTACACCCAGCTTCACAGTCCACGCCATGTATCGTTGTTAGCGAAGAGATTCCTGTCCTTCGTGATTGATTGATTGATTGATTGATTGATTGATTGATTGATTGATTGATTGATTGATTGATTGATTGATTGATTGATTGATTGATTGATTGATTGCAGGGTTTAACGCTTCGACGCAACGCAGGCGATTAGGCGCGCCGTAGTGGAGGGCTCCAGATTAATTTTGACCACCTGGGAATCTTTAACGTGTGCCGAAAGCTCGGCGCACGGGCGTTTTTGCTTTTCGCCTCCATTTCCTGTCCTTCCTGCTCATTCTCTCGGGTCTGATTGTATGCCCTGAAGGCTGGGAAAACACTTTCGAGCAATTTCGCTGGTGATGTACATATGTATATTTCGCAGAGACCTGCGCACCGTCTGCTGGCTTTGCGAGAAACCAAGAATGCGCCTTGTCGCCGCCAGAGCGGCGCGTTCGGCCAAGGGAATAGCAGCGAGCAGCAGCGCCTTGGAGCGCCTCGAGAGCAGCAAATCAAGCTTCGCATTAAAACCGCAGATAAATAAACATGCAGCGTCTTCCCGTTGAGCAGACATTCCATTTTATCATTACGCTGTGTTGACAAAGCTCTGAGAAACACTCTCACGCGAACAGATTTTGAATTCGGGAGCCGGATAGTGCAGCATGCGTCAAGGCTTTGAGGCAGTGCTTTGAGCTTTGTTATGACGGAATGGTCGCTATCTCTTCCATCTATTACGGTGTTGCAGGTGAAGTACGCATCGTGCACTGTTAGATCTTTGTCACTCGTAAAAACGCGAGAAAGAAGAATGAAGAGAACCTGTCGCTTTCAATGCGAAAATCTTGGTTGGTTGCTTCAACTAGGTGTATCCCGGGTGTATCCATTTTCTTCTGCACCCAGAGAGAATCAAGCGCATTAACATAGCCCGAAATAATCTAATGGGCCCGACAACGGTCACAGCGTCACCCCAGGTTTCCTCAATATCTGATAACCCAACATATATAGGTTAAAATGTTAAAAATTCACAGATGCAAGGTGAAAACATGCGACATTGAAATTCACAGATGCATATGACACAGTCGGGATATCTCTGCGCTGATTGTTTGTATGGTTTAACTCGCCGACGCTACGCAGGCGATGAGGCGTGTCGTAGTGTAGGGCTACGGATTAATTTTGACCACCTTGGGATCTTTAACGTGCGCCGGAATCTCGCACACACGGGCGTTTTTGCTTTTCGCCTCCATCAGAAAAACGGCCCCCGCGGCCGGGAATCGAACCCGCGGCCTTGTGCTCTGGAGCGCAACGCCTTAGCCACTGAGCCACCACGGCGGGTGGGATATCTCTGCAATCAGGTGAAAACCTCACCTTCTGAGAGGGGCTCAAAGTGATGCGGAAATGACGAAGCACCTGCGCAGTGACCGAAGCCATTTCGACGAGTGCTAGGCGCTGACCCACGCACATCCGAACACCAAGGCCGAAAGGTTGGTAGACGGCTGGGTGAATGAGGTGCTTGTTCTCGGCGCTGAACCTGAGGTCAACCCAGAGTAAAATGAGCAATAGACACTATAATACGAGAGCTCTGTTCGTGTGGCGGGAATCTTATTACTTTTTTACAACCACGTTCTCTCTCGTCAGCATAGTTGCGCGCTGGGTTCGCACTCTACACACACAAAAAAAGCTTACGTAATCGCAGCGCATCGCGTAACATAACCAAAAAATAGCATATCTCAAATGAAAATGCTGCTTTCAATGAGCACCATTTCTCATAATTATATTTGATTTTGTTGTCTTAATTCGCTACCAATTAAAGTGACCTGAAAAGGCATTAACGGCTGTAGGAAGTACACGAAGCAGTCACTGATCAGAATATTGAAGTAACAACTTCTACGGAGCATTTAAACACTGTAATAGCAAACAATAATTCAAGTTAATTACTAATTTGAAGGCGATGTTTCATGTGAAATTCCAGAGGTCCCTTGGACGTGAAAACTCCTTCAGCGTCGCTTCAGGCGCAGCGCGAAATAAACAGGCTGTGGAAGAGTTTGAAATTCGAGCTACTGCGGGAAGGAATAGCAGCTCAAGTGACAACGGCGAGCATGGTCGGTGGCGGGGAGCGCGGAGCAGCGCCACCGAGGCAGTGGCAGATGCTGGCTGCACGTTACAGCATTTCACGTCAACCATCTGTACCCATCACGTCACTGCGATTTTCTAATATCTTGCTTTTTCTGGCGCCGTATGTTATGTGGGAACACAACATCACCTGATTTACAAAAGAGGAGACGAAGCAGGGAGTAAGCAGCATCTGGTGGCAGTGTGTAAGTAGCCGCGCTTCTTGCAAGAGGTCGAAAAATTGTTTAGTGGCACGAACAGGGAAAGTTATGACCGCCAAATGTTGACGTAAACTTAACGGGTTGAATGAACCAGCATCAAATGCAAAGTGAAGTCTAGTGAGACTACTAGAGTGCAAAAAAGGTCCTTGCAGAGTTTCTGCTTGGCTGACTGCACGTCATTAGTTCAGAGTACAAAACACAAGAACAAATAACAAAAAGAACAACCGAGGGGCTCGCCACACACCGCTTGGCTGTAAAAACTACGACTTCTCTGTACAATTGTGTTAAACCGCGCATGAGTAGAATACCACTGTTCGCTTATGCAGTTCATACTTGCAAATGCAGGAACTGTTTTGCACCGTTTTTATAGAAGCAGTTCTTCCAAAATCCTTGAACGTTTTACCTACACTTACATATCGTATCAGATCATTCCAGCATCGAAAATACACTGAAGTGGGAACAAACGAGAAGCCACACATGCTTGCCAGCGTGTTCACACCTCTACATGACCATGAGCAAAAAAGAAACAAGAATTCCACAGCACAAAAACTTTTTACAGACTAAGTAGTATTCTTCATTGTTCTGCTGCGCACCAGGATCCCTGCCGTTGGGGCCGATTTTCTGGTGCAGGTGAGAAGCGAAAACGCCCGTGTATACGAGATTTCGGCGCACTTAAAAATACCCAGCTGGTCGAAATTATTCCGGAGCCTGCCACTACGGCGCGCCTCATCGCCTGTGTAGCGTCGGCGCGTTAAACCTCATATATCATAATCAATCCAATCAAGCAAGCAGTAAAGCAGTATTCTATACTCCAAAAATCAACGATTGAGAAAAAAATTCACGGATCTCCACGAAGTGAATCATGACGAGTGGGCGAAGCACTGGGGATCGCTGTTACCGTAAATCACCCGTGGCATTGCCCACTCGCGCATGTAAATGAGTGACAACGCGTCTGCACAGTATATACAATTCCAATCAAATCCGATACAGTTCAATTTAATCCAATCCAATCCAAATCCAATCCAATCAAAATCCAAATCCAATCCAAATCCAATCTGATCCAATGCTCCTCACGCATGTGCAACACTGTGTACGCGGACGCCAAGGGACAAGCCACGGACAAAGCGAGGTCGTAAGATGCTTCGCGTCTAAAAACCGGAACGCAAATGCTTGCCTTTCAGGGTCGAACTTCCAAGGATCAGACCAGTATTGGGGATCGTGGTGCAGATTGTAGGTGGGAACCATTACCGACATGCCCTTTTTGATGAGGTACTGGCCGCACTGGTAGTCTTCCTCAGCTTTCCGTGTGGTAAAGCTGCAGTGAATAAAACGCAGAAGTTTGGGTTCATAAAACTTACATCTTCTCTTTAGTAGTGTTATCTCTTCACTATACAAGACACCAAAAAAATTAGTGCCCTTCCACTTCGTGAAGAAGGATGACCTGCAAAGCTAGACGCAGTCCACGGAGTGCACGAAACAAAACGCGTTTATCGTAATTTGCGATGGAGGATATTTCCTATCCAATTAGCTGAATGAACATCCGACGGATCCAAGCTTTGCTCTTGCAGATAAACTTAGAACTGGCTGTGTCCCTCCCGCGTCGTAAGCATCTTACTGTTTGTGAAGGCCGGGGTCAGACTGTTGCCGCAACTGTCGGAATGACTTTAAAGAATGACGTTATTTCACATCTCAGCCAACCGAGTTACGTGACATGGGATTGTTTACGTCCATGGATCACGATACGGGTTTTGCGTTGATAATCTGAACATAGCCTAACACACAAACCAATCCGCTCTACCATTCAGGACTCCGCACAGGTCCCACTGGGCCGCTTAACGTCCGCGTTTTAATCTCGTACCAACACAACAGACATTCCATCCATCAGTACGGGCATGATACCTATAGTTGCGCGTTCACGCCTACAATCCTATATTCTTCACTACAAACCACCGCACGCATAAACCGGCAACCGGTCATGTGCGCGTCCTTAGAAGTGACAGACGCCGCGACGGCTGGTTTCGGTCGTTTTAGGGGGGGGGCAGCCCCTTGGCAGCCGTGAACTGGGATTAGCGGGAGCGGCGTCTGTTTATGTCCGCGTAACCGAGTGAGCGAACGCGGCAGCGACGAAAGACAGAAAACGGAGGGGAGCGTCTAGCGAGGGGTGAAGTGGAGTATGACACGTGCGGCTACGGCGTCATCTCTCGCACTGTCTTTTCCTCACACGTTTGATGTGTCAACACCAAGGAGCGCCCTTACCCTGACGCTTTCCCCAGACGCTGTTCCATTCTTCGCTTATCCAAACCACGTGACGTTTGCTCGGGAGATTGAAACACGATATGCAACAACATGCTTGCAGCTCCCTTGTGCGGGGCTTATCCGAATAACGTGACATTTGCGCGGGAGGTTCAAACACGATTTGCAACATGCTGGCCGGCGGCGGCGGCGCATTGCGAAGTAGCACCAGAGTAGCGCACGCCGCCGTACGTTCACTGATAACGCGAACACTTCCTGAGACGCAGCAGAAATGCGCCGTGATTGAGAGGACTGCAGCTGGCGCTGCACACAAATTTCATATTAGGGATTGTAGTAATCGTCAGTGCATTTTTTACGCCCATCCGTTCTTCAGTTTATTTCTCGCAATCATCTGATAACCGCATACCTCCGTTAGCTGCCGACTGCGCAACTTTCCAAGGGGGCATCGGTGGAGGCGAGGGGGAAAATAGTGTGAAAGAGGTGTCAGCGGTGGTGAGGAGGAGCCCCAGAGCGGCGCTGAGTAAATCGATGACACCGGAATGAAAACTGGGGGGGGGGTTAGACATATACTGCTTGGCAGTAAAACTTAATTAGCAAAAAACAAAGGTGAACTAAAATGCAATGCATATCCGTGATGCGCTTTTTCTCTCCCTTGCCAGAAGAAAATTTCGTAAATAGTACAATGAGTGAAAGGTGGCACTAGTAATTGAAGGTGACCAAACAAGAACAATGTTTGTGACTAGCAGCTTACCAGCCTGCCGGCGGATACATTCGCAGGACCTCGGAGATCACCTGGTTTGTGTATGGGAGTCCCAGTAGAGTCTGCACTGAAAGGCGTTCTCCCTACCATCAACCAAAGAAAAGATCAAAGATTGATATTGTCTCACGTAGAAATACAGAAAGTAGCATGCCATGTACTTACAAAAAATCCTGCTGTGTAGCTCAATAACGTAGAAAAGTCTCAAATGAAGGCAAACATCACTGTACTACGCTAGGAAACCAATTTTAACCAGCTCAGTTTATGAAATGGACCCTTTTAGAGAAATCATTCTTGTACTAACCAAAATTCTAGGGGTGCTCCCTCATTAATTTTTACCAAACCACTCCAAAACGTTTCACACAGCCGGCCGTCTTCCCGGCCTTCGAAGAAAACAGACTGCAAGTCGAAAACGCTCTAAACAGTTGCGTATTGCACTTCTCATACGATCGTACGACCGACGGCCCAAAGGAAAAGAAACAGGCAAGCCTTCTGTGGCGCGGATTGTTCCTTCCCTTAATTAAGATTGCAAGATTTTAATTACGATTTAAGGAATTTTTTAATACACTCTGCCTGTAACAAACTGAAAAATTTGGAACCCCTGGATTTCTTGTTTCTTTTTGTATGCACAAATTCTCTTTCCCATCGTAAACAGGTGTTTGTTACTAGCTGTTAACTCATCGATAGGTGTTTACCCATCGTAACCGCGTGTGAAAAGTTGGCCAATGACCCTTTTTATTCTGCCTGCACATTATTAGATCGAATTACTTTGCTACTTCCCGAATTGCTACTTGTGTAAAAACCATGGCCAATTTTTTTTCTGTGGTTGTGAGTAAATGCATGTAACACACTTTCCTAGGACGAAGGCCACATATCTTATTAACTAGGTTAACCTTTAGTAAACTGGGACAATCGAGGTGGGGTAATCCAGTGCCTTTGTGCTCGTCATGCATTCCGGGGGACTCTGCCGGAAATTCAATCTAGAGAAAAATTTAAATTATTTATATCTTCGCTCAGGTAAGAATTTATTTACGGGATCTTCCCTGCGAAATGTGTCGTCATTGTGAGCTTTCATTGACTGTTATTTTATCCTTTGAGTAAACGACTATTTTGTACGCCGTGCGTATGCCTTTTTCATTGGAATGCTTCCGTATTGTACAGAAAATGACAGACGCACGGCGTGCCAATTGTACAGTAATAAGCCGTTTATTGTAAATTCAATTGTACGTTTCCGCGAAAGCTTGCACTGTTAGAGGAATGATGTGACGGGATCTTGTAGTTGCACACTAAGGTTCCACGTTCGGGCATATAGATTCTGCTCTGTTCTGTTCGGGCATATAGATTCTGCTCTGTTCTGTTCGGGCATATAGATTCTGTTCGGGCTCTAAAATTCTGCCACATATCAGTAATAGACGGAACATTTCTTTGTGAAATTTACCGTGAGCTAATCACTACAACTGAATGATCAAACAGCCGTACACAGTGCCCACACCTGTGTGATCAGCTCTGGCTGAAGACGAATTGCATTTGTCTTGTCGTCTTTTAAAGTAGGCGAATTACAAACGCACGTTTGAAAAAAAACTCAGGTAGTAGTACGATTAGACCTGGCATTAGTATTTCCACGAGACATATAACGGACGGCGACTACGAGCTTAGGAAGAGTTCTTGGTGCGCTTCACGGCGCGCCATAAGAGGAATTTTTGCCGAAGCTCCCCAAACTTTTTTGACCGTAGATACACACAATTTTTGCATAACCGCAATCTGAAAGTAGGAATGGTGCAAATCTTTTTTTTTTTTAAATGCGATGGAGGAGAACGTGGGGTGACCCAAAAGGCTGCATTCCTATTCCCCAAGTCACCGCTTCGGAATGCGAGCTAAAATTCCTGGGGGCATTTCGAAGTAAGGGTGGATTACTACTTACTTGGCGAACTGACTCTGTCTGGTTGGTGGAGATTTGAAGAGATGAAACTGTTTAGCCTTTGTTCCATGAATTTTTACTTTGAAAGACCTTGAAAGCTATTATCGACACCTTGTTTCTCTGCTCAGTGTTCACGTATTGAAGTGTACTGCCCTAACTTTATAATGTACCTAAGACGCGTCAGCGGGAAATTATAACTGCCAAACTCCCGGCGGCGATAAAAATAAACCCACTTCAACCCAGTGTGAAATCTGCTGAAACGGCATAGCCGTGGTTCCCTGGGCTCGGCTCGAACTTCAATGGTCGCCCGTCCGAGAACGGCAGCGCCACCGCTATGCAAATTCTACCGTTAGCGGAAAAAAAATCGGCCATTAAACGTAAGCGGCAAGAGGCTCCTTCCCTTCTTCAGCCTCTAGCAGAAGGGAGAGGAACCCGCTTCTGGAGGCCGCTGCGCCCTCTATCGGTGGGCCTTAAAACCGCCGACGAGGCGGTTTCCAGACCTACCGATAGAGGCCGCATGCGGGTCTGGGAAGAATGTTTGTGGACGAAATTAGAGAGGGGAATATCGCTTAGAACAGCTACCACCTGTAACAGAAAAAACGGTATTTTTAGCCTGCCCTAAGAACAGTGCTAGAAATAAGCGAAGGATGTAAACCATAGATGGATCTATTAGTTTCTTTGGTAAAATGACTCGTCATTATCTAGTTAGAAAGAAGATACCATTAGGAACCATCATCATCATCAATAATAACAACAATAACCTGCTCCTACCCCTGCCTGACGCATGACCCACAGACGACGAGCGAAAATGCTCGACCGACAAAACTCCGCTTTTGAAACAATTACTGAGATCTGATTACTGTCCTAGTGTGCAACGAATAAATACGAGGCTTACTTCTTTCTCAAATGCCCTCAAGGCTTCAGTCCTCATCTTTTCTTGAATTTCTGGGTGTTTACCCATTGCGAAAAACAAGTAAGTAAATGCCACGCGTGTGGTATCAAACCTGCAAAAAAAGCAAAGAATATTTTGTCAAAATGGCTTTCATACTTTTTACAAATCAAACTTTCTTACCCCGCTAAAAGGACATCCATGACGTTTGTAGCCAAGTAATTCAACGTCTTGGTTGGCAACGGTCCTATATAAAAGGCGAGAATTCACAGCTTTGATCAAAAAGTCCACCGCTGCTGAATGAAAAGATAATGAGCTTTGAACTAAAAAAGCATATATAATTTTGAAACAGAACTATCCCTAGCAAGCAACTACTGAAGTCTGTACTGCGGAGAAAATTGTTCTTCAGAACGTTAAAGGCGCAAGGTGTTCTTGCAGCTCTACGTTAAAACGAGGAATCGGGCCAGGTGCAACAATGTTAACGTCGGCGCACAAGTGTGTAATTTAGGGGTGAATTTAATTAAGTACAAAATTAGAAGCCATTCCACTCTGGGATGGTAAAAGGAAGCAAATTACGTGAGCAGTAAATGAAACTCGAAATAATTAAAGGGTCGTCTGAGAGGCCAATTGCAATATAATGGTTTCTGTGAATGTTTTTGATCAAACAAGAATCATCGTCGTGTCTTTCTGAGCATTTGAGGTAAAGTTGGCTTCGTCGCCAGGCTTTTTTCAGGAATTCAAAACAAAAGAAAACGCTCACACTAACACGCAATGCTTGAAGGCAACGAAGCTGTATGTAGCCTTCACGACCATCACGACGGTTTAAGTTCACGATTGCAGCTGCTTCGTCTTCGCTGCTGAAACACCTTCACTCCATCTTTGTTGCTATAACAGCTAAAAAGAAGGAAATCGAAGAGGCGAACGGAACGCGCCGATGTAAATTAGGCGCCCGCATCTGCACTGTGTACCCTATAGTAGGTTCTCCCCACAGTTACAGCCCAGTGAGTAAAGCCGTCTGACTTTCGGGACCTCATTCCCGGTCGGTGCATGGACGAGGGGCTGGGGGGGTGTGAGTGGGTAATGGGGGAAAGCCGGGGGGTTCTGACCCGAGAGGTCAGGACGCTTTAGGGGCGCCTATGAAGGCAGTGACCACGAGGGGGGTATAGGGTAATACGGTACGTTCGTCACCCAGACGCTTTGCAGTGAGACAGTTGGCCGGAGTGAAGCTGTTAAATTACTTCCAAGCGTACCCTGTGTTTCACCTCACCTGATTCATGCCTATATGTAGTCTGCATATGTGCGCAGTCTCTGTATATGCCCCTTCTCTGTACTCTGAATATTTATTGTGCCAATAAAGCTGTTTTTGTTAATAAAAAAACTAATTCCTGGTCGTAGACGAGTGGGTAAGACGACTGGCTTCACCTCTGTCGATCCCCCAGAGACTGGTTCGGATCCTGCGGCGGCGGTGATTTCTTTTCTTTGTACTGTTATACTGCGTTTTGTGAAGCGCCGGAATCAACAAATTGCTAAACAGCTTTGCTGTTAAAATGCACAGATCTGTCGCCCTAAACTGCATCGCTGTAATCGCCTAGTGTGATCTGCTTTGGGTATTTCTTGCGTGTCTTTTCACCAGAACGCGTTATTATTCATACAACAATTGTTATATGCGACCGTTCCCTAAAGCTTCGTGTTATGCAACAACGATCGTAGAAAATAGGGCTGTTGTTTCTTTCTCATTTCCCCCTTGGAGGGTTTTCAGTGCTATCCTGGTAAGTGCCATCGTGATTTCGCTATCTCGTGGAAGCTTTTCAATATATTCCAAAGTTTATTATAAATGCACCAGGACGCAGCCGCAAGCAGCGCTATTCGCACAAAGCAATTTTAAAGATGACAGCCTTTCTTGGGCTACTTAACGCAGAAATACTCTGGTCTGTCTCTCTGTGGCTCTATTTAGCCACCCGGCCTCAAGTGAAACAGACGCTGGGCAAAATTACGCCCCATCTTCCCGCGAGGGAACCCTGATGTGATGCGACGCATCGGGGGGTTTCAATTGGTCGTAACGTTGCCTTGAGCGTTTGCGCTGACGCTGGTATTGGATTGTGTCAGCCAACTCGCTGAAGGGACCGTCTCGCTTCCATCACGTCTTCATCGGAAGAATCAAGTCAAGCACGGAGTCGTCAAGCAAAGTCACGCGGAGTCGAACGAGAGGGAGCGCTGACTGAACCGCCGCAGCGCGCTACCCGCTTTATATTCACAGCGCCTGAAGGAGAAGAGACAAGCGGAGGAGAGTAGCTGCATGCGCGCACTTTGCGCACACCGCGCGCGCCGGAGCAGTTGTTAACGCAGTGAAGCGCGCCCAAACAAGCGCGCCAGCTGTGGTATGCTAATTAGCCGGAGTGAGAGCGTTGCACACCAGCTGTGGGAGAGAAGAACGGAGGAGGGCTGCGGACGGACGGGGGCGACGACGCAGGAGGGACATGCCTCAGAGCAAGAGATGCGTCGCATCCTAATAAAATACCCACAACGAAATCTAAACGTTTCAAGTTTTGTGTCAAAATTCTTACTTTAGTCAACACTGTTGAACAAGAACAGGGCATCACGGCAAATATTTGACACAACATCAATACCTAAGTGACATTTGCAGTGTTCCTTTATTTCAAAATTCAGGGATGCTTGGTTTTTGCGATAGCAAAGTGAAATACTTCATCGACTGCAGAAAACCACCGCCTGATGTTGCCCGCACCTACTATAGCTCATGCTGGCATTTGAGAAATCAAAACGCCAACAGGAACGAAAGGTTCCACTAGAAAGGTTCCACGTTCCACTTGAAACGCTCGTGGAGTGGGGCAACGTGGTTCTGGTAGCGTGTAGTAGGAGTGACTCGATGTACGCGCGTCCGTCTCCGCCGTATGGCAGCGCTGGCGACATTTAAGAAATCAAAACGCCAACAGCAACGAAAGGTTCTACTAAAAACGGTTCCACGTTCCGCTTGAGACGTCTCCCGGAATAGGAAAACGTGGTTCTATAAACGTTGAGTAAGGTGACTCGATGTACCCGCGTCTCGCCGTACGGCAGCGCTGGCATCGAGGCACCCGATCTGGAGCAGTGGAACGCGGTAAATTTAAATTCACGTGAGCAAACTTCTAGCGTGTTATCCTGGGAGGAACGAGGAGGGAGAGGAACTGCATGAGAGGTGAGCGGGAAAGAGGAAGGAGGCCTTTACTTGGCAGGGGCGCCAGTCGACTATCGTCTTTCGTCGACCATTTACAACAAAGAAGTAAGATAAGCGGCATTTTTTTTTTTGAGCGAATCAGATGGTGTTTCCGCAGTCGCGGGTCTCGTGGCTCATTGAGAGCGGCAGCGGGAGCCACGTACGAACGAGATGTCAATGTTGCTGCACACCAGTGGTGCGCCGTTTCTTAACCGATAGGATTGTCAAAGTAAGCACGGCGGCAAAGATTTCTGTATGTGTGCATTTATCCCAAAAAGGCAGAGGTATTGCAGCAAGGAGCGGGTCGCACTTCTCTAGGATGCACTATACTGCCGGCTTGCCCCTACCTCTCTTTCTCCTATAAGCTGGAAGCTGAGCTCCCTTAATTAAACGGTTCTCCTATGGGAAAGTCGCTCAGGCGACTTCTGATGGTGAGCGATGTTTTCTGCTGATAAGTGTCTAGAGTATACTGGATTTTAGGCCCTATATTCTCGTCACTGTACTGTTTATTCACGAACAAGCGAAAGGGTGAGGATTCCCTCCGCGTCAAAAAGTAGGTCGTCGTTTGTCGCAACGCCACCTTTAGGCAAAAATGATCCATGTGGTTAGCGCCAATGAAACTGACCCCATCATCAACTTCAAGAATTGCTTATGAAAAGTAAAGACTGGGTAGCGGATTTTCGAGTATCGGTACCAGAAAGTCTTTGAATTTGCTACATTCTGTTGTACGATTTTCAACGAAACCCCATACAAAGGTAATAATTTTAATCGAAGCTTGTAATAAATTCACAAACCTATGGGAGGCCATTCCGTAGTAAGTCTCAAAGTACTACGTTTTGAGTTCACGAAAATGCATTTGGATGTCCGTAAAAACATACAAATTTACCATCCTTTCCTAAAGAAAGGTAAGACAAGCGCGAAAGCTTTCTAACATTAAAACTGCGTCAAAAGTGTGTCTAACCTTCGCTGAAAGTGCACCCAATCAATCGTCAAATTTGTAAATATCCAAATCGCAAACGAAGAGCAACCCATATGAAGATTTTTCGCGCACAAAGTAAACGCATATACGAACGATCTAAATGTATACCGACACGGGGTTTATGAGATAAAGATATACGATTGTACTCCTTCTTCATGATTCATGCGTGCATTGTTTTATGTAGAACCATTTCTTTTTCGCAATTTTCAGGTAACTGTTTTGACACAATGGAAGAACGGTTTCACGCAAGCACGATGTGTCCAAAGATCTTATCGATCTTATCAGAGCTTTTCGGTCGACCACAGGTCTATGGGAAAGTTCATTAGTCTTTTCACAGGACGTCATCGGTCCTACTAAAAAAGCTGTCGCTTTATTGAGGGGTTTTCCTATTCTGACTTGCCACTGTAGCCGTACAGCCAGATTTACATGACTGCTATTATGAGTATAATATTCTGTTTGGATGATGCCAGTAAAATGTTCAAATATTCCTGGAGTTTCGTTCCTTCCACTAACCATCAAAACAAGAATGAGAGCTTCTGACCTGAAAAAGCTGTATTATGTGGACTGCGTTTGAAAACTTGTGTTTGGTAAAGTTTCAAAAAATGCTTCTAGCGAGAGAGAACGTTTTTATTTGGGATGCTGTAGTGCAGGTTTATGCTTCTAAACACTATAAGCAGTCATCCATATCCCTGTGGCTAAGTGAGTACATTATACAGTTGCCCTGTTCGTTATTGCTCGAAATTTATATCTTAAGTCGCCGAGTAACTGTTTTACTGGCTGAAAATTTAGAACAGAATGGGTAATTGTTTTGCTTGCAACTTGGAATTTCACAAGAAACATCTCTGGATTTTCGATGGATTTTGCATCTGTATGAAATAAATAAACGCTTTGTTCACGTATGTCACATCAATATATCCTACTTGAAATATTGCAGCACCCACGGTCAACCCATTGTGGTCCAAACGGAGTTGATCTCAACTATTTTGCGGATTTTCCTAAATTAACGTTTACCCTGATCGCAGATGAATACCCTCTACGTTTATTTTGGTTCAGCACTGTAATTTCCTAATATAAAAAAATCAAATCTCAATATTTTCCGTAAAATGATTAGAGGGCAAGTCACAAAGGTTGATAAACCATGCAAGGCTTGAACTCTCAGCGTCTCAGCGCAAACGCACCTTGTTATTCCAACTGCTAGAGAAAATAACGTAATACCTCGGTTCCTGGTTTCTCCGTGCCGCCTTCCTTCCACAGTGTCCCTATCCTTAAGGGCGTGGCCCAAGAGAATTTGTGCCATATCAGGCAGGTCCACCTGAAGCGGCATAAAAACCAAATTTACTTGGAAAAGCAAGAGCACAAATATCAATTCCAAAAACAAAGAGCAATCTAAAAACATTCTAGACAATTTGTACATATTTTCTCGTGAAGTAGCCATAGTCTGAAGCAGAAGGGCCCACACTGTGAGGACTATACAAGCTAGGTTTAGAGCAAAGCTATCTAGGGCTCCGGTCCAAGTGTAAACCGCCCATTTTTAATGTGTAAAAAATAATCAAGATAAAAGTGTTCTAGAGCCTTCATACGTTGATACCAGAGGGCTAATACTTTGCCTGAAAAATATCTCCCCGCCAATGCATGTCGGTTTAGAGCTGAAGCTATCTTTACGGCGTTCGGTGTAAGCTAGGTCTTTGTAAGCTGGCCTTCCAGAAACGTTTGTTTAAAAGTGAAGCGCGGTAATCCACGAGAGAGAACAGCTTCATGGTTCCCGATAATAAATAATAAAATCAGTTCTTCCACGCTATGAAGAGGGAAGACTACCGAAGCTGACACTCTATTGGGATTTACTGTGTTCGTGTGTAGTTATAATGCGGATATGCTGTGTTGAAACACTAGAGACGTCATTGTCAATGCCTCGGTGAATACCAATCATGTGCATCCTTTGTCTTTGACGTAGAGTTGGAGCCATTGTTTGTATGGTTCAACATAGCATATTGGCAATAAAACTAAACACCAACATAGCAAACTCCACCATGGTGTCAGTTTGGGTCGACTTCCCTCTTGAGTGAGTAGAAGGATTGTAATTTTCTCTATTTGAGTTAAACACCATGGACAAATTCAACTTTGTTTTGTGAAAACAACTGCTTTGCCGCAGTAACATAAATTCTAATGTTTAAACAAACTTCAGATTATCTGGATATTAGAGAAAACACAGGAAGCCATGTCTACTCTCGAGCCCCTTACTCGTCTAGTACGCACTATATTGCTCCGAACAGGACATTGTGGTTTGTGATCCATATCTTTTGTTGCCAGCGTTTGGTCGCGCCGAAGTGTCTTATCTAAGTTGAAAATGGAGCGTGCATTTCGGTCTCTTTCTTTCGAATGCCGCGCAGGCTATCTGCTTTGATAGGAAGAGTGTATAAATTGTGGAATGTTCGTCTTCGATCGCCAGCGCTCTAGATGTTATTCGTTGGTTCTCGAAAAATTAACGCCGAAGGATAATTACCCACAAGGCACACACGGCGGCATTCGATTCGCCGATGCCACTCTGCGCATCCCTTCGGTGAGTGCTTCTACGCCGCTTGTATTTTATTTCAGTGTTGGCTGAGCCCAAGTTGGCTCTAACAAACGATTCTTCCTTGAAGAAAACCTACGTAGTCCATGGCTACGTGCGAGTCAATGCCGCTGGCAAAATACACCACCTACAAACATGGCCGTGCGATAGTTGTTGGCTCCTAGTTCCCTCCATCAAACCAGTTCAGTGTGAACATAGCTACTCATTGAACAATATTGTTTAGTGTTAGCCCCTTTCTTCACGCCTTATTTTAATAGAAAGTCTGGTAATTTTGGAATATTTTTTTATGCGTTCCTGTAAAAACAATCACTTTTGTGACCATAATCTACAACATTGGGTTTTCAAAAGTTACTTCTTTTAGCTACACAGTTTTAGATCTGACTAATGTTTAAACAACACAGTTTTATTTTTGTCTGACACTGAACCTGCTTTTACAATGCAACTACTCGTTGACATAGGCAGGGTTTTTTATAGATTGAAGAGGGCCATCGACTAAGACTATGCGACGTTCACGGGACCGGAACTTACTGCCTCACAAACAACTGTATGCTCTCAGAAACGCATCACATAGCCTGCAGTTTCCACAGGTATGAAGTGTGCGCGAGTCCTTGTAATCGGATGTGGTTGATTGCGAGGACCACCCTTGCGGCCGCCACAAGGTGGCAGGTACGCCATCTTGACTTCGTTCCCATTTGCAAAGGTTAGTCTTCGCTCGTTAGAAAAAGCAACTCCGTACGACGAATTGAAACGCAGAATCTTCTCCAAATTTCCCCAAACGCCGCTTATATAAAAATTATGGCACCAAAAATACTAAATTACATTTTTTCTCACAGCCTAGGCCAGCTCCGTCAAGTACCCATCTTTGGAATAGAAAAGGATATAATAGGACTTTATTTCACATCAGTTGCATGATGTAGGAGACCTGTGGAAAAAGCCGAAAGAAGACAACTTGACAAGGCCGCAGGCCCCCTTCATTGGCATGATACATAAAATTCTTAATGACATGATATATAAAATTGGCATACATGGGCATGATACATAAAAGGCATATCACAACAGAGCAATAAACAGCCTTTTTTCGAAATGAAAAAAAAATCAAAAAACACGAAAGATCACTGTACAATTAGTGTTAGGCACGCTGCCTAACACTAAATGATAACTACGACATTTTTTTTGAATTTTGAATGAATTTTAATTCCTGGAATAAATTTAAATTCCTTACATTGCGACAAAACACCATGATGGAGACAAGCTTCCGAATAATGTGTGAATATTTCGTACAGCCCGTTTCTGCTCTACCCACACTTCATGGATGCATCAATAGAATTATAAGTACATCCGGTCGTGCAAATTTTTGCAATGTTTTTTTTTTATTTTCACAGCAACACGCATTTACCGGGCTACTGTCAGTTGTTACTTCAGTGAAAATTTGCTGTGGCAGCTCTCTGCTCTGTGTGACAGCTCTATACGCATAGATAGTAGATATTTTCCAAAAACTAATAGTTTATGGAAAGGGGTCCTAAAAATGTTAGTCGTAACTGAAAATGACTTCTTTGGCCATCTTTGCTCATACCCGATTTTCAAAGAGTATAGCACAAGTGTATAAGTTTACTACCCGTAAACACGTATGAGGGCATCCGGAATTTTGAGTGTATTATGCGTCTTAGGCCAAGAGATATTACCTGTGGGTTTAGACGACGAAACTCGATGACCTCTTTTGCCTTGTTTACCATCAAAGCCAGGGGATTTTCGAAGAACGGGTCGATCATATTTACAGATGCTCTCAGAATCCAGGACCAGTTATATAGATTTTCTGAAACAAAGAAAACGTTTTGACTGCTTTTTCTTCTGCAACAAAAAAGGTTTCTTTTTGAATGCATATTATTGTCCTGCAGTCGTGAAGTTTGCGGAAGATTTCAGTTAGAACTTGTGATCTATGATGGTTCAAACGTGCCCTAAGTTTGTTTTGTTATAAATATAGTAGTGCGCGCCTTACTTCTCGTTCGAGGTTTGTATTCAAAATCAATACAATTTGAATATGCAGTTTTTATTTTCATTTGTTCGCAGCGTAAACCTGAAATTATGACAGTGCCTTGTTTAAAAAAAATTGCGCCCACCTCCCAGCGAGGGGAACCCTGTGTAGATGCGACGCATCGTGGGGTTCACTTGGTGTTTCCGTTGGATTGATTCTGAAATCGCGTGAAACGTGTCGGGAACGCGTATGATTATTATGTTTTATGATTATTATTATGTTTTATTGGCCAATCTTCGTCAAACTCTCTAAGTGGTATGGTTGGGGCTTCGCTGTCGCAACGACCTTTACTCCATCATTGTTGCTGTAAGTGGGAGCTTCTTTTCTTTTATTGCAAGTGTTAATCATTGCCCCATCATGCGTTGTATCAGTAGCATATTGACGTAGTTTGAATGAGTCAAGGATATAAGGCGCGTTCGTAGCATTTGATTCTGTCTCGGTTTTGTGGCGCAGTGGGAAGAGCACCATGTACCCTCGCGTTCCGCCCACAGGGTCGTGGGATCGAAACCGGGAGCCGCTAACTATTATTTTTTTTTGTAGTGTAGGGGGAGGTGCGGACAACGCCGTATGGAGGGACAAGGTGAGTGAATGAGATGCAGTCGCATCTAAAACACTGCAGGCATTGTTCTCTACTACACGTTAACAGTAAAAAAAAAACTTCATATTGTAACATGGTTGTGTCGGTCCAAAATCCTGTGCCCTTGCCCTTAACTCTGAACGCTCACTTTTCCGGGGTAGCGCTAACGGAAAGAGCTGAATTTTATTACCAGAAAAAAAAAACAATTGTAAGTGTGATGATTTCAAAACAGCGTTGTATAAGTTCTTGGTGGGAAACCAATAATGTCTGCGGAATCCTAGGCCTCCGTTTGGCTAGGATCTAGTCAAGACGGACGTAGTAGTAGCTCGTTTATCGGGAAGAGAGGGCGAAGGCCAGTTAGGTGTAGGGAAGTGAACACAATCTCCCAGAGGAAAAATGATAAGGTTCCTTTGACCCACAAGAAAAGGCTTTGAAACGTTACTGGTATCCGAGAGAGTTGGTGCCTGTTGTGTACGATACCAACTTTCTGACACGAAAAAGATTAAAGCATATATCATTTAGCTATGAACGCTGCGTTAAAGGCCTTAAAACTCCAAACTATTCCCAGTGCAAATCTCCCGCTCCCTTAGCAAGTTCTAATGCGCTGCACTAACGGATTCATCGTCATGCCTTTTCAGAAGCGCCACCATCTCCTGTAGAGTTTCTTTGTAGAGATATTTGCGCACATTCTTTGCTCGTGCATGTATCCCACGAAATTGAAGGTCTTTCATGTGCCCGCACTGTGATGGTCTATTACATTGCGCAGCACTCATCGCGACGTTGTGGAAGTCCCAATAGCCGCAGACATGGATGGGACAAAGATTATTCTGTAGCTTGCTATGTAGAATTTTATGCAGCTGCTAATGAAAGGAATATATCTCCGCCCCCAATGCATTCATGAATCTTGTTTGTGCATTGAGGAAATAGCCACCAACCTTCCCATGGTTTGGTTTGTACGGAAGTGTTGGCCAGCCTAAGACAGGCGCCGTCACACGACAAGACCACTTTAGTTTTCCAACAGGTTTTGTATTCCCCTCATCACCCATATGTGGCCGTTTTTGAGCGTATGGCATTGCACTGACATTCCATGCCCTAAACAGGTGACCCCAAAACCTGTATTTCAATCCTGGGTACAAGGGTGAGAAGCTCACATTGCGCACAAAAGCTGATCCTAAATAAAATTTTCTGCAGCTATCTATACACCTCCCTGACGGTTCCAAAATGCTGTAGTTAAATCCACGTTTCTGTTTATTGCAATAAAACAACGCGCACAACTTACGCCCGAAGTTGTAGAAAAACCCCTTCATGATGTTGGGGAAGCACTGAATGGCTGTCTGGAAGAGCGGGTTATCCGTGCTCTTTTGTACGTGTGTGTCGATGCCAAACGCAGCCTTGGAGACGACATCGAAAGTAAGCCGCTCCAAGTGTCTCCCAATGTCAACCTCAGTGCCCGCATCAGCAATGCCACCCAGGATCTCCAGAAACTGTTTCTGTGCGTCTATCAAGCCGGGCATCACCTGGCGGAACAAGGCCGATCACGAAATGTTAGGTTAGAGAATTTTCACGCCCCACCTTCAGAGGCAGTTCTTATGTCTTTAATGAAGCTGCCTGAACAATGCATCCACCGTGAGCTTCGCCTCATTCAATTCTAAAAGCAAGCAGAAATCAATCAATAAATGAAAACGTTCCAACTAGCAAAAACAGCAGCGCTGTGTAAGCCCCAGATCTAATTCCCTCAAACCATAATTCTTTGTCGTTTTTTACACTTGCTGTTTAAAAAATGCGTTATAAGGCTTGACCCAAGGACCAGTTGGGTTAGATGAAGTTCCGCGAGGAGCTGCATAAGGCTGCTTTGCCTCGGTACTGTTTCGTCATAGCTGCATAATTTTCTCTGACGGTGGTACGCACTCAATTGCTCCATATATACTATAGTGAATGTGGAATAAGTTATACCTCTAAAATACCCTCCCAGGGCCTAGTTCCTGGAAGCAGGCGTAAGCCATTTATGAGTTTCTTCCCCCGAAAAGCAAAAACAGTTCGCTGTGATTGATAACCTTCTTATTTATCGGCTCGGCTCTAAACATTTTGAAGCAGAATCGATTTCGACCAGTATCGAATGCATGTAATTAGGATCCATCGCCCCCCTCATATGTTTTTTTTTACCTATACATACTGTGGAATTATATTCAGTTGCTCAAATAATAACCTCATCACCCAACTTCCTCGGAAGTGAATTAGTTTATCGCAGTGCCCTTTAGAAGCGCAGTGGTTGCACGATCCATACACTAAGTGCTAATTCAAAAAAAGAAACATGAGGCCATCAATGTTTTTATTTTGACTTTACTTGATCCTCATTACGCACAAGCCCTCAGCATAAAGGGCTGGTTGGGACGGAACGTCAAGCTTATCGGTATTTCCCTTATCTCCTTCCATTCATTCTGCACTTAATTACTTAGCTGTAAGGTTATTATATCAATTTCAATAATATGCAAAGGACTTGTCGCTGTCAGAAGTGTGTAAAATAATAAGCTGGCACCCTGACTAGGCGACACCAGGGTTAGGCAGAATGCGACTACCTGCCACTAGTGTCCCTAAATAAGTCATAGGCGGCCACAACTAAAAAATATTATATTTAACTGCTTCGTATGTGACGCGGCGATAGCCTTTATGGTCAATAATTTTTTGCCTCCAGAAAAGCCGCTGGCAGAATAATAATAAATGCTCAATCATTGATATCTGTTTCACGGATTCGTTGAAAAATGGTGGACAAAGAAAATGTCCATGGGAACCTGCTTGCTGTTGCGCTTTACCATTAAGAAGGAGAAACGTTTCTAGGGCTTGGTTTTCAGTTTTAGTTAGTATATATAGCGCAAAAAACTGCAACGTTGCCAACGTGAAACAGTCCAGTAGTGCAACAACCCGGGAATCCCCATTACTTCTTCATCAGTTTAGGTCTCTACGGGGGCGCTCTGGGCCGAACAGTGGGTTTAATTGTAGGTTAGTTTGTAAGGCTTATCTTGCGCGCATCACCGCCGCCGGCATCATGAGATACTTGGTTTAAAGGAGCTAAATGGCCCATGAAATTTCAGAGCTCTCTGGAGCTAGAATCATAAGTTGCCGCAATTAACGCATGACAACAACTATGACTTTTGATGTGTACACCTACTTGACAGTTAAGTTTCTGTCCTTCAAAACTCGGCCCACACCGTATCCCCATCTGCACTCCTCGGAAAAACCGACGGAAGCCATTTTTCATCACATCTTTGGTTACCATTAGACGGAAGACAAAGCAAAGGCTGACAAGGCCGCGCGCGCTGTTCACCTACCCCTCATTCGAACCTCCTCAGCGCCTCCCATCCTTCCCAGAAAAAGGATAACTGTACCGGTAATAGTTGTCGACGGTGCAGGAAATGTAGGGAACAACGCGGACGTGCTCAAGCGGTGGCGATGGTTTGACACACGATGAAGGCGATCACAAACTGGCCGTTCAGCGTCACCCTCATCCTCAACACCGCTACTGCAAGCGCTAGAGTCGCCCGATTCGGGGGCAAACGACTCACCTGATCACATTCCCAGGGAACTTACTATATAGTTCGCGACCCACGGCTAAAAAAGCATCGCGTACCGATACGCAAATTTTACAAATTTATAGAAATGTTCCTAAGTGTTTAGTTTGCTTCTTTTAAACACATATCACTTCCTTACTGAGATAAAAAGGACACAAAACCGCAATTTGATTTATCCAGTTTTCACTAGGTGGCGCTAGCTGTCTAGGAAGCAAGAGTTATAAATTTTTTATTTCACTGAAGAAGTGACACATATCTGAAATAACCAATGTAGGCCGTTGTGAACATTGATATGTATTTGCGAAGCTTTTCGTATTGGTGCACCATGGTTTTTGACTCCGTGGGTCATGAAGTGGTACGTCCTATAGGACCCACCACGGTGGCTAAGTGGCTAAGGCGTTGCGCTGCTGAGCACGAGGTCGCGGGTTCGATTCCCGGTCGTGGCGGCTGCTTTTCTGATGGAGGCGAAAAGCAAAAACGCCTGTGTGTACGAGATTTCGGCGCACGTTAAAGATCCCCAGGTAGTCAAAATTAATCCGGAGCCCTCCACTACGGCGCGCCTCATCGCCTGCGTTGCGTCGGCGCGTTAAACCCTACAATCAATCAATCAACGTCTTATAGGATTTTTTACAGGTAAGCCTCCCTTAAATGTTGCCGATGCTCTACAAAGTGTAGCAAATGCTGTACACAAGGAACGTCCCTTAGGGGCCGCTTCTTCTGTCGCCCTACGAGACTTGGTTAAAACCCTCCTCATGGTCACTGAGTAAACACAGTGTACTAATCCTGGAGCGCCTCTTGGCTGTGGCTGAGCAGGCGGGCGTTCTAGAGGAGACGTCATGCTGGTGCTATGAAGCGCATGCTATGAAGCCAACGTGGTTTCAATATGAAAATATTTTCTAACAGCAAGCGTAAACAAAGACGAATATATAATCTCGGTGCTCGCGAAATCGAAAGACATACCGAGTTCAGCTTGGCGGGAGTAAAAAACTGAGCCATGGCATTTCTTGTGTCCTTCCATTCTTGACCTTTTGTGAACACCAGGTTGCCGGTGAACAGCGGGTGAAACTCGTATATGTGCAATAAGTTCTGGAAAGAGACACAGTTGGTAGAAAAATACGAACCAAATGCGGAGTTTACTCAAACGGCAAGCCACCACATAGCGCTTCCTGTTTTATGTGAGTAGCATATTTAAGACAAGCCCGACAGGTTCGCAAGAACATTGACATTTTCACATATTTTTAACATCCGGAAAAGTGAGGTTTCTAACTAGCTCTTTGGAAAAAGCGCGAAGAACGACTACACGTCGAAAAGAACACAGGACGGCGCACTTTTTCCCAAGATGTATCACCAACTCGCCAACTTTCAATTGTGCTATCTAGCTCGGCGCACACATCAGAGTCTGTGACCAGGCGGCCGAAGCGGTCAGAAAGGTGGTCTTTATTTGTACGTGATATAACCGAATTTAAGAATACACTGTTTAGCCGGAAACCTTCTGGAATATTAGGCCAAAACATAGGTACATTAAAAATGTTCGCAATTGTTTTCGTAAAGGGATCGCAAGCATGACATTTAAGAAATAAAGTTTAGGAGAAAAACACACACGACGTGCGAGCGCTCGTCTTTTATGATGATGACACACGAGACTTTTGTCACGGGGTTTGTAGGTGCCTTTTCCAGATGGCTTTCTATTCGACCGCCACTCTCGCAGGGTTCGTCCCGGCAACTGTTCCAAATGTCCGATGGCAGCGAGAGGAATAGACACAGCTCCTTATCTTACACAGAAGTCTTATAAAGCAACTATATTATTCTTTCCCGCTAAAAATGTTTGTCAAATTTGGAAAAGGACTTAAAATTAAAAATGTCCGTTTTGGGAAATGGGGCGAAACAGACATTCCCGTAAAGTTTGGAAAAAAAAAATTTCTTTTATGATGATGAAGACATACTTTTGTCACGGGGCTTCTAGGTGTTTTAGATGTTTGGTATTCGCCGCCACTTAACGGGGTTGTCCGGGCAACTGCCAAATTTTTTGGCAGCAGAGGAATAGAACAGTTTTCTTTAAACAGAAGTCTTAAAAGAGCTAATTTTATTTTTTCCCGCTTTTTGTAAATTTTTTTTTAAATCGTTGGGGGGTTACGCCCTTTTTTTTTGTGAGGATACATATTTTTCCGCTTCTAGAGTTTGTATAATTTGGGGTGTTCTGCAAAGTTTATTTTTAAGCCTTGTTTTGGGGTTTGCACGAGGTACATTAAAGTTTTTTCGACCTCGTGTAAAAAACCCTCCGGTTTAGTGCAAAAAATTTTTTTACTTTAGCGTTTTTTGATGTGAACGTTCGTCAGTTTTGGGTTTAGTATAATAAATTCTCGGGGCCCAAAGCCTTTTGTCGAGCTTTTGCCTTAAATTGCACCTCTTTAAAAAATGCACTTTTGGAAGAAATTTACTTTCCCTTTAATGAACATTCGTCAGAAGAAGGTAGAATAATAAATTCTCACCTAATTTAGTCGAGTGTCCAAATCAAAGACGTTGTCAATATTCTTACAGCGAATATCCATTCTACCCTAATTACCTCGACGTTTTAGCAAGAACCAAACAAGCCAAAGGTCCACGTTGAATATGTCGTCAGTATAAATTAACGACCTGAAAACCACAGGGGTAATGAAGACGCTGAAGATGGTACATCTGGCAACCAACCGCAAGCAAACTGGATGGAATAAAGAACGTATAATCAATGTGCTCACCCCACGCGCAGTAAACGTTTTGAACTCTTGAAGGAGAATCTCATTTATCATATCAGCATCTTTGATTACCACAAATGGGACGTCCCCTAGGAAGAACCTGCAAGAAAAGATTTCAAATGGCGCTAACGTCAGGAGAATCTCCCACACTATTTGCCACTTCAGCGGTGAGTGAAATGAACAAGTGGCTTTTCTTTCGCATTTTGTAGGCCTTGAAAAACAGCATGCTCAGGTCTGGAGAAATTATATTTTTGCAAGCCAATGCCGAAAGATTGAATTACTCCAAACCTTGGGAGGTAAATATGCTGGACACTGTAAACCGTAATCCGAATAGTTAACATCATTTCAACTAAAAATCTCACCGACATTGTGCTCGTAAAAAAAACATTTCCAAGATCATGAGCAAGAGGCTAAACTTTAATTGAAAGCGTCTTCTGTATCTGCAGATGTACGAAAAAAAGTGAGTTCAATCCACGCTGTGAAGGGTGGTTTGACTGCATAGCTGTAAACGACACCCACAACAATTATCTACGCAACATCACTTGAATACACACCCATGGCTCTACGTAGGTTGAAATCAGAGACTCTGGCAGACGTTACATGGGTTTAGCGGGGGTGAGGACGAGGAGGGCGACATGCACAGCTACGGCTCCCTCACTGCCTTCCCCTCACTCTTGTTTCATGCGTCGCCGCAAAGGAGTGCCCTTCGCCTACCCAGATGTTGCTCCGTTCGCCGCTAATCAAAACTACGTGACCGCCGTTATCATATGCGGTTTGCACTTCACACGAGGGCTTTCAATGAGCGCAGGTGGTAGACCCACCGCTGTGCTCGTTGAGTACAGCGTCTGTCTCTGCATCTCCTCGTGTGGGAGTAGCTTTGTCGGTAGGACGATGAGCTCTTGCTCCGTTTCTCTATGCGGGTCCAGGTTCGATCCATGGTGGCACCACTAATTTCTTCATTTAGCCTAGCCATTTCTGCTGACGCGGACACTAAAATTTCCTTGGCTCGTAGAGGTATACTGCTTCGCAGTAATATCAGGAGCGTATGCCACGGCGGAACAATTGGCTCTAAAAGGCTGCGGTTGACTGGCTATTGGCTTTGACTGCCTTGTAAACCCCCGCATCTAAAGAGTTACTATTGTTTTTTTCGGCTACAACATCTGGGCGTTTTATCTCGTGAGGTGCTACATGCTCAGCTGCATAGAAAATTTGTTAATAAGCACTTCGGAAACAAAGTGTTGAACCCTATTTCGTTTTCTACATTCCCGTTCATTCCGCCTGATCCCCTTCAATGCCAACTGCTTTTTGCACTGACCTTCCCAGGGGAAGGCCTAAATGCTATTTGTAACACTGAAAAGCAGACCTTCCTGCCAACCTTCGCAAAACAACCTCCAATTCGGCTAGTGTTTGGTGCTCCCAACTTAAGAGATTTCTAGGCAAATTGAAGCTCTCACACATTAGTCCACACACACCTCCCATATGGACTTGATGGTTCAGAACATCGTCATACTTCGACCATGCCAAGCAATACCGACATTTTGTAGGACTCCAATTCAATGGCCAGTAATAAAGCAAAGTATGCATACTTACCAATGTGAAAAAGCTAGTGTTGCAAAATGCTCAACATGTTCAAATCTTTCTGAAACTGGGAGCTTTGTAAAAAATTGCCTGTTTTAAACGAATGGCGAGAAACCATACCCGTAAAGGATGAAAGACGCCACTGTCTTCTGTTTTGCCTTCTTTGTTCTCTACGCTTCTGAGGTAGGTGGTGCAAAATGCAGTGCAGTTGGCTTGATTTTGAATATAAAATATTTCCCTTATAGATCGATATGGTGCGTGTTATTGACGGTCATAAATAAACATCGGCGAAGCATTTCTGGCTCGATCACTTCCAGCATTAGGTCATGCCGTGCAGTGTTTCCCTTTGAAACGACGCTACATTGGGTGACTGCGAAGCTGGCTGAAAAATACCCAGCCACTGGCTTTAAATTAGAGAACAAGAAACAGATAGTAGTCTTGTTCGGGGTCAGACTGAACCAATACACATAACCTATAATTAAGAATGTCATCATTGCTTTTTGTTTATTGATTATATCAGCTTGAACAGACATTTTACGCAAAATAATATTTGGTACGTGATTTTTTCACACCAAACTCTTAATTCTGCTCAAACTTGCTAAACTAAAATCAGGCCATGTCATGAATAAAGCTGTAGTAAAAATCTCAGTGCATAGCACCCTTGCTAAAAAAATGCCCGTCTTCTTCATTCTTACAATGGACAGGAAGCCGAAAGCACACTTAGGAATGTCAGTCCCTGCCGCACAATTGAGTACAGCTTTCCACTGACTGAAGACGCGACTCAAGGTGGTATAGATATTTTTTGTAGGTGCCAAGCTTCAGTTCTGGAATTTGAATAAACGAGATTCTTCATGAAGTGATTCGTTTGCTTGGGCAGCTTATTTTCGGGAAACGTTCCAGGTTTAAGGGGTACTTTATCTCTCAACCCGGCATCAACAAAAGCGTGCCGTTTAGACTAAAGCGGCAAAGCCCTCAACCCAGCAGACAAGCCGCGTCCTGTTGCTAGCAGCGTTAGCAACAGGATGCGGCTAACAGCTCCAGTTTGATTGGACTAGAAACAAGCCGAGAATAAACTTTGAGCCCCACCCTGCTGTCAGGGGCTGCAACGTTTGTAGTTGGAGGAGGCGGCGTTTCTTCCCAGTTCCCTCTCACACACCGAGAAAGGGTGCACGATCTATGCTCAAGCTACATCAGTTTGGTCGGTTTTATTACCGTCACTTTGTCGAAGTCCAGCTCTTTTCATGCTTTTTATCTTCCATTTTAAATAGGTGCGGTGTGATATGATGCGTGATTTTGCGAACGATGATGTTACGTGACTCGATATAAGCTATCCCAGCGGTGTCAAGTTGTTAGTTCTCAACGGCATTTTCCCTCTTAGCTCAATCGGAAGTGTAAAGGACTAGGAATATTTTGTGTCAAAGTTTTATTCCGGACAGGGTGTCCTTGTACTTGTATTTCCTCATGGCGTGTCGAGTTGGTGTGTCGCCGAAATGCGACAATAGGACGAGTCGGTTTTGAAATGGAAACAAGAAAGCCAACCCATTCCACTTTCTACCGAGATACATCGCGGGCATACAGCATCCGGTTTCTTGGAACATCACTCGCTGGTGGCTTCCTTGCGCTTTAGTGAACGGGACCAGACACTTGCCGTGTTGACGACCGACCGGTTTATGCCGATTTTTAAAACATGCTTTCTCAGAGCGTCCGCCGAATGGGGATGTACTTAATCTGCAGTTCTACCAACATGCATTACCAGCTATCGTAAAACTTTTGCATGGTTTCAGCGTGGCTGTGCAGCCAATTTCGTCACAAATTTGGTAACACCGCCACCCCTTTTGATTTCAAAAACATTTAATGCATCATACCATGAAGCAGTCCTGAGACGTTCTTCAGTTGACATAGGAAACGTGCGTAAGCAATAAATTCCGAATTTTGGAAAATTTTTGATTCGTCTAACATTACTCTTTTTCCAATAAATAACTGTGCGCCAATCACTTACCCGAAAACGTCTCCATAAGCTTTGAAGCATTGATCCACCCATTCAAATTGTGTCTGGAAAAAGACAAAATACTCGTTAGGTCAAAAAGCTGGGAGTCTTCTTCGGGAAAGAAAGTAATGATTTTACAGACACTTGCGGAATGGCATAAGCGACGTTTCAAACATTCTTAAACTTAACCTTGTTAGCAGAAATCCGGCTTATTCATGGTAAAAAAAGTAAGCGCACTTTTGAAATCTCAGCTGTCTGTTTGCCACAATACATGCCAATCGCTTCGTTTACAATTCAAAATTGAAAAATTTCCCGCGGGACCAACCGTATCATTAAAGCTTCGACAGTGCGTTGTCGAAGTACGGTAAACACTACGACCCCAAATGATATATGATTACATGGAGGAAAAACCGGCGGTAAACACCGGACACAAGAAAATGACGGGGCAGGCGGGCCAGCTTGTCCCGGCGTTTTTTTCTAACTGTGTCCTGCGTTTACCGCTTGTTTTCTTCCTTTCAAACATGTACCAACTACCCCAGTACAACGCCTTGATACATGATTACGTATTGTTACAGTGGAGACCACTTTGTCAACAATGTCGGTGGATACTGAATTTCGGGTCTGCTGTCCCATCTCAATAATTTCGCAGTGTTCAGAGATGGTTGTTCACACGTCAGAGTTTGAAAAGCACTGAAGACAGTGCTTCTCAAAATAAAAATGCCGCTTTTCAATCAGAAATATCCGATGTTTGCCATACAAGCTTTGGCTAAAATTGCCTACAAACGCCATTTTTCGTGGCTGAATGAATGGCGACTGAGACAGCACACCGACAGGAAGAAATGAAGAGCATGAACGGAACAGGGAGTCATTCCTGTCCAAACCAAAAGAGGTAATTTTTTTTTTCAGTCACTGTATTTCTTTATCTCTAGCTCCCGTTTCAGATAGTACACCGGATGTCAAAGTCATTGGACTTTGACATCCGGATGGCCGGTACTGCGATTCTAATTTTTTTTAATCAAAGTGAAATTTCCATATGGCCATTTTTCCCTTGCCCCGGCGCATGCTAAACGATTCTAGCAATTCATTAGGACGCGTCTGATTGCTTTGATCACGCACTCAGGCCACCCACCGCCGTCTTACAGACAATTTTATTTTTATTACGCTGTAGTCGTAACTCGTAGTTACCGGGAAACAAATCGGGAATTTAATTCATGCACGATGTCTAACCAAGAACGTCCCATTTAGCGGCGCACGTGCATTTCGCGCTAAAGAAAAAACTCGGCGCAGCATCCGCTTCTGGTGCAAGGTTTGAGAAAGAGCAGAGTTGGAGGTCTCCCCACCCTGACATCGGATCTCAGGAGAGAGGGAGCAGCCGGACCCCAGCAGTGCAAAGCAGTTTTGGACAGCACTATAAAGCAAAGACCATTAAACTATGATCAGTGTTTTATTCAGAAGCAATCACCGGCATCGTTCTCGTCGTCGTGTTCCGACGGTACAGCCACGTAGGTCAAAACTTCTTGTACTGCGACCCCGCCTTGGTAGACCTGCACTTCGTCCGATGGTCTGGTGGCCATCTCCACGTGTGAATTGTGAAAGGACGGCTTGACAGATTCGTCGCAATCGTGTTCGGCGGGCCAGACCCGTGGCCTGCCGGTTCCCACACGACGACGACGACGACGACGACGACGACGAAGGCGGGATCTCCTTGTGTGGCGTAACCCCACGCGCAAGCCTGCACGACGCCGGGCGGTCTCCGCGAGGTACGCGATTACGTGCGCTCGGTGTTTCTATCTACGCTTAACGGACTTCTGCCGGCCTAAACAGCTCTGCTGTGAAAACAGGAACCATCTCTCAGGGTGATCGGTACGAAAGACGCGATAAAGCCTCCGCCAGTGCTCGCACGTTCCTGAACATCATCTCTGTCCTACCAGCAGGAACAGCTGATATGCATGCCAGCACTCCACTGCGACCTATTGTCTGATTCGGCTTTCCCAAGAAACTTCCTAGAACGACGATTACCGGAAGGGACACTGAAGTATATGTCCCAAAGTTCTGTTGGAGTTTGGGCTGCATGGACGGGCTTACATAAACCTACTTTCCACTGTTTATTCGGTCAATAAAGCAGTATTCAACTAATAAAACCTGAAAGAAGAAATAACATCGAGCGACACCTACGGCATCCGCAACGACTACAGTAGTGTTGCGCAATGACGCCTACTCGTCTCACGATGTGATTGGATGATGCCCAAGATTTTAAAGCTCATGCATACGCTCTTGCGTTTGTGCCAATATTATCTTTGTGTAGTAAAAACTAGTGCTACCGTCAACAACTATATATGTCGGAATGTAGTTATTGCGTTTTTTTGTAGGATAGTCGTTCAAACCAGTTCCGGTTTCGGTTCCATACAACACATCCATGGCACCCGAACCTATCTGCGATCGCGCATTATACAAGCTTCAGGAACCACCATGACCCGCTATCGTCATGTGGTTGACTGTGGCAATGGGCCGCCGGATAAACCGGCAATCTCCGCTTCTAGAGAGAAAGTATCGTTCCATCCAGTGACCGGTGCCGAGCCCAGGGGTACGCAGTACTGAGCACCGTTCTCGCCACCGACAGGGCCCAAGTAGGAGCCGTTTCGCCCGAACATTCGGAACTCGCCTGTCTCCTTGTCATTTCTAACCCCCAAATGGGACGTGTGCCGAAACCCTCCCAAGGAGTATGTGAAATGAGCAGAAAGAGGAGAAGAGGACGAGGAAGCCATTGGTGTCGCCATTTATTTACAGAACAAATACTCTTATGACGTTCTTCAGGATTACTGCAATTTTGATCCAAACTTTGAATCACTTTTCCTAAAGACAAGTGCCTGTATAGTAGGTGTGATTTGTCGCCCGCCTTCTGGGTCTCTGAGCCAATTTTATCTGTTTCTTGTACCTGTGTTAGAATTTATATCAAATTACAAGACACCAGCTGTTATTCTTGGGGACTTCAATGTTAATCTCCTGCACGTTTCAGATTTAAATAGAGAATTTTACGATATGCTGCCCGTAAATGGTTTTTCCAACGTAATCGATATTCCTACTCGTATCACACCATCAAGTGAGACACTGATGGACCTCTGCTTGACAAATTTTGACCGAAATGATATTCGAGCGGCTGTTTTGACGAGTGATTTGAGTGATCATTTGTCTATTTTCTGTTTTGCTAAAAAAAATTGTACAACGCTGCGAATAAAACCAGTGACAGAACAATAATACGTAAGGTATTTTCGTTATTATTATAATACGGAGAATTTTCGCCAACTCGTAGCGTTTACAAAGTGGGCACAGTACTTGAAAGAGACGGATCCAAATGTTCTGTATGATAAGTTTATTAACAAAATTATTGAGTTGTACAATATCGCATTTCCCGAAGTTATCTTGCGAAGCTGCAGAAAAATCAGAAAACCTTGGATAACAAAAGAACTACTACACAAAATAAAAGCCAGGAACAAATTATTTAAGTTCATAACTTCACGTGAATTAGCACTACTAAAAGAATACAAATCGATCCGGAACAAACTTTCTAGTGAAATAAAAAATCTCGTATTCGATACTACTCAAACAAATTCTCCCACATATGCTACGATCCCAGTAAGACATGGCGCACCGTAAAGGATTTATTACGCAAAACAACCACTACTTTGCCAATGGAAATAAAAATTGGGGATCAGACGTTAAGAGGTAAAGATCTTGCAAATGAATTTAATCGTGATTTTTTAACCTCCGGAGCTTACAACGAAAATGCCCACAACGAGGTCGAAAGGTACATGCCTCCGAGTCTGCAGCAATCGGTTTCTTGGCCCTACAACTCCTATGGAAATCTGCGATTTGATACATGAGCTTAAAAATAATTGTGCTTTTGGTTTGGATGGCACTTAAGCGGCACCTATTAAGGCAGTTTCTGATCTAATTTGTTATGTGCTTTGTCATTTATGTAACTTAATCTTGAAAACTGGCACGTTCTCAGAAAAAATGAAAATCGCCAAAGTTAGCGTCTTCTACAAGGGTGGTGCGGTTACCAAAATTTCTAATTACAGGCTAATATCTATTCTCTCTCTTTTTTCAAAGATCGCTGAAAAAGTATTTAACGCCCGAATAACTGTTCACCTTAAAAAATATCAACTGTTATCTTCAAAACAATATGGGTTTCAAAAGGGGAAATCAACAGCAGCAGCTTTACTTAACATTAAGAAAAAAATTGTTTCCAACATAGAAAACCGCCTCTATACAATTGGCATTTTTGTTGATTTTAAAAAAGCTTTTGATTCAATCTAGCATCGTATTCTTTTCAGAAAGCTCCCGTATTACTGAATACGTGGCACGGCGTATAAGCTATTGCAGAGCTATCTCTCAAATAGAGTACAGTTTGTTGTATATAATAACGTATTATCAGATGCTGGATACCTCGCTTTTGGTGTCCCACAAGGGTCTATATTAGGACCAATACTATTTCGTCTTTATCATAATGATGTTGTCAACATTCCTAGACTCCTGAAATGGTGTTATACGCTGACGACACAACTGTGTTTTTCTCCTCAACAGATTTAACAGTCCTCGTACGTGATGCTAACATTTACCTCCAAAATTTATCGCAGTGGTTAAGTGCAAATCAGCTACTTTTAAATACACAAAAAACTAAGTATATTATCTTTTCTGCTATAAATAAACCGGTCCAACGTCTTAATGCCATGTTGTTCGAATGAGAAGTGTTACAACAAGTTTCAGAATTTAAGTTTCTTGGCGTGTATTTTCACGAATCTCTTCGTTGGGCCTATCATGTAAATTATGTAAAACGCAGTGTAGCCCAAACAATTCGCGCCCTTAACAGGCTTCGCATGTTGTTACCCGAGAACATAAAACGACAACTTTACCACTGCGCTGTTCACTCAAGGCTACCATATTGTTTACTAGTTTGGGGCGCTACGTCAAAATCAAACATTCATGTTCTTTATTTAATGCAAAAACGTGGTTTACGATTCATTCACAACTTATCAAGTCGACAACATGTCTCTTCGTATTTTAAATGTAGCTACATATTTACTATTAAGGACATATATAATCAACGCCTAGCCGAAATAGCCTTCCTGAACTTGAAATCAGACCCACAAATATTTTTATCATTATACACTAATACTGATCCGCATGATAGTCTCAGGCACACTGCATTTAAAAAAATTCAGACTAGGACAGGGTACGGCATGCAACTGCTTCAATGGCAGATACCAAATCTTTTAAATATGTATCCTTCTCTACTTGGTGTGATGCAAAGCTGCTCTTCTGTGTTAACCTTCCGGAAAAAAGTTAAACGGCTTCTACTCGAGCAATATTGTCATGTTCTTCCGTCCCCTCTTTTGTAGCTCTGTTATTATGTGCGTGTGTTTTATGTAAAAATGCTTTCGTGTTGTAATCACTGTAAAAAACTATTTTTCTGTATGTAACAAGAATTATTTTATTACGGATATTTATGCTTAAAAATTTGGATCATGAATACTGTACAGACTTCAGAAATGGATACAAACTGTGTATGGTTAGCCTGATATTGTTCTATAGTTGTACATAGAATAGACCCTATGCGAAATTGGTTGGTGATCTAGCAACACTGATGTAAACAAGACCGTCCGCCATATTGGTACGGGCGACGATCGCGAAGTCTCGTATTGTTTAGTGTGGAAGAGTAGGTTACGGTAACGCGGTATGGCTCAAACTGGACTGCGTTTTCCGGTTCCCGACCACGGATTGTGGACGAAGGACTCGTCTGCGCTACCGACTGTGTCTGAGGACTCATACCACTCGTGGTGCCGCGCCAAAGACCCATCCGAGCGGCAGCGGAGCAGGTAATGCTACCAAGCCACCGAGCCGCATTGCTCGCCTTCATCGGTGCGGACAAACACGTGCGACTCGCAGTAAGTAAATCTTTGTTTTTTCCTTGACACGAGTTAACCGGTATGAGCATTTGTATAGCAGTTTGTTCACCGTTGTTTACCATGCAAATGCGTAGCGGGGACCCTGTTGCAGTAACCCTGAAAGAGGAAAGCGACAATCGCCAGACCGTGCCGCTAGTGGGTGGATTGAAATGGCGTACATCGAATTTACGGGATTATTTTTGGCGAAGATGTTTACGGAAAGGTTGCGGCCGTTTTCCGTGACGGTCGTCCGCCCGCGCATTTGCCGCAAAGCATTCGTGCTTTGCGGCGAAGTCAACTACAAAAGTGCACATGCGCCTTGAATTTTTTTTGTGTGTGTGTTTTCATTATTGCGCATGTCCTGCCGCAACAATCTGTTTGTGCGTCTGGCTTGTCCTTTTTTGGCAGTGGGGTGGTTGTGGTAGTTTCTAAAGCGCATGTTTTGAGTGTGCCCGAACAGATAATACCGTAAAACCTCGTTAGCTCGAACTCACTGAACTAAAATTTTCTTTTAAATTCGATGGGTCATCGGTATAGCCCGAATGTTTACCTGTTTATCTCTAAAGGTTTTGGAAGTGAGTTCCAGATAATCATAATTTGCTTGCTTAAGTTATGACGAACACGAATATGCGGGTACTGGTATCATTACCCACGGTGAGGTTTATAAATGTTAAACTTCCTTCTCTTGAAAGTACATTAACAAAGCATGCAGCGATACTTGCACGCTCGAACTTGAAAAACAATTTTGACATCATTGCTGTTTGAGGTGTAGATTATTGCCCTTGCAACAGTGTTAAGCAATACACAAAATCTGGTCATTTTGAGTCTGTTCCTTGCGGCCACTGCTTTCTGCTCTGTCCCTTTAGCATAAACTGTAGCGGACTAGTCCTGTTCTTCCCCCTGAGTGCTATTTACTGTTACTCTTTCTGTTCTTGCAGGTTGGGCCTCATCCTTGTGGTTAGCAGCTGGTTTTGCTCCCAGAGAAAAATTGGCCGGCCCTATGTTGTGTGCCTCACCTCTGAGACGGACAGTGGGGAGATTGTGGAGGCAGCTTGCGAGTGCCCGGCTGGTTGCAGTAGAGCATGCAGTCACATTCTGGCGGCTGTGCACCTACTCTTCCTCTTGCAAGCCCAAGGTTTTAAAGAGGCGCCACCGGAGCTTGCGTGCACAGCTGCCACAACAGTGGGGACGTCTGAGACAGCAGGGCATCAAGCCAGCGAGTGTCCAAGACATTGACTGGAGAAGCCCGCAAGAAAATGGCCCCTCCCTTCCCTTGCCATTGCGTCTGTTCGGCGCACGTCGAGTGCAGGAGCAATGCGAGCAGCAATAAAGTGCCGTGCAAGCGCTTGGGAGAAAACTTGGTAGCCTTTGGAATGGGTTTTTTGCCTCACTTTTGCGGCTGGGCAACGTCGTGTTTACTAGACCGCTGCATGATGCGCGAATGCTTCCCTTTGTTCCATTTATATCCACAGTTTGCTATACTGCACGCGTTATAAATCAGCGAAGTATTTTAATTTACTGGGATTTTCACTGTGGATACAAAAAAAGCAAAAGCACTCAAGCTGATGCGCGGCGGACTGATGCAACTCTGGCCGTTTTTTTTTTTTTTTGATGAAAACTTGAAAATTGCCTCAGCTACCTAATTCAATGGCCACTATCATTACGTCGGAGGTAAGCATGCCGTGTGTGACAAACTAGAGTAGTGAGTGTGTATTTTAGTCGCAAAATATTCGACAGTAAATACATCGTGGCTGAAATGACAATGGGCAACAAGTTAACTTGACTGTAAACAAACCTGTCAGCCCGGCAAATCGGGAACCAAGTGCAGAAACTCGAATTTTCCAACGTCATATCATCATAAAACAGTGTACGCCACTTCCGCAACGACACGCGGCTAAATGCACCGAAAAGAAACTAACAACATACTCCGATACCGTGCGCGCCCGCCACAGAGGAAATTTTCAACCGCGCCGTGACGGCGTAGTGTGGCAAGAAAAGTTTACAGCCCTAGGTAAGATAAAGGCTCGTGTAGGGGCTAAGCGGTACCATTTAACAATGAAATGAAGCGAGCGTAGAGCCACCGGGACGAGTGAAGAAATAAAGCCTAATTTTGACAACGTGTGGTACTGTTTCCCCGCTCGAGCGCCGCTGTCAGTCATAAATAGGTGACGCACGCTCAGGCTTCATTTAGAATACGAAGGCTGAATCACGGAACTCCAACGCAGCTGTATTTTTCATCCGTACAGCGACTACGAAATCCCGCGCTTAGCGAACCAATGACAAATATTCGCTCCCAGCGCACCGCTCCCAGCGTGTCACAAAGGTAGCTCGCGCCGGCATAGTTTGCGTCAAAAAGTTCGTTAAAGAGCGTGGAACTTCACGTGCCTTTTCTCCATCTGGACCGGTATTTCCTCGTTGCGTGCACTGCCGCACGCAGCATTGCTCTGGCATTAAAGTCCATCACCAAGAGCGGTCAATGCCCGCCTTCCATGTTTTGCTACTTGGTTTCGGTTTCAAACGACCGTACCAAAATGGCGGACCTAGTTACCGGAGTCGACGTGAGATGGCGGGGCGCATTTTGCATAGGGTCTATTGTATAAGGTTTTGAATTGCAATTTCTAAGCCATTTGCGTTTTGTAACAAACTGCTGTTTGTGTGTTTGTGCTGCCCGGGGCGGGGGTCTAGTTAGGCAACTTTAAATGTTGCCGTTTGCCATTGCCCCAGGGCAACCTCCTTTTGTTGCCGAAATAAACAATTCAATTCAAGCAGGCAAGCGTTGGGAGGAGGAAGAAGGCGAGAAGACCAGGCTACGCTCCTGGAACTGACCCCAGCGGGATCGGGGCCTGACGACGCCTGAGGCCTACTGACTGGAGTTCCAGGCGACGATCCTGGAGGGAGACCCCGAGGCAATGCTCCATCGGTGGCTCCAGGTTACCACCTAAGCTACCGGGCTGAGGCGCTCGGGGTACGCTGCGACGCATCGTACCTAGGGCTACGCTCCCTTGGCTGTTGGCGGCGACGGCTGGGCCCACTTCGTGCAAGCACTACGAGACACGACGGTCGCCTTGGCCCGCACACCAATTACGAAGACATCGCCCGTAACGTGGGGTGACACAATACTTAGACTTTTACGCAAACTCAAAGGATGAGAACACTTCTTTGGCTGTTTACCGGTACTTCACGTGTGCTCCGAAATATTGTCCTCGTCAATTAAACGTTTTTTTAAGTGCGAATGCACTTCTTAAGCGAGCCTGAATCGTTCGCCGCCGTAGTCCGCATAGCAACAGCTGCGGGTGCGCGCGCTCCTCGTCTTCCCTAGCAACGGGGGGAGATGGGCGCGCGCTGCCTGGCCGCTGACATGGCACATACCCACGTGGGGGATTGGCCAGGAATCGGGCGTGAGAAGGGCTAATGCACCCTCTTAAAGGAGTACTGACACGAAATTTCAAAGCTGAGATCCGCTCTAGCAATCAAGTACAACGACAACACAAATAGGCGTCTGTGAATAAATGCATCTTTCTTTCTTTGTAATTGCTTCCTGTACCAGCTCGGAGGGAGTAGGGATGCTCTTTGATTCATTGATTGTAGGGTTTAACGCACCGACGCAACGAAGGCGATGAGGCACGCCGTAGTGGAGGGCTCCAGACTAATTTTGACCACCTGGGGATCTTTATCGTGCACCGAAATCTCGTACACACGGGCGTTTTTGCTTTTCGCCTCCATCAGAAAAGCGGCCGCCGCGGCCGGGAATCGAACCCGCGACCTCGTGCTCAGCAGCGCAACGCCTTACCACTGAGCCAACGCGGCTGGTAGAATGCTCTTTCAAGCGCTTGTTTAGGCGTCGCCCGATTTGCCCAACATACACGGGGCCGCATTCGAGGTGCACCTCATAAACGACGCTGTCGCGGCATGGGACGAAGCACTTTGCGTGGTTTGCAGTGCATCGCACCTTTGAGTGCTAAGGCCTAATAACGCTAAAACACAATCTCCCAAGCTTCTTTGGGCCAAAAAACAGCACAAAGAAACGGCACGGAAGACGAGAACGAGACAAACACGGGCACTGACTGACAACTGAATGAATTTTATTGCGCGCAGGCAATATAAGAAAATACAGGAAGAATACTAAAACAAGATACAGTTCAGATTGAAGAAATGCTATCTCCTTGGGCAACAAGTCGACAGACGGTTTGCTGACGCATGCGCCTGCCCGCTCGTGCATAGAAAAAGCTTCAAAGATCTCGCGTGATCTTTGGTCACCATAGTGCTTAAGGACCTGACAATGCTCAAACAAGGGTTCGCATGAGGGCTCGTTCGCGCACGAAGCAACATGTGTGGCAAGGTTGCTACCGGTAGCGGTAGCAGAGAGTACAGCCCTCACACTTGCCTTTACAGCCACCTGTTTGATCCGGTGGGAAACCCTGTGTTTGTAGTGAATGACGCTCGGGGGCTTCTTCCGCATATCTTCTGTCCTCTCACGAGTTGAACGGATTTTTTTTTAGTACTGCCTCACCGATCCTTAAAATCAAGGACTGTGGATATCCTGCCGACCACAACCGCTCCACTTGCGTCTGTGTTTGTGTATTGTTTACATGGGCCTTGTTTAGCGCTGTTTTTCGCCATAAAGCCATTGGCCCAAGTAACGGTTCTAGCAATTTGAAGAAAAATGTAGGCACCTTTTTCAAGAAGGCATCGGCGTGGCCACTGATGAGGCTCTGGAGTGGCGGCACTGGAATCTCGGTGCCTTCGAAAGCCGTGAAGCATTTCTTGCGCTGACGGCACAATACCAAAAGGTGGATACGCAATAACACTGCAATGTGTGGTACCTTCATATTGCATCCCAGTTTCTACCACAAAAGAGGTAAGCAACGCTTGGGATTATAAAGTCTGGAAGGTAGCTTTCACCATTGATTTGCGTGCATACGTTAAATATGACATCCTTCCACGAAGCTCATGTAACTGCTGTAGCTGGAGCTGGGGGGACGCGTCTGTGGCCCGACGTATACGCATGCCAGCGCGCCTCCCCAAAATGCATAGAAAAAAATCGGAGCCCTTCTATTCTGGGTCGAAGAAAGTACAGCGAAGCTGTCGGTCTGGTTGGATTTGCTATACCAAGGTTTAGATATGTTGTGGATTTTCTTACGTTCAAATTACACTGTCAATGGCCCGAACTTTCCCTCACAGACTTATGACACACAGTTGTTGGGTAGAGGTAATGATGTTTTATTATAGCGTGGCGACGCCATTCACAGCGCAGGCTTTAGTGCACCGCTCCCTTTGCGCTGAGCAGCGCGCGGCAAAGGGAGCGCGCAAGTTTTTTTGCGCAGCGATATTCTGCGTCGTCCTAATTTTAAGTTACGTATTACAAACAATTTAAAAATATTCTCACTCGGGGTGTGCAGCTAAGTTGTATTTGTATCGCGCGTGTTCTAAAAGGTTAGACGGCTTACCTGAGAAGCCACCGCCACAGTATGTGGCACACGCAGGCAGCTAAAGCCGCTATCCACGCCCATCGCGCAAGTTTTTTTTGCGCAGCGATATTCTGCGTCGTCCTAATTTTAAGTTACGTATTACAAACAATTTAAAAATATTTTCACTCGGGGTGTGCGGCTAAGTCGTATTTGTATCGCGCGTGTTCTAAAAGGCTAGACGGCTTACCTGAGAAGCCACCGCCACAGTATGTGGCAGACGCAGGCAGCTACAGCCACTATCCACGCCCATTGACCCAAGGCCAGCATTGCTGCAATGCACTGCGCCGCGGCGAGTCCTTCCTGACGCAGACGGGTGTCTCAGGAACGACTGCTCGACTGCTATGCCTAGGAGGAAAAGCTTCGCGGTGGTAAACTTGGCGGGAGCGCATCCGGAACGTGCAATCGGTGACGGCCCGGTCGACACACAGCTGCGCGCAGGAATGCTCAGTGCGTTGGGAAACTCGACCTTGGCACGCGGCACGGGTTAGAAATAATAACAGCATATAAAAACCAGATCGTGAGCGTAAACAATATGCATATTCGCGAGAGACGCCTATTGCAAACGACATCGGCGTTGTTGCTTATCGTCGATACGCTATTCTATTAGCCAGGTATACAGGACGGCATTGCAAGTGCATCGCGCGCACCATTAGTCGTGTAGAGCGCCAAGAACTTTTTTATGTTTACAGAAGGCCTCTGAACGCCTTTATCAGACAAATGGACTAATGAGACAGTACCACATTACAGCAAAAAAAAAGGCAAGCACAGAGACACGGACGAATGAGCTGGGAAGGGTACTGTATGTTTCTTGTATCCTCGTATGTGATTTTTCGCGTGACCCTTTTGTGCTACAGGTGAATGAACGCTCTCAGCAAGACGCGTCACCGAACTACTAGAGGGTAATACATCAAAAGGCACTAAAATATTGGTACTACTGCGTGTTTTTGCTATGTTCATAAATAATCGTCTTTTATTTTTGTTCTTCCTTCCTTTTTTGGCTCCCCAAGCAAGAATATTCGTTTATTTGAACTTGCCCACTCGAATCCTTTGATCCACCTCAGAAACAAAACGCCGCGCGGAAGCTCCGTTTCTACGAATGAGCCCAATCCGCCATCCTTGCAAGCCCAGCATTGCAGGTACAGCTATTTTTAAACGTTCCATAGTAGTACAGTTCAACGGTATTACGCATAGACGCGCCGCGGTGGCTCAGTGGCTTAGTTGTTGTGGTGCTCAGCACGAGGACGCGGGTTCGATTCCCGGCCGCGGCGGCCGCTTTTCTGATGGAGGCGAAAAGCAAAAACGCCCGTGTGTACGAGATTTCGGTGCACGATAAAGATCCCCAGGTGGTCAAAATTAGTCTGGAGCCCTCCACTACGGCGTGCCTCATCGCCAGCGTTGCGTCGGCGCGTTAAACCCTGCAATCAATGAATCAATCAATTAATCAATGAATCAATCAATGAATCAATCAATGAATCAATGAATCAATCAATGAATCAATCAATCAATCAATCAATCAATCAATCAATCATCAATCGATCAATCAATCGATCAATCGATCAATCAATCAATCAATCAATCAATCACATCAATCAATCAAACAATCAATCAATCAATCAATCAACAATCAATCAATCAATCAATCAACAACAACAATCAATCAATCAATCAATCATCAATCAATCAATCAATCAATCAATCAATCATCATCACATCATCTATCTATCTATCTATCTATCTACTATCATCTATCTATCTATCTATCTATCTATCTATCTATCTATCTATCTATCTATCTATCTATCTATCTATCTATCTATCTATCTATCTATCTATCTATCTATCTTACGTATAGCCCACTTGGTGCTTTCGAAAATAGTCGAAATAGCAGCTTATTTGACAGTGAGGTTCTTCGCTTTTCTGATAATGATAACTTCTAACACAGTCGGAAGTCGTGGGGAGAAGCACGAAGAAGACGACAACGCACACACACGTGAAAAAGACACACGTAACGATGAGCTTGTAGCAACTGTCATTTTATTAGGAAGAACAGACAGTTATAGTGTGAAAACAGCCCCCTCATCGTTATGACCGCGCACACAAACCCGACGAAAGCAAAATTTCCAGCATGGTCACTACACGTGTGGTTCGAGCGATACCAGTTCAGCACTGTGCAGACTCTGGTATGGTTGACTAACGCGCATTGACGACCTCTCCCGGGTGATATGGCACGTTTCAATTATCTCTCTTTGTGTTTTTTCCATACGTCGGTACACGGCTGTTGTTTTTTTCAAAGAGAGGGCAACACCCATCTTTTTCCCACACCATACAATTCCCTGTAATGTGCGTGTAAAGCCTTCCAATGAAGGAGCTGTTGTGCTCACATAGTCGAATGGACCTGTAGAGCCTGCCGCAAGCAATCGGCAGACGATGGACAACTGATTGTGCACAAGCCACATACTGCTTCGAAACACAATCGAAAGTTGAAACTTTCGATTGTGTTAACCCATTAGGGACCGGTTTCATTTTTGATGAAATTTGTCAAACACCAGGTCATTTTTATCATATACGCGTTTAAATAAATCACTCTGAAACTATCATTGTGAACGGGCTCTATGTTTTAAAAATATGGCTCGTGACGCTGGTCTCCTAGGTTACAACAAAAATCATAAAGCGGCAATTTTTATTTCAGGCCTTGACACGTCGCAGAACAACATGATTAGAAATTTGTCGCGCACCTGTTCAGTGTGATACGGTATGAAGCACGGAATGCACATGCCGATGTCACATTTTGCACTGTGTGCGCACCGAACTGATGCAGTTGTCCCCAGCGCACCTACGCCTTTTGCCGTTAGGCACAGTTCCAATGAAGTGGGCTGTTTGGTCATACCGTGGGCCAGGAAGCGTACTGTCACCAAGCATCGACGCTCTTCGACGACCTGGTCCTTTCGCTTGTTATCCCAACTTGTGAGGCAGCTTTGAGCGATTTGCCTCCGGAATTTAAGTTGAGTGATTTTGGATCCGGTGAAGCGGATAAGCGCGCAACCGTTGCTTATGGCTACGTCGCAGAGCACAGTGAATATTCGCCACCACCGTTTCTTGACGCGAATTGCAATTCGGTAGGCGCCTAAGTTTGCATCCATCTGATCAGTGCCTCCCATAAAGCAGTTATATTGGGTAACGGTATTAGGGCGAGCCATTTTGGCCCTTTTTTTCTGTGCACGCGAATACCTCTCTGCAAAGGACATAGGCGCTACGCCATGCACGGTGCTTGCGATTGTTACAGTAGAAGTGTAGATCGTTTCCCCCGAAGTCCGGTGTCGACCAGGAACCCAATCGTCCGGGCTCCGGTTGATTTGGCAGGAGGCTGGCCGGGTGATGGTGTTGAAGTTCTTGGAGTAGGCGGTCGAATTGACGAACTCGAGGCGTTGAAGTTGATTAAGTGAAACGGAAGTTTATGTACAGCTGTTCACAGTATGAAAACTGGGTACATGAGAAATAAAAAGAAAAACTTCAAACTTCGGCTAGACGCTAGCTCCGAGTGCGCACAAATCACTCGAGCTCCTCAACTTCGTCTAACTCTCCTACTCTCGGAGCGTACACAAACCGCTCGAGAAACCACGGCCGAGACTCTGTCTCGCCGCAAGATCCGTCTAGTTGCCCGGTGCGGCGCTGCACCCTAAACCTCCGACGCGATCTTAACCTCGACTAGGGGGCTCACAAATCCCAACCTAGCGTTAACGGTCGAGACTCCTTGTCTCGCCGGGAACTGCCAGCTCAACGCTCAGACAAGAACCATTTCCAACGGCCAAGTTCGGCCTTTTAAAACATCGAGATCACCCTCTCTCGGGAACGCCCCTGTAGCGTTCGTACACGCGTATGGGAGTGCCCGAATTCACGTAGACAGCTGTCACTCAGCACGTCACGGAATATTCAATGAGGCGCCGCTATCTCAGGTCAACGGACCGCCCGCGGGCCAGAAAACGCGTACGACCCCGAGGGATGAGCGCGAAAGACGCGACTGTGCGTCATGCTGACCGGGACGTGTTAACAATAGAGACACGTGCGGCGCTTGTCCGGACGCCGGTAATCCCACCACCTCAGCGCGTCAAGTAGACATTCCTGGAATCCGGCGTCGCAGTCTGCCTTCTCAATGGGGGATTATCCTTGAGGAATGCGGTGGGCCAGACAATCCGTCTCCCGTGCGCGCCGCGACGAATTAGCGTCGACTTCAGCGCAGTGTCGGCAGTGCTACGTCGCTAGACAGAGCGGCGGGTTCTCGCGCGCAGCCCGGGCGCCCGGCCGCTAATCTCATAAGTGGACCTTACAACTCCCCCCTTTAAGAGGGTTACTGGACCTCTTGGTTCAGTCAATCCGAAAAGAATTTAAAAGGGCCACTCGTTTCAACTCTCCTTCCGCAATAACAGCGGAACAAACAAACAACAAAAAAAAAAACACCTGGCAGGAGCTAGGTATGACCACAAATGAGCCCCCTTCTATTTCTGCAGCTGATCCGAACTCTCTCTCGCCTAAACTACAAACACAATCTATTCACTAGCCGTCAACAGGGACGCAATACTCTAGCAAACCGGCAACACACACACACACACAAAAAATGCTAACAACACTAAGTGCGAGTAAAAGAAATTGGGTCGTGTCTCCGGAGCGCGTAAACGCACGAACAACTAGACAACTCAACCTATTCACTAGCCGTCCAACACGGCACAAACTTCTAGCACCGACAACAAGAAAAAATGCAATAAGACTGGCAAAAAAAAATGGGCGTGTTGGGCCGTCAACCACAAAAAAAACTTAACCTTACATGTGCCCCTATAACGCACGCACGCACAAATTCCTCCTTGACGGCGAGCATAGATAACGTCCCTGGCAACAATCGGCTGTGCTTTCCTAAACTTAACGGTGAAGAAATTTTCATTGGTGCGCCGACGATCACTTGGGGGTGCATGATCGAGCTCCCAAGGCATGTCGCGTCTTCGCTAAACTGCGGTGCACAGAAATCCACCGCCGATCGATAAAATTGGGGTGCAGGGGATCGTTCCCCCGTCCTCGTGCGCGGTAAGCTCGGAGGCAATCAATACTACCTCCCCAAGCACACAAACTCACTTCACTCAGTATACCCGCACAAATTACAACACCAGCACAGCCACTCAGATGTGACGGGTGTTTCGTTGTAATGTTATTTTTCCCGGGGCGTGTTCCATCGAGGCAATTAATCTGCCTAACCCAAGCAAAAATCTGAAAGCAGGGGAGTGCATTCGCGTACTTCCAGCCCCCTCTGCAGATGATCCAGACCGCGTAGCGTTGCAATGTCAACGCAAGTCTCGACAATTTAGCCCCATGAGGCGAACACAACTTCGGGGAAGACGGAGTGGTATCACAAAATGCGACCCCGTTTCCTGCCCCATAGGCCACGCGGCCATGCCTCTCCAATGCCCCAACGTAAGGCAATGCTGCGCGCTGGCCGCGTGAGCGCAGGGTTGATGCTGGAGCGTAATGGCGGCCCGCGAACGCGACGACCTTCTCGGGATCATTCTTTCCCTTACGCACAGACTGCCCCACAACAACAACCTCACAAGCACCTGTCATTACCAAAAACCGCTCGTGCACGCTAGGTGCATTCTGAGCAGCGGCCTGACCAAGACAGTTTTTCAGCCGTCCCAGCACGCACTCATCCTGCCACAACTCAGAGCTCGGGCCTGTGACACACGGCCAGGTCGTAGAACTTAGTGCGTCAACCCATCCAGCGCGGCTCCCGACTGAATCTCGGTAATGGCCGCAACCAACACTAAAGCTACGAAGCTCTATCTCAGACACCGGTTTCGCGAGATCGCCGATTGCGTCTCGTTCCTCTGCTTTCAACTGTAGCTGCCTCCTCACATGGTTTTTCCCTCTCCTTCGCAACCTCCTCGGGAGCTCTCATTCTTGCTTTCGCAGTCTCCACGCATGCGTTTTGGTGTTCTCCATCAACCTCCTCGGTTACACTCCCAGCATCAAGACTACCAAACTCACGCGACATCTCCGTATCGTTCCTACCCTCTTCAAACGTTCTGAGCCCCTCACCCTCCGTCTTTTCGCGTTCTCTCTCACTTCCTGTTCCATTTGCGACATGTTCAACTCAGTCTACCTTCTCAGCTCCCTTATCCACCTTTAACTCCTGCTTTTCCTCAGCCTGATCGTCAACTCCGCCTCTTTTTCGCTCCGTCTCGTCACGTGCTTTCTCGTGCAACTTTCGAGCGTAATTGAGCGCGCGGCGGGCCCAAGACTTTCCTGTGCGACTCCAGTCTCCTCCGCTCCGCCGATTAGATTTTGGGTACTGCCCGTGCCAGCAAGTTCAGCATGCATTAGCGCATCGTCCGATGCAAAAGCAGCTGGCGGCTCTACACCCGCAACAACGGGGCTACCCTTTGACCCTGATCCCATACCGAACGAGCTCGCTGGAACACTCCGCACGCTCGCCTCTCTTTCCGAACAGCTGTTCCCAGCTGAGTCACTCGCTTCCTGTGCGGAGCCACGGCCGCTTATCTCGTTCTCATGCGGCTTCATATTGAAAGACGGGCTGCCCCCATTCAACTGTGCTGTCAGTGCATAACTGGGTCCGCTCGACCGGTTCTGCCTATGCGCTGCAGCTCCATCCCCAAACTTCGCCTGCGAGGCTGCTCGTCATGTTCGAGCATCCTTCATTACACCGCTCTACGGTATCACCGAACGCGCTTACTCATCGCTCCTCATCCCAATGTCCGTCTCCACGCGTTCGACACCGGCGGAAACGCTAGCCTCGTGTAGGGAGTCACGGCTGCTTACTTTCTCATCGCAATGTTCAACTTCCCGAACACTGGCCGGAACCATTCAGCTTCGCTGTCGCTATACACGGCTGGGTCTGTGCCCCATTGTTTCTGCTCGCGGGTGTCCGAGCGCAAGGGCGTCTGCCTTCTCCGCTCCAGCTCCAACTCATACCCCCGCAACCGCTCTTCAGATTCGAGCTTCAGTTTTTGCATGCGCTCCTTAAATTCTCGCGCCTCTCCTCTCTCTCGCTCCTCCGCTTCGCGCGCTGCTTTTCTCTTTCGCTCTTCGAATTCGAGCGCTGCTTTTCTCTCCCGTTCCTGAAACTCCAACTCCATTCGCCTAATAATCATTGCCTCAGACTCCGCCTGGACCACCCCTCCTGCCGCTGTTCCTCCTTGAGGTGGTGCCTCATGCGTCTGACCATTTCCGCTCCTTCCGCCATGTTCGCCCAGCATGCTCCTCAGGACTACCATGCAACCCCCAGCCTCAGCCTACACCGCCACAACGAAGCGCAAAATCCCACTCACCCGCACATTCGGTGGTAAGCTGCCGCGTCGCTGGGCTCCGTGCGCTGGCTTTGGCTCTGCGCTCCACTCCGGCGCGGAGCTCGGCAGCAGGCGGGCTTGCGTCTGCTTGCTGCCCCTGGTTTGTGGCTGGTGATTTCTTCTGCCAAATCCCTGTCGACTGCGCCAGTGAAGAATTCGTTTCCCCCCGAAGTCCGGTGTCGATCAGGAACCCAATCGCCCGGGCTCCGGTTGATTTGGCAGGGAGGCTGGCCGGGTGATGGTGTTGAAGTTCTTGGAGATGGCGGTCGAATTGACGAACTCGAGGCGTTGAAGTGGATTAAGTGAAACAGAAGTTTATGTACAGCTATTCACAGTTATGAAAACTGGGTACATGAGAAATAAAAGCAAAACTTCAAACTTCGGCTAGACGCTAGCTCCGAGTGCGCACAAATCACTCGAGCTCCTCAACTTCGTCTAACTCTCCTACTCTCGGAGCGTACACAAACCGCTCGAGAAACCACGGCCGAGACTCTGTCTCGCCGCAAGATCCGTCTAGTTGCCCGGTGCTGGCGCTGCACCCTAAACCTCCGACGCGATCTTAACCTCGACTATGGGGCTCACAAATCCCAACCTAGCGTTAACGGTCGAGACTCCTTGTCTCGCCGGGAACTGCCAGCTCAGCGCTCAGACAAGAACCATTTTCCAACGGCCAAGTTCGGCCTTTTAAAACATCGAGATCACCCTCTCTCGGGAACGCCCTGTAGCGTTCGTACACGCGTATGGGAGTGCCCGAATTCACGTAGACAGCTGTCACTCAGCACGTCACGAAATATTCAATGAGGCGCCGCTATCTCAGGTCAACGGACCGCCCGCGGGCCAGAAAACGCGTACGACCCCGAGGGATGAGCGCGAAAGACGCGACTGTGCGTCATGCTGACCGGGACGTGTTAACAATAGAGACACGTGCGGCGCTTGTCCGGACGCCGGTAATCCCACCACCTCAGTGCGTCTAGTAGACATTCCTGGAATCCGGCGCCGCAGTCTGCCTTCTCAATGGGGGATTATCCTTGAGGAATGCGGTGGGCCAGACAATCCGTCTCCCGTGCGCGCCGCGACGAATTAGCGTCGACTGCAGCGCAGTGTCGGCAGTGCTACGTCGCTAGACAGAGCGGCGGGTTCTCGCGCGCAGCCCAGGCGCCCGGCCGCTAATCTCATAAGTGGACCTTACAGTAGAGTTGTCCATCCAGCCCACAATGACTATCCCTTCACCCGAAAGCTCGTGCTCTTCATACCCACGGATCTTGCTTTTGATGATATCAGGCAGAGCTATGGGGCATTCCTTCGGCACATGGTTTTTCCTCACTCTGCCCGTGGCTTAATGGTTCTTTTCTTTCTGGTACGTGTCTCAGTAGGTGCACGTTGGTGAAGAGATTGTCGAAATAAAAGTGATATGGCAGATGACGAAGTTCGATCGGAAGTTCATCCACCATTTCAAGGAGTAGTGCTGCTACTTTCCCGAAGTTCTTTTACATTCTGCATGCTTGTTCCAGTGTCTTTCTGTTTTCCCTAGTAGACTTCAAAGTTTGCACGGTCGCCATTTTTCGAATTCAAGCATCACACCTTGTACCCGAAGCGAGTTGGTTTGCCGCATATGAATTGGTTGCAGCCATGACACCCATAATATTCTACCACGCTTTTGTCATAACTCAATTGGCGCACAGGGTGAAAGTGCTGCAGAACTTTGCCTACAGCAGTTTCATCAGGGGGCGCAACTTTGTCAGTTTGTCGCCCATAGTAAGGCTCGTATTGTCAGTACAGAGAAGAAACCTCATAATTTGTACTAAACGGTTTCTTCGCATTGCGTTGTATACCCTTTTGTTCCACATGTGCGTTCCACTGCCCTAGTAGCACTTCTGTCCTGGCAAGTGGTTGTAACCGGAGAGAACCAGGGCACCAAAAAAGAACCCTTCACCTCCTCCTTTGTGACTTCATGGTCAGGAATATTCAGAAGTAATGCATAGCTTCTTGTTGGTTCTACCAAGAGATCTATGAAACTTTCGTCAAAAAAGAGCTAAAACAATTCCACAGGCGAAACGTCCTGATAAACGCTGAAGTTTGCGTCTGGAAATATTGCGGAACTTTTCACAAGGTTACTATTCTTCCCCTTGCTACTTGAAGGTGAATTCGCGTCAGCGCTTTTCTCTTCTACATATGAGGAGCCATCTGGCGATTCATCGCTTTGATTTTCACTCTTTGCTACATCTTCACCAGAATCGCATACGACGGCCATCGGCAAGAACCGCTTCAGCACCTGCTCTAAGCTGCCTACTTTTGAAGTCGTCTATGAGACCGCCGGAATCCTCATCTGCGGTATCTTCGCGAGAGTAGATGTTAGCCTCCGGTGGCTCAATGTAAATAGCTGACACATCTTCATCATCCTCTTCGAGTATTCTGGCTATTTCTTCTGAAGTCAACCTACGAAGACAAGAGATTGACGCATAAGTACCGCGGGATTACCCTGCAAAGAGCGTAAATTGAAGTAACGAAATCAGACAAAATACGAAGACTCAGGGCCCAGAGACCATATGGCAAAACATAAAGTAACACGTTTTTGTAGCGTGAGCTACATTGGCCGAGGTTGAGCAGTTTCACGGAGCTCCTGGAGAGCCGTGCTGCGCATGCTCGAGGAGCAGTGAGGTCTCACGGCGCACAGATGGCGCGCCGGAGCCGCAACCGCCACCGCCGCGACTGGATTGGATTGGATTGAAGTGGAGTAAATTGGATTAGATTGAAGTGGATTGGATTGGAAATTGTTTAGCAGCAGTAAGCATGATAGTCAGCTAATCCCAGACAACAAGGAAACCTAAGAATAACCAGCTGAACCTTAGCTCACGCTACGTATATCCTGGCATAGCCGAGCTAAGCCACTGCTAATTTTTTCACTAACAACGCACTTATTAATGTCTCTCAAATTGTCACCGGAGATTGCATAGTTCAAGTGCTCTGCAAGGACATGTATATTACGCTATTGCAAAAAAAAGAATATTACGAAGATATCCGCTTACCCGCGAGAGCGATGCATGTCGACGCGCCAAAATACAGCACCACTTTTTGGCGCCTTCTTAGCAGCTCCCCAAAAAATCATTGACAACTTCTGCCACCTGGTATCTGTAACGGGTGCTATATCCTATCAAAAAGCGTCTTGCCGTAATGTGGGTGCGGGTTTGGAAATCTGCAGAAACTGAAACGCGTCGTGGAGATATACGTGACCATAGGGTCACGCTCGTATTAAACAGTCGGTAGGTTTGAAAAACCAAGCGATTCATTTTGGACAACGGTATCTGAGAATTTGCTGTTTTTCTTGAGCCTACTCAAGGGTATACGATTGTGAGAGAGAGAGAGAGAGAGAACTGGTGAGGTCAGCCCTGCTTGTGACAAGGCTCGCTACGCCAGATGGGGAGTGACTACAATGATGAGTGGTCAATGTAAGACATTACGGGTACAGCGGGAAAAAGACAAACAAGAAACGTTAAAAACGAGAAACAAGGGAATGCTGCTAGCGGAGTCGAACATAAAAAATACACTTGAAAAGAAATCGTTAATGAAACTCTGAATCAAAACGCAAAGTAAACGGTGCAAAAAAATAAGAACACCAGACCCTAGAAAAATAAATAGATGAACACCACAGCGCGAAATAGTACATCTCGTGAAACACTTGCGCTGTCTATGATCTATAGAGATTGGTCCAGTACTGAGTCTCGTAGGAACCGGAGCAGAACTTTTGTACCCAAGGTTCTGTCAGCACTATTGGCCCAGGACCCAAGAAATGGCAAAGTTCGAGCCTGGCTGAATGGCGTACACGAGACAGGGAGCTCGCTGCAGTTTTTCGCGCATCAGCGAATCGAGGCCAGACGCGCAATAAGAGATTTACAGTCTCACGCACAGCGCAAGTACGGCACCGGGGGGAATGGTCCCAACCTATCTTAAACATAAAACTCTGAGTAAACGCTACATTTTGGCGCTGTCAGTGCAACACTAATTCACACCGCTTCAAATCGCATGGAAAGTGGAAGTAACAGTGCGGATGAATAGGCTGCAGTGGTGGATACTTGCAGTGAGGGCCTGGCACTCCGACAGTTGTGCAGTCCATCCAATTGCGAGAATAAGGGAGTTGCTGTCCTCTCGGGAGAAAGGAAGCTGGGTCGTGTTACTCAACAAATGGCCTGCGCTGGCGGCTACCTCGGACCTAATATTCCCTTGTATGCCCGAGTGACCAACCAGCCACTGAAGAATGATGTGATAACCTGCGCGCGCTGCCACGGTGTGAATTGAGGCTCTTTACCACAGTTAGAGATACCGCAGTTAGAGACACGTTGTGGGTACTGACAAGTGCATGGTTGAAACTTTATTGAATGCGACAGTACTTCTCTAGTTAGACAATCAATTAAAATAATTACAATCACTAAATGAATTTAAATAAGCTACAAAATTACTGGCGACTAATCCACTGTACTGGAAAAATCATGCATTTGGTTTTTCCCGACTAATGTCATTGCTTCTTTTTAATATCTTGAAGCATGATCTTTCGGACACTGTATATATGTGGTGCTGCCGGCAGCGCTGAAACCTAGCCTTTGATGAATCCGAAATATTTTAAGCGGCGAATATTTTTCCAGTGCACAGGTAATCCCTACAGTTGGCAATGGCTTTGCCGGACAATCATACTGGCTGCTCTGGGCAATATTTTCAATGCTTTGGGAAGGCAGACAGAGCCGAAGAGAGCTTTTGAGAAGGAGTTTGCTGTGGCAAGCAGACGCTGCTTGCCGGTTTCTACTACTGTGCAGGTTAAAGAAGTACTGACCCCAATTTCTGGTGTAAATATTACACAGTTCGCTTCCTTTACTCAACAGAATACCCTGGCTGAAATATAAGCCGCCTGCGACGCGTGGAAAATGCTTCAATATGATTTGATTTATTGCGCCAACGGAACAGCAGGCGGACCGGTGAGCAGCAAATGGACATCAGCGTGACACACTCCGTGAGGGAAAAAAAGGAGCGTAGCCGTCTGCCTCCATTGCTCGTCAGAAACTCGTGACGTTACTTCACGCGCGCGGCCCGGCGATCTTTGATTGGGCGCTGGCGCATTCACGAAGTGAAACACCCTGGCCAGAGCTACAGGCATAACCGCTGTCCCGAAAGTCACTCTTACCAAAAATAAAGTTCCACACGCGGGAAAAGAGCCGATAATAAAGCCCATAATCGTTGCAGAAGCTGCCATCAGGTCTTCCATTGAAAGCGGTCATCAAATATCCGCCGCAATGCTAGGCCTAACGCCTTCAGGCAGCTCATCCGCTCAGCTCCGGCGGCGGGGCGGTCGAAACAACGCCTCCTCTGGTCTTTGCGGTGTTTTTACGTCCGCACAATTCCGTGGCTCTTCCACACGCGCCCTCCAGGCTGGAAGCGCGGGAAACCAAAAGGGACGGTTTTCAGGCCTTTAAATGTAATTAATTATCGCGCGCTCAAGAATTCAAAGTGCTGTTTTGGGTTCGACAGGCCGTTATGCATGGATAAAATAAACAAAAAGGGAACATAAAATTTTGGTGTCAGTACCCCTTTGACAAATAGAAAGGTCCTCGAAGCGGCAGACAACCTGTGTAGAAAAAAAGTTGCAGACATCTACGTTTATATCGTGAGATTTAAGGCGTGGTAGCGATGCTTCAAATTCCAGGGATCGTTTACGTACGCACTCTTGCATTTCTGACTTATGCTTCACGATCGGAAAGAGAAAGAAGAGCAACGAGGGTTTTTAAATCGCCGTGGTCAAGGAAATACAAAGGCCGTCTGCGCTTCTGTGGCTTAAAATGTGAGCGTGAAAGATTGCGGAGGCGAGGTGTTGGGCAGTTTGAGCGGGGAGGCGTCAGCGTTTGAAAATGGTAATTCTGTAATGTCTAAGCCGAGCTGAACTATTGTGCGTGTTGCGGGGAAAAGGGGAGAGAGAGAGAGAGAGAAGAGATAAAAAGGGGAGAGGGAGAGAGAGCCTCAATGGAGATCTTTGTTCAGGAAGAAATAGTTGGGTTTTGTGAAAACGTAATAAAGATATGGCAGGCAGCCCAATGGTGGAATATGAAGTCTAGGGTGCCTAATGCATTTTGCCTGATGCAGCAGCATCTTCCCGTGTCCTGCCAATCATGTCACGCTGACCTTGAGGTACCGGGCTGGTCAGAGCTGCCTTTCATGTTTCGAAGAAGTGGAATATGCAATGTTCAAGTTGATCTCCCCTGACCATACCCTTGCATATGGCTATGTTGCGTGTGAGAGGGTTATGTTTCCTCGCTTATAGCAGAGTGTTAAGTAATTGTCTGATGTTCCCACCCAAACACCTCAAGACACATATACTTGTGTTGGTTTTTCGTCCTCAGAGTTTCTGATTCTTCAACACCTCGTTATAGCAAGGGGAAAGATCGCGTTCCTATGCATATGATTAGGATTGTTCTTTACGTTTTTCGATGGCAGTGTGGTAATCGTGGTCGCAAGGAGCGCGGTACGCGAGTTCATGCGCCTCTTCGTCAATGCGTCGTTCTCTTCCCGACCACTGTGTCCGGGTGTCCAGGTGACGTTGGTAACTTTTTGCATGGTTGATGGGAATATCTCATCGAAGCACTTAGGTATTCTGCCTGCAGAAAACACTATAATGACATTTCAGAGTATATAATGATGTTTGCGCTTCTTTACGATACTTCCGCTAGTCGGATTGCCGAGAGCATGTCTCCAAATTCTGTTTCTTTGTTTTTGTATGTAGGAAGGACATGTAGTGAAAAAGATTGTGAGAGTAGTCAACTACGGCAGTTTGCGGCCTGGTGCTTTACTACATCCCAGAGTCGGCGTATATCTCATGATTCTGAAACTTTCCCCGAATGTATTTGATACTACCATATCACCTCTGGTCGTGTAAGGCTGTATCCATATTTTGGCCCCTCCCGATTTGGTTTTTCCAGCCGGTCTCTTTGTGCGAGGCGAGTGGTTTCTCCAATTTCTTGAAATACGTTAGGAAGACACCAGTTGAGACACATGCTTCGTCATTTTCATAAATCCTATTTAGGACGACTGCAACGGGAAGTCCTCTCCCGTTGGCCTTCACCCGCTCCTGTCCTGCGCTTCCCGAGTCCATTCTTTGCTCCGAATATTGTTACTTCTTTCCTCCATCGAGTTAATGACCTTACTTTTCTTCTAGACCCGTGTATGCATGTACATTCTGTTATCGTGGTGGTCCACCCGTTGTTAGTTCGTCTCGCGGGCAAAATTTCGATCTTTATGCTGTTCTGATGATGGTGTTTCTTTCACTTGCTTCTGTGCGGGTAAATTTGTGGAACTGTAGGGTTTGCAATATTCGGCTGATGATCTGCGGCTGCACTGAGTCTTATCGTTTCTTCTTGTCTTTTTCGTTCTCTTCTCTTGGTTGCGCGTTTTATATTGTGGGGAAAGTGGTTAAAGGTTTTCTTTTTTTTCGAGAGTGTGATGATGATTTGGTGAATGCATCACGCACTGACTGTGTGTGACGCGTGTCTCTGGAGCCACGCCGAATATTCTTCCATGGCTGTTCTCTGGCAAGACCACCCGTACCCATTTTTACAGTGATTTTTAACTTGGCTCGTGGCGCCATGTGTCGTTTGCCGAACCGAGCATGCAGCAAAGACAAAATCGTGTAAATAGGGGAAATTATTTTGAAAACATATGCGATTAGTCGCTATATTGTGGGCTTTATTTTAGTTCTTTCCTGCTTAAAATCTATCCTTGGTTTCTGAGAGACTGGCGTTCATCATTTGCACCCTGTTTCAGTTCGGCAACCCAATGTTGGTGCCGGCATCAGTTTCAGTGGAAAACACGCCGCGGTGGCTCAGTTGGTAAGGCGCTGCGCTGCTGTGCCCGAAGACGGACGCGGGTTCGATTCCCGGCCGCGGTAGCCGTTTTCCTGATGGAAGCCGAAAGCGAGAATGCCTTTGTCACCCGCCGCGGTGGCTCAGTGGCTAAGGCGTTGCGCTGCTGAGCACGAGGTCACGGGTTGGATTCCCGGCCGTGGCGGCCGCTTTTCTGATGGAGGCGAAAAGCAAAAACACGCGTGTGCACGAGATTTCGGCGCACGTTAAAGATCCCCGGGTGGTCAAAATTAATCCGGAGCCCTCCACTACGGCACGCCTCATCGCCTGCGTTGCGTTGGCGCGTTAAATCCTGGAATCAATCAATCAATCAATCAATCAATCAATCAATCAATCAATCAATCAATCGAGAATGCCGTTGTCGAGATTTCGGCGCATGTTGAGGATCCTAAGACGGTATAAATTATTAGATTTCCGCTGCGGCGCGCCTTGTAGCCAGCGTGTTGCTTCGGCGCACGAATTACCAAAAATTTGTATTTTTTGATCTCCTGGTAAGAAACACGCTTTGGTGTGATAGCGTAAGTTGCGGGCAGAGCTGGTGACCGTGTCTGCTGAGCATATTACCACCGACTGGGCATAAAACGAACATCACTGCGCAGGCGCGGCACCTGCTGAAATCTCGAGTGATTCCTTTCGTCTTCGCCGCAGTATAATTGTCCTCCTTTCCACAGCTCAGTTTCCGCTGCGGGACATTACAGGTAAAGCGGAGGCGTCTAATCTTGCCTCCTCAGTCGTAGCTTCCGGGTTGCACCGGTGACGCATTTCCGTGGATGCCTGATGAGCACGGCTGATAGCGCACGGATAGGAACCACGGGGAAATGAAAAAATACGCCTAATAACGCTATCGCGTTAAAACGTATTCGGCACAAAATACTTTTTTTCCTGTTATAGGTCGTAACTGTTTTAGGCAATATTCCCCTCTCTGTAACAGAGTAGTGAGCTGGGCAAGTTGGTATGGCGTCATTCAGGGCAACAGCGCGAAAAAAGACGTGGACGAAAGAAACGGATTCCCCTCTCTGCTTTTCGTCCACCAGCATTATAATCTTCTTTTTGGCGCCTCGACAGCCTTGAAGTTAACTACCCCTCTGCTACGCTTAAATCCTAGGGCTTCTAGAAGCCGAATATTTCCCCCATGTAAATTTGGATGGATACCCTCGCATTCTAACACTTTGTGCCGCATAGTTTCTGTTTTTTTTTTCGAAGACCATGCATACCCCATCCTTTTGTGAATACAGTAGAATCTCGATAAACAGGAAATCGCTTAAACGGAATTGCCGCTTAAACGGAAGAGTTGCCTGGAATTTGGTTGGTTTTGTATTCAGATAACGTAAAAAAACTCTCGGTAATCGGAACTAAAATTTCCGCATCACCGTTTAAACGGAACCAGAAATGGAACTTCTTGTGAAATCCACTGGCATGAGAATCAGCTTTTTACGGTTCCGGCTGTTTCGTTCTGATTTTTTTTTCTTCATGCTTTTTTAGCCTTGTTGGCCTCGTAAGCCTCGTCTCGTAAGTGGTTAGCCGTGTTAGCGCAACGAATGCAACATCGCAGTTCTTGTTCCAGTCGTTCGGTCTCGATTCTAGACGCCGAGGCTACAGGGCTCACCTCCTGTCGCCTCGTTCGTGCCATCGTTGTGCTATTCGTCCTTCATTACCACGTTGCCGTCTTCTAAATTCGGTTGCTCGTAAGCGCTCGCGAAGTTGAGGCCTCTAGCCTCCGTGAAGATGCAGTTGCAAGGACTCAAACAAAAATAATTGACGCATTTTGTAGTGCACAGCGACTCATTGTTGCCAAATCAACTTTGTGAATGCTGTGCCTACGCTTCTTGTAGTTTTCTTGCTTTCTGAAAACTATCAGCTACAGTCACTTTCTAGTGGTTAGAGTTCCATGAAATGCCCTTAGAAGTGTGTACGCACATAAATTTGCACCTTAGAACATCTCTCTCAGTAAACGGAACTCCTGTTAAACGGAACTAATTTTTCCGGTCCCTTGAAGTTCCGTTTATCGAGAGTCTACTGTACTTCCCCACAAAGCTTTTAGTTCACAAGCAACCTGCTCTAGCCTCAAAAAGCAAGGCACTGCCCTGGGAATTATCGTAGAAGTTTTCGTTTCTGATGTCCAATTTCTCAGCCATGTACATCTCTAACGACGTTCTAGGTTCGATTTTCTCTCTCCATTTATTCGTTTCCATCTGCCTTGCCGCTTTTTTGGTTACCTTGGCTGTCTTGGATTCTTCACTGTTCTTTCCGTATTTCATCGTTAGCCTTCTAGTCTTCCTTAACCACTCTGTGTTCACGCATTTCAAGTATAGGTACATAAAAACCTTAGCTGCCCGCCTACGTTGATTCATTGCTCTCAACCTCCTTTCAAAACATATTTGCTTCTCTGCCTTCAAATGTCGCCCAGCCCATATCTCCTTGCACTGCTTCGTTAGTTGTTTTTCCATGCGCGCCTAAGGCCAAACGGCCTACTGTTCTCTGGTACACTTCAGGGCCTGATAGAACGTCTGATTTTAAGCAGAGTACGGCATTCGCGAATGTGAAACCCGGAATTATTACTCCTTTCCACATTCTCTCACTACTTCATATTCGTATACACCACCACAGCTCTTCGCTTCATTACAGCTGGACGCCCCAGGAGGTGCCATCTGCAGGATTAAGCGAAAAACGGAGAAACTCAAAGCTTGCCCGCAAGATGGCGTAAGTGCAAAGCGAGCGAGCGAGTTCAATCGAGCGCTGTGTTGCGTTCCTGCGTCGTCTGCTACTGCGACAATCAATGCACATTTTACGTCCCTTCTATTCGTCACTCTTGGCTGCTTAGCACTGCTCCCGGGCACCCCCGTACGCTTTTTCCCACAAAATGTTTATTTGTAGAGCAGTTTTTCACTGTTTACGAACTTCTGGAAACTATTCTGGCCAGGCAAATAAAAGAGATCTGATGCCGGGGAAAAATGGAAACGTCCGAGCGTCCAGATTTCGGCGAACGGTAAATGTCTCGAAAAATAGCCTAAATTAATCCGCAGCCCTCTAGTATGATGCACATCATAATGAAATTTGAGTTTTGGCGGCTAAACGGCGAAACAAATTAATACGGTTTGATGCCAGTACAGAAATAACGAACGATGATGAAAGTGGCAGCGGACGATATAGTTTAAATAGACGTGTTGGGATAATAGGTAGAACACGTTAGGTGCCCAAAATTGAAATTCCGCTTTCATGCTCCTCTGGAAAACTGGTCGGTAATAAAACGCTCCCTGCTGATATGTACGTATATCGTGTACGCCGAACGTGTGCGCGGCAAGCGGCTGTCTGTGTGAAACATACTGAAGAGGAGAATGTAAGTCAGGCTCGCGTTGTCCAGTAATTAAAATCATTGTAGGAGTTCACAAGCCAATAGAAAACATGCCAGCATGTCCTCCTGCGTCTGCGTCTCGCATGATAGCATGTTCTGACAATTGAAGTGCTCAAGTCACGAGTGGGGCCTAATACAACCATCTCTTCCAGCGAAATTAGGCACTAACTTTCAAGAATAATTCAGCATTTAAACGTAATAACATCCGGGCATGTCCAGGGATATGTTGCTCGATCGCAGCTTGATAAACCTGCTGAGCATGCTTTTCATAGCGAAAATAGAACAGTATAGGGATGAGTGGTATAGTAACCGTGCCGAGAAGGGCGCTACAAAACCCCGCCTCCTAATTGGTGGGGGGCGTAACCATGAACGGCGCCGCTAAGATCGTTTTCGTGGCGGTTTAGGGATTCTCGCACGAGAATCCGGTGTGGGATTCTCGTGCTCCACACGGGCTCACTCTGACTGCTGTTGTTATTTGCCCTTCGGTTAACGTTGGATTTGATGCTCACGCGCACCGTGATTTGCATGTAAGCAAATATTTACCAGACCACAAGGCTTCAAATTCCAAAAACCCTGAGGGCTGTTATTCCAGAAGGCCCGAGATTTAGCGGAACTCGGGAGACACGAGCTCTAGCGACGCCCACGTAACGTGATGATAATATTTCGAGGCGGAGTTCAAGGGCTTTAAAAATGTGATTCATGCCACTTGCTGATTATTCGGGTGACGTAACCGGGCCAGGCCAGGGCGCTGCAAGGGGGCACGACTAAGGCGAGGCGCATTTTTCACTGCATTCTCTCGCTCCACTGCTGCACCGGTGGCTACTGAGGGCAAGCAAATCAAACTACTTTACTTTATCGCGCTTTAATTTTATTAATCTATTTTAGTATAAAGTTCACTATTTTTTTTATTTTAGGCGTTCATACGACCTTCTTGTTTGAAATTTGCCGTCCAAGAAGGAGTTGATTTTCTTGGCAGCATGCAATCACGTGACTGATGCCGACTGGCAAAAAAAAGAAAGCCGGTGAGGGAAACGCGCCACATTCAAAGTAATTGCTGCTCGGTGTTATCGGAACCCTCCGTCCGCTTTTTGATGCAAATTTTCGGAACGCACTTAAGTTTGCTTACGTGATATGAAGGCAGAACCTTGGCGATACTTATTAACAACTGATACATCGTACTTCCGATAATTATTAAAAAGTTATACACTCCTCACGCATTTTCCTCACTTTCATGGCATGAAATTTGGCATTTCTTCCACCGGCTTCCTTTCTGCTATAGCGTGTTTGCGTCAGTTTCTTCTGTTTAATTGCCTAGAGAACTACGTCAGCAAGAAGACTGGCACACACCACAGCCTCCCTATAATCGGGGTTTGCGCGGCTCGGCAAACATGTCAATGCGTGAATATTGCCTCCGATAATAGATACGTTTCGTTGATTATATACTATCTTGCCAGTAACGTTTTCGCAAGAATGGTGTGACACGTGACGCCTCCAGCAAAACCGTCTGCCACGCTGACGATACACGAAACGCACGGTCACGCAACACGATATTCGAAACTTTTGCGAGCAAACGATAACTGAAGCGTACGCTCCGGCGGAAGGCGGATAGACAGAGCATGGGAACCTGCGGAAGCTTCAGCGAACCAACTCAAAAAAAGGGGAAATGCTCTGCAGAGGATCTATCCGCAATATGCAGACTGCATACGGTGGCGATGCTTTCAACGTATTCATAGCATTTTCGGTCGCTAGGAACGATTGGATATCACACGCTCCTCTCAGTCATGGTGGCGTAAGTTCCTGTTTCAAAGTCTCGTCAGAAGAGTCGGGCCAGAGACCTCCACGTTCTGCGCGCTGTTCGAAACAGTTCAAAGAAAATGCTCCGATAATAGTCGCTCCTTTCTTCTTGCAAAGTTTTAAGATTGGTGGACACGTAGCCTCCCAAACCGTCTGCCGCTGACGAACACGAAACGCACGGTCACGCAACACGACATTCGAACTTTTGCGAGCAAACGATAACTGAAGCGTACGATCCGGCGGAAGACGGATAGACAGACGCATGGAAGAACCTGCGGAAGCCATGTCCGGCGAACCAACTAAAAAAAGCGAAAAACATGTCTGCGGTAATCTTATTCCGCACATACCGGCAGACTGCTGACTGGTGGCGGTCGCTACCAACGCTTTCATGGAAGCTACAGGTCGCGTAAAACCGCAGCGTACACAACACTTGCTCCTCGGCAGTCATGGAGCGAAAGCCCGTCAAAGTCGTCGCAAAGGGGTCGGGCGCCAGATGACTCCACAGCCAATGCCATAGTACTTTCGAGAGGACGAAAACGCGCTCGAAATTCCTCTTCCGCTAAAGAAAAAGATCTGTCGCGATACATATATGTCCTGCTATGGTGACCGTTAACAATGAACCACGCCGCAGCAGCCACCACCACGCACGTCACGAGTTCAACTCGGCCGTTCAATATCAATCCCGAGTTTTCTTCAGAGTTCTCCTGTCAAGCAAACACACCAGCCTATTCGTGGGCGCGGCGTAGCACCCGAAGCCCCACCCAATCATGGCGTTGACTCCGCCGGTGGGGTAGCGTCGCAGCCATGAAGCTCTCGCAGTTAACGCTCCAGTAAGAAAGTTTAGCAGCAAACAATGAACGAACGAAGTCCGGAGGCCACCGTCAGTCAGATACAGTCCTGGGGGGTTCGGCGCGAACGAAGTGTTCGCTCTAGTCCGAACACTAGGAGCGGCCAAGACGACAAGATTTTCCCACGGCAGCCGTCTTCATACTCCGCAAAACACAATTGACGGCAGATGACACTACTTCGACGTCTAAAACACACACGTTAGTGTTCAAACATGCTCAGGACACGCTGAATTGGGGCGATTTCTGATACCGCGCCCGCCGTTCGCACGTAAACAAAGCCGGCAACGTTTGACAGAGTCGGGAGAAGGTTGCGTTCCTTTCGATACAGAGAACTCCTTCACAAACTTGGTTTGGACTTGCGCTCAGCTGCACTGAAGCTACCCTCAAACTACGTAACACACACAATTCAGTGGAAGAACAGAACACCGAGGAAATCGGAGCCGCCCCGCGCCGCTTTTAGAGGGCGGAGCTGTGAAGGAAAGCTGAATCCAGGCCGGAGTTTTTTATAGAAATTGCGAGGTTATCTACTCTATGCAACGGAGTGCATATTGCACCTCGATTCTAGATGGCGCTTCACGCGGATGTTTGCACAAGCCGTGCTTTTTCAACATGAGCGGTCTCAACTGTGCACTCTGGTAATGCCAAGCCTGCTCCGCGTGACTGCACCGGTGTCGCTTGAGTTTTAGCGGGTGCTCTACTATCACTACCTTTTTACTCGAGCAGCTGGAAGCTCGGGAGCGAGCTACCTTGGGCCTTCTGGAATAGCACCTCAGGAGGTGGTTTATTACACATTTTGTGGTTATCTGAAGGTAAGCATCGCCTGCTACTCAGGATCCTGGGCCGAACGCGAAGATGTCGAGATGCTTAATGCTACGAATATAGCTGGCGTCCACTTCTGTTTAACCAATATTTCAAGCACAGAGAACACGCAGATGTTAATACTTGGAAATCCAGAAACTGCAAGCTAAAGCGAATTCTAGGCCTTCATTTTGATGAAGGCGGATTTTCGAAACATACACGTTGGTCATAAATATAGGTATTTTTAAAAATTTTTTAAATGCCCTATCTTGTTCTAGCTTTAATGTTCATAGCGTACCATTAGTCGAATAACATATAGTTGTGTAAATATATATTTATTTTAAATCCTCTCGTTGGCATACAATGTTCTATATTATAATTATAAAAGCTATTTTAAAATGTGTAAACAAAGTATTTAACACATATTTTAATTTTACCATTGAAATAAAAGTACCGTCGAATACTACATTTCTTTTGACCTGGGAGAATTCTTACGGTTATTTTTCTTGAGACCGCATGTCGATTTGCTACAGCTTCAGACATGCGCTATAATAAAACTATTACCAAGAAAGCAAAATTTATTTTCTTAAATTCAGGCAACCGCATTCCCAGCGTGGCAATGGTTCATTAGTTACGTCTGAAACATATAAAAATAAAATGCGCTAATAAAGCTCCTAGTCATATAAATATTTCCGCTTTGACTCTGATTATTATCGTTAGCAACAGGTACACATTTTTTTATTTCTTCACGAGTGCCCCAAGCCTTCAACCCCTTAATAACGGGATAACCACTCCAGTTAAATGAGCTGGTTAGTTATAATTACGATTGGTACGATAACAATTCCGGTTCCAAAAGATGCCTCAAAGTACTCTATGCAATGTTGTTAACGTAGTCACAATGACGTGGCACAAACCATTTCCGGTTATTTATGTAGGAACAAACAAGGCATATTTCGCATATTTACCCACAAAAGTAAGGTTTGTAAGAAAGTACATGATGTAGCCTGAAGCTAATATTCGTATGAACCTTCCGTGACGCTCCCTAGCAACCTTGGACCTACAAATAAGACTTTAGTGATGGTGCTCAAAATGTAAAAACAAAGTGTTGGGCAGGCAAATAACGCTTGCCTAATCACAGACAACAACGAAATGAAAACTAGCCGTCTTCATGACTGCTGTGCCATTCCCTTGTTGTCTTGTTACAACGCATTCGGGGCTGTTGAGTCCCCCTTGGCAGCATCCCAAAACACTTCAAGTGAAGCCTACGCAGTTTTTAAAGGTGTTTACCGGCGTTACAGAACTATTGAGGACATTCATGTCCTCAATCCGTGAATAGAGAAAGATCTTAAGTATAATAAAGCCATAAACATTTTGTTTACATATAAGAAAAAGCTGTCCGTCGTGAAGGCACCAGTGGCGTACTGGAAGCATTGAAGTACCAGATCGTGGAAGTGACGTTCATAAGCATCTTGAAGGACATACGCAATGAATGCCTGCATGGGAGAATCCTTGTCAAGAATAGACAAGAGCCCCTACACTGAAAGGAGTGACGCAAGCAGACACTACTTGTCCAAAATTGTTTGCAGTCTGTCTCGAGAGCGTATTCAGGAAACTTCAATGGGCGAAGTTCGCGATATGAATAAATAGAGAATACTTGAGACACTTGAAATTTGCAGAAAACGTTATCTTGTTAAGAGAATCTGCTGAAAGTGCAAGTGCTTTACTCTAAGTGCAAGAATCTGCTGAAGTGCAAGTAGTGAAGTGCAAGAATCTGCAAGAATCTACTAAGTGCAAGAATCTGCTGAAAAAGATGCAAGTGCTTTACTCAGAAATCTCGCTAACAGGGTTAGACATGAATAGGAATAAAGCGAATGTGATGTTGAAGAGACACACATAAAGCCTCAGATTCGGCTTAGTTCATCAATTAATTCAGATTTTGATGAATTTAATGGCCTTCGAAAAGTTGTGCGCACTCATTCCAACCACGAAAAAGGAATACATCCTAGAACTCGAATAGGCAGGGGGACGTTCAGCAAGCACGCTCAAAAAATGAAACGTATTGTGCACCTTAATTAACGAAAACAAGAAACAAATGTTTACAACCGATGTATACGTTAAGGTAAGACACTTGGGGCATTGAAAGGTACCTTAAGAAAAAACTTACACTAGCCGGAAGAGAAACGCATACAAGTATGACAAAACAATCTTGTGAATACAAGTAGAGCTGAATAACTAGTAGAAAGACGAAAGCGGAAGTGTCTTCACATATCGCTCTATAGAAACTCTCGCACACCGCTAAACTACTTCTCCTAACCAAGAGAATCGTGTTTACATCGCCAGAACAGGTAACGGACACATGCCCGCTACCAGTCTTCCTGCCACCTGTCGATTTTCTAGGCGTCGCGGAAGCTCTTGCTCATCGAGCAGTGGGTAAGCCTAGCTCACCCGGCGCGGATTCGGATGGGCCGTCTCCGCCCTCGCTGCGAACTCTTACGACGGCAACCCCCCCAGCTACGGATGCGCCGGCTGCACCCGGACAAAGCTGCGCTGCTGTTGGCACGACAGCAACATCCGAAGCACACCAATCGATGAGTGACTCGGTTTCCGAGCCTGCCGTACCAACGGACACTCAAACCGCCCTTCCGGATGAAACACAAGCAGCATCGCGCCTCCGGGTGAACAATCAGACTACATCCGTAAACAAGTCGCAAGACCTGTCTTCTGAGACATCCGCTTCACCATCTACTTCAAAGGCCAATCCCGTTAGCCATAAGCGACCCACAGGAAATTCGGAATAGAAATCACCCCCCTCATGGTTACCAAGAGAAGGCACTGACCAAGGGCCTGGTTACCTGGCCACGGACTACCCAGTCGATTTTACACCCGGATCATTCCGGTACAAGACAACGATGAAAGCTTTAGCACCTAAAAGGGTTACAAATTATCCGAACCGAATTTTACAAGTAAACTTAGACTGCTGCCTTGGCAACAAAAGCTTTCGCGGACTCACTGCTCGCCCGAAGACAAACTCTACTGCTGTGTGGCTCCCGACATTGGCTGCAGTGGATCGCCTGCCGATGCTCAAGTGTATAATGACCGCACCTGAAGACGTGGTTTCCGTGCAGGTGTACCTAGTTGAAGGGTCTAATTGAAACGCTACGTTGTGTACGGTGCCGACTGCAACGGAGGTCACGCGGTTCTCCAGGGGGAACTTTACTCCCTCACGCATTGCATCATAGCAGCGCGCTACATGGGAAACAAGGGCTTCTGCCTCGCAACGCTGCAAGGGCTTTCTACACCCCCCTCCCCATCTGCTTGCACTACTACGGCTGCATCTTGCAATCTCAACCCCAAAAACCTAGTGTGGTTATGGCTACAAATGCTTTCGACTGTGACCATATGCGCCAGTTTCGCCCTTTCTTGTTTCAGATTGAGGAAATGGCTAAGATCAAAGTGTCTTACGAATGGGGCCCTGCAAAAGTAACGATCACAAAATGACATCGCCTACGCTCCCCGACCAAGGGCAAGAATACCGAGGCATTACGTCACGGTCAAAACCACAGGCTCCAAGCATCCAACACAAACACATTCGCCGTACCGGCAACCAAACTGTTTTTCTGCACTACACTGGGATGAAGAAGAATGGCCAGTCCTCCTGATCTGCGTGCTGCCCCTGAACAACACTATTGTACAGTGACGCAATGCACCGAGGATGTCCTCACCGCCGCCAAACGAATTCCCTGCAGCATACACCTATGTCAGAACCCGATCATGTCGACAGGGCGGCTAATGATGAACAACTTTCTCACCCCTTAGCAGCAGTCCATAAACTCCGGGGGCACCGAGACTTACTTATACGCCGGAAAGAACTTCAACACGGAGACCTGTCCGCAACACTCTCATGTATGATGCGCCAGCCACAGCCGTATTTTGGATAAAAAAAGTCGTTCGCGATTTCTGACAACTCGACCTCATGGCTGTTGTGTTTTATGTTAAACCAGCGATCCCACCTGACATCAGTACTCATAGAGGGCGTGTACTCCTAATCACCCGGGTTACTCCTACTGCATACGTTGTGTGACTGATGGGGCCTGTCATCGAAGATTGGTGAGCTAAAGACTCCTATCCTCAACAACAAGCTGCGGGTCTGGGCTCTGCTTCTTTAAGAAATAAACGCTCCGCCTACTAGTATTTGGGGTTTCAGTGGTTATGCGTCTTCACTATGTGGTCGATCATCGTGTGTACCCTGCGGCGCCTCCGGGCAAGGCGGCCGTGTATGTGACGACGTATTACCCGAAAATTCAACTCTTCTTGATAAGGATGGTGCGACTCGTATCAGGAGGTAAAGGCAGTCGCAGTACAATTTACAAGGGCACAGTGGTTGTCGTTTCTTGCCACGTGGGGCCAGAAAATGGCTCTTTTTGTCAGCAATACCCAAGGTGCCCTATTTCGGTTGGTGCAGACTTTAATGTGCGTCATTCTGATACCGGTCACCTTGTATCAAGTCCCCGTGGTAGGTGTGGGGGGGGGGGGGACGCACTTTCGTACGCGTCCTTTTTGATGCTCAACGAGCCCGGTGCAGTGACACGTACGGGTGCAGTAATCTCGTGGGGCGCCTGATGCACCGCACCTTACTAGGTGGTTGGGGCCAAGGACCTGGCCCCAATGGCATCTGGAACCCGATTGCGAGGGCAACAACCACCATCCCATCATTATAGGACTACACCCGTCGCAGGCGTCTGGTTGCATTGCGTCGCAAGTGCTGTGTCTTGTGCTGGGACAGCTTCCGGTCCAGGCTGGCTGGTCGGTCTGCAGAGGCGGTAATAGTCCTTGTTCACAGGATACGAAGTGCGCTCAACTGTGGCCCTACTACCTCAAGGTGGACGTGGAGTGGCCTGTGCCGGATATCGGCCTTCTTTATCTTGGGGCTTCTCGCAGGCAAGCAGATCTGACAGACTCTCGTGATCCTCCTTCCCCTCACGCCAACGCGCGCTTGCAGTTCCTAATAGCAAAGGCACGTTGATACGAACGGGACCTTCTAAGTGAGTGAAGTGAGTGAACATTCCAGGGGAGTGAACGTGGATGGCAAACCCTGGATCCGACGGCCCATGCTTGCTTTGCCGCTAGCCTATGTCCCGAAGATCTCGCCTAGGATGCGGCCAGAGCGTTTCTTTTGCGTGCTTGGTGTGACACGTGTCCGAAATCTCCTGCCTTGCCCAAGATTCCTGCCCGCACATGTAGACAAGCCTCTATTGCCTTCTGACTCGAAGGTATTGGCACGACTTTTACGATAATAGAAATGTTTGCAGCAATAGACCCTGCTAAGCGGAACATTGCGACCGGTCAGACGATATTCCTTACGAAGCCTTCAAGAATTTAAGCAATAAGGTACTCGCTCAGTTCCTCGATTGAATCAGCGAGGCATGGCTTAGTGGCATCGTTCCTGACAGCTGGAAATCAGCACATTTGGTTTCTATACCAGAACCTGGCAAGCAGCGATGGTACTAAATACCTCAAGCCAATATCGCTTACGGCGACGGTTCGCAAGCTTGTAGCGAAAATGATAGCCACCTCGCTCGTTGTGGGAGCTTGAATAATATGGGTATTACCACCGTGCGCAAATCGCCTTTCTCCTATCGCTTGGCATGGAGGACAGGCTGAGTTTTTTAACAGCATCACCTAAACCGGAATCGCCACCCCGCAGTCATGGCGTACGGAACCATCCTAACAATGAACATCAATAAAGCGTATTGACAACATCAGTCACGTTGCTATCTTCGAATCAACTGATATGCTCCACCTTCCCTAGCGGTGCGGCAGTTCGTTCAGTTATTCCTTCAAGATAACATACTTACCATACGCCTTCACGGAGAAGCTGTTGGGTTCCTGGTTCCTGTACGTGGTCTGCCCCAGGGATCGGTATTGGCTTCGACCTTGTTCAATTTGGTTTTGATTTTACTGGCATGGCGCCTTCAAGATGTACGGGTTGTTAAATTTTTCATTTACGCCGATGAAACCACCGTGTGGAGCGCTCACCATATGACCTGGAACTCAAGCAAGTTCCCTGAAATCAGCACTAGGTGTCGCCGCAGCCTTTGCTTCTTCGAACGGCCTTCAGCATTCAACGAGTAAGACAACATACACATCCGTTGCAAACTGCTGGGGACGCCGAAAGCTTGCTGCTTTTCCCATCCGCCTACAACTGGCTGGTCAACTACTGCAAGAGGGCCCAACAATCAATGTACCGGGGTTAATGATTCACTAATTAGGAATGACGACAGCTTGGTTTGCTCAGGCTAAACACCAAGCTGTCCAAACGCTAGCACTAGTACTCCGTATCGCCCCAACATGGTGGAGCCAGCTCACACGTGGTGAGACGAATAGAGCAGTTTTACAACCGTGCTTGGTGCTACTTTGCTCACTACCAGCATTTGACTTCAACGCAGTGAAATCGACTGGAAGCATTTAAGAGTGGCTATGAGAACAATTACTGCGCTCCCACGCATCACCCCCATAGCTGCTCTCCAGGAAACGCCCAATTGAACACGTCGGAGGAACTTGGTCATGCACGTCGCGAAGCTCAAAAATTGAAGGCTGCATTGTGTCATTTTGCGAGAGCATTATAGCTTACGCATTGTCGCATACGCTACCACCCACACCGCAGCCACTACTTCCCCCTTGGCAGTTCGTACAGTTGAGTGCCAACAAGCCAACTGACCTTCGTCGCCCAAAGTCCAACAATTCGGCGTAATCCCTACACGAACGAATCACTGACATAGATAGCCCGCCAGCTTGAACCTGGCTCCACCATATCATTTATTGGCGCCAGTATTCAAGACACTGTGATTGCCACTCCCACTTATTTCACTAGCATCCAAACCTCATCAAGACGTCCAGGTGTAAGGTCCCGGAACCTCCATCATCGATCTGTGCGGAACGTGTAGCCATAAGAAAGACTATACTGGCTGTAACCGGAATCACTTTGCAGCCCGGTGCGCGCATCGTAATTCGGACCGATGCCCTTTAAGCAGTCCGCTTACTGCGGTTAAATAGTCGTAGGCTAGCTGGCCCCGAATATTCACCAACTTGCGGCACGAATTGCTCACCAGATTCGCATTGAATGGGTTCCGCGTAATCTACTAATAGGCCACTGCGAGGAAGACGTAGCAGCCCAGCTAGCAGCCTCTGTGTCCATCTCCTACTTTCCCAATGAGCTCGATGACGCTACCCTCCTGCTGACGAGAAAAGAACACCTCTGGTTCCGCACACGTGCTGTCATTCCACCGTGTGCTGCACCTTACCCCGTTTCTTACCCGTGCCGGGGATGTTGCGCTTAGAAGGATTCGGGGTGGGGGTGGCCTTAACTCCCGCCGTGACCCGCCAATGGCCTCCTTTCTGAGATTAGTTTGCAAAACCCGGCTACCTAGTTTGCCACCTCAGCGATACAAAAGACGATCTCCACGACTTGCTGTGTCCTGACTCGCATTGCTTCCGACGAGAATGCGTCATCTTGGGGCGACGCATCCGCATACAACGCATGGATACATGGCCTCCATTATTGTTCCGTCCTAGACTTCATCCGTGAAGTGGACATTTTTATATTCAACTAATCGACTTTCGTCATCATGAGCTCATACTCCCTCATCTTCGCCCTGTGGCAAAAATAAGCGCTCTCTAAAAAGGAGTAGAGCATCGTATATATAAAACCACCTGAGATTGGAGGCACCATAGCTCAAATAGGGCGTGTTGTGCACGCAATGCGTTGCTATATTCCAATCCTAGATATTCCGTTCCAAGCCAGATACTTCCGGTGCAATTTCTGATGGTTATTAAACGTGTTCATATGCCGTACTTCCTTTTAAGGCAATTTAAATGATACCAAACCATCTTTATTTACAAAATATTGCGCATAATTGAGCTACAGAACTTTTATGTTAACAGCATGCGATTTAGAGAAAGAGTCAGCATTTATGAAGTTGGCATCGAGGCCGTTCATTCAAAATCCCGTAATTGTAACCCTAAGCTCCTGAGGCAAAACAGTTGATCTATTTTAGCAGCTGCTCAAAAGAATGGAAGAAGAGTTACAAGCGAACATTAAAGATGGCGCTGGGTGCGTACAGGAAGTGTCGGGCTTTTGATGATGATTATTATGATGGCAATTGAGCTTTAGAATTCGAAAATAAGTTAGCAAAGAGAAGTTACCCCGACGGTCTGCGAAAAACGTAAGTTGCGGGAGGATCAGCTTGAATGTTTCTAAAGGAAGAGGAGAAAAACGAACGGAAAGGCCGAGAGGTTGTCCAGGCTTTGAGCCCGGATTGCTACTCGACACTGGGGAAGGGGTGTTCAGGGGATGAAAGAGAGGGCAGGCGAAAAAGAGGGGTAGGAGCGGGGCAACGCACAATCTTTAGTCCCCTTGTGGGTCACTATAGTCTTGCATCCAAGCGTGTGTCCTTCATGAAACGCAGAAGGGCTTTTGTTGCCTTCTGCGAAGTTGCTTGTAGGGGTCGATGTCCTAGAATAGTCTCTAGTTTGAACGGTTGATTGTCCAATCGGCTGAGCTCAGCGGGCAGAACAGCGTCTTTCCGATGAATACTGGGGGCAACAACAAAGCAAATGTTCGATTGTCTCTTACAAAAGGCGTCAGAAGCTCACAATATGAATGAACAAATACGCAAAAATACTTTTCAGTGCACTCAGGCACCAAAACGAGGAACTTGGAAAAATAAGCTGCTGGCATACACTAGTGGAGTATAGCAGACAGTGGCGCGAGTTGCGCAACTGCCATCAGGAGCCTTGGGGCCCTGACCAATCCTCCTACCGACGAGACCTATTTTCCCCCGAAAGTATGCGCACGTTTTCACGGGAGCCGATAATTATGGTTATTCATTCTGGCCCTTTAATTCTGGTCCTTCCTTCTTTACATATATTAGGCAATATATCCACACGAACGGCAGTTTTAAGGCCCAGGGTTAGACCCGATTTGTCCCGAGAACTAAACTATCCACAAAACCACACATGATCGCAAGCTAATGTTGGAAACAAAGTTGTAGTCCATTAATAAAACAATTGTTTGAATAGATGAAAAAGCTGAGTATTCCCAACGCAGGGCGGGAATGTCGTAACGTTCCGCTCGGCAGTTAGCCTTTCGTTCTGATTCCATGGCACAGTACGAACGCTTGCTTCACAGTCACTTTTGGCAGCGCATAATTGAAGATACGTGCCTGAACACTAAAAGAGAGATATATAAAATTGTCAGACATCGTCACACCACACTCAAGGCGAAAACCCCTCTCCAAGTTATTCCTAATAGAAAATGTAAGCGACGTCGTAATTAGATAAAGACAGCTACTTTACTTTCCAAAACTGAATTTGCGGTACTATGCGGGCTAGACAAGCCTGTGTTCATGCAGCTACCTGCTTCTGCGAGCCTATCACGTGCGTCCAAAGCTTGTGCACGGGAAAAGAAATCAATCACATCCCATTAAACTAGTTTATCCTGGATTCATTCAAACCATAAAGAGGAACCGTAATATTGACTTTCTCAATCTCGAAACTTGCTGAACCCGTCCAAACTACGAACCCTACAAGTAAGTCCGCTGAATTTTCTTTTCTACAAAAACGCAGCAAAATCAGCCTCAAGCACGGAAGATCTCGACCGGTGATATATACCTGTGGGAATGCGGGCAGCGCTTAAAACTAGACTTTCATGCATTCGAAGACTTTCGGAGGCGAATTCTTTCTCAGTGCGTAGAAAATGTTTAGAGTTAGCAGTGATACCGTTGAAAATCATCCTGGCTGCTTTCTGGAGATTTTGGGGGCATTGGGGAGGCTTTTTGCAGAGACATTTACATTGACAATAAGACGCCGCTTGCCACTTTCTACTACTGTCTACAAGTTCACAAAAAGAAGGGTACAGGGTATGGCAACAGCTGCGTTAAAAAATAATGAATCAAGCAATATTTCTCGTCTTATAACCTCAGGCAATGCACGTCAGGGGGACTCAATAGAAACCGCCAGCCGGTCGTCCTGCGAGAGATAACTGCTGCAAAGTTGCCTGGCGACGCAATGGTGTCCATTTATTGCTTGCATCCATCTAGGTTTTGTTTTATCGTCCTCAGGCTTCACTGCTTTTTGTTTCTTTAAAACACAAGAAAAGATGGCTGCACTCCTCACCCTGAATATTGGCTGTAAAGTGCGTCGTAGTGTACATGTATCGAGTAATTTAAGCCTTATGGGGGTTTACACCGCACCATAAAAGATCAGTTACCGAGGCTATTTTTTCTTTTCAACGCGCGCTTTATCCCGAACCACACCTGGAAGTGGGGAACGAGCTTACACTCTCTTACCCAGCATGAGAAGTACCTTATTAATACTGTGTGAAGAGAGAGGTAAGTTCTGCATCCAGTTGTCGCGTTAGGATTCGCGTACGTCATGTAGGGACGAGGCAGACAAGAAACCTTATACGGAAAGTTTTAATTCGTAGCGGGAAGGGGGAGGAAGGACACAGAATATTTTATTAGAACGCGACATTCCCGGTCGAGGGTTTCCCGGTCTAGGTTCACCAAACGAACTGGTCAGTCAGCTGGTCCGAGGGTATCTAAGCCCTCCACGTGGGAGGCTGAAAATTGTTGAAAAAGTGGGTCTGAATGGCAATAGGGCAGGAGAAAATACCAAGTTCCAAGTTACAGTAAGGTTCTTCGCTCATTACCCTTCGAGCCGCAATCGTATAACGCCCTGAAATGCGCCAGAAAGAGAGAGAGACCACTTTAATGGGAACTGATGAAGTCAGCCCTTCTAGGGACAGGCCTTGCTACGCCAGATTGGGGTGACGACAGTGATTAATGACAAATGTTGGACATCACGGGTAAAAGAGCCAGAAGGCAACCAAGTAACGTTGAAAACCAGAATCAAGGAAATGTTGCTAGCAACGTTCGGCGAGAAAATAAATTGGACAAGGAAATCGCTAAGGTGAACACCAAAATAAAACACAAACTAAACGGTACCAAAAATGGGAAGAACACCAACCTTTGAGGATAAAATAGATAAATGGCACAGCGGAGGAAGAGAACATAATTCGAGACAATTGCACTGATTACATTCTAAAGAGATTATTCCAGTTAAGAGCCTTGTAAGAACCGGAGCAGACACTTAATTCCTAAGATACTATCATTACTATTTCCCAGGGCGCAAGAAAATGAGGGTGTTCGAGCCCGCCTCCATGTCGCATACGAGACAGCGAGCTAGGTGCAGCTTTTCGCGCAGCAACGAACCAAAGGCAGATGCACAGAAAGTGATTGACAGCCTCACGTACAGCGCAAGACAGGCACAGCGTTGAATCGTCTCAGTCTATTTTGAATTTAAAGCTTCGGGCAAGCGCAGTCGGTGCAGTACTCCTTCAGACCGCTTGTTTAGGTCGTGTGCAAAGTGCAACTCGCAGTGGGGGTATAGCCAGCCGAAATGGATACCTGTGGTGAGGGTGCTGCCACTCCAACATTTCTGCAGTCCACCCACATGCGAGGATAAGGGCGTTACCGTCTTCACTAGAGAAAGCAAACTTTGTTTGTGTTGCGCAAAAGTGGCCTGCGCTGGCGGCTGCGTCGCATCTCATGTTGTCTGTATGCCCGAGTGACCACGCAGCCACTGAAGGACGATGTGATGACCGGCGCGTACTGCTGCCGTGTGAATTGAGGCGATTTCGCATGCAAGCTGACTGTGGTTGTTGGACAGCTTTCGAAGGGCCTGTAAGGCGTTACGTGAGTCGAGGAGTATAACCCCTTGCCATGGGCATGATGCCCGCTAATTAATGAAGCACAGCAAGTACAGCTGCCAGTTCCGTAGCCGTCGAGGATGTTTCATGGCTTACTTTTCTCGAGATAGCGCACTGTGCTGACAGTGTCCACAAAGCGATGGCAAACGTTCCCGCAGGAACAGAGCCATCCGCATAAACGTGTATGTAGCGTTTGTAAGTGCTGAAGATGTGCTATATTGTGAAGAACAATAATCGGTATAATAATTTGAATTAGCTATATGTACGTTTTTTTAGAAATGGTGCGTAATCCCATATCTGATCATGATTGTGCGTTATTAGTGTTTCTTGTAACCCTCTCTCTAACGAATCTCAATAGAGGGTCAACAGTATTATCAAATGAATATATTAAATCTCCGCGGACTCAAATGCTAGACGTTCCTTTGTTATTTTAACGACATTGGGGTTTTTTCTACAGATTTTTCGAAGCATATCATTCCACTTGAGCAGGTTGTGAAGTGCTCGACCACCCACAGGCTCAGCTAAATCGGAAAAAGTGCCGTTTTGCCGCCCGACAACTTACCATCCCTCACCACGTTATCCCGAAAGCTGGTGTCCTACCAGATCCTGCGAAGTTGCGTTATGTGGCGTAATTCCCGAAGCCTACAACAGTAAAGGCCCTTCGCAGCCCCATTGGCCTTTGTTCGTAATTTAGACGCTTCGTATGGAACTTTCCATTTCTCAGTCGCGCCTCTGACACAGCTCCTTAACAGAAAGGCGGGCACCTCCGAGTGGTCAACGGCGTGCGTCTACGCCTTTACTGAAACTGCTCCATCTCCTCACATCTTCTCCCATCCTGCGCCATTTTGATTCTGACGCCCCTACCGAGATCACACCGATGCGAGTGGGGTTGGTTTGGGGCAGTTCTCGCTCAACGCAAGGCAGGATAGGACGATTATGTGGTCTCCTATGCGAGTCGCGCGCTATCAAAAGCTGATACCGTCAAAATAAATTCTATTTATGAGGAGTTCTGGCTTACACAGAGAACTGGTCCAGCATTGCCCGATGCGTTTTTAGCTGTAACGAAATAAAAGAAAACTCAATACTGCACTTACCAATTCTACGTGTGAGATACAGTGGCAACTACAATTTATTGGCTAGTGACAAGCAACTTCATATCTGCTTTTTCTAATTCTCGCAGCCGTTTTTTTAATGGCACCGCCAATACTAGACAAGCTTCGCGATAACTGCGCTAATTCCTGCGTTGACATCACTATGCTGATTTCGCGACTAAATATCGCGTACAACCCCGAAGAAAGGTTTTGAGGCTTAAAAGGGCCATGAAGACAAAATGAAAATTTGCTCATTGTGAAAGCGCCAGCTTTCCCTATCTGAATAAAAATTAACCAATGGTGGCTGGGGAGTCGCCACTGCTTCATTCGTTATCTTTATTACCTCCTACTATTCGTCTGATGTTCGCGGTAGAATCGTTATTCTTATCAGGACAAAAGCATCCCTTTAAATAGACAAAAGCCTGCAATTTGTGTTCATGGCTTTTTCAAGCGTACCTGAACTCAAGTTCAAGCACACCGCGACTGCGGGAAAGCAGTGCGGGTAGGAGTATTCAGATTATGCAGTATTCAGAAAACAGCAACGTACAATGAGTGCATGAGAGAGAGTGTTGGGTCACTGTGACCAGCAGGTGAGGAGATGTGTAGGATTGGTTGGTTCTTGCGGCCAATCAAAGGTTCATATTAATCTTTATTTTTATTGCTACAGTTGCTTTACGTATATATGTATATATATTTTCTGTGTTGCTGTCATTTCATTATGAATCTGCCTCACTTCTACGCCTGTACCATCGACCATCACCTGCTCTGGAATTTTTGTACTTGCTCCCCCTTATGTAATACCCCGCAAGGGGCTCTTAAGGGTATAATAAATGATGGTGATGCCAGATTTAGGACCTACTTTCGTAAGTTTTGAGGTAACTGTAACATCCACCGACATTTCGAAACGTTAGTTTTAGGTCGACGACAAGCTACGCCTTACAATCGTACATTTGCCAGCCTCCTCTCGATGTAGTTTGCCGTCGTAATTGCAGGTCGTGTAAGTTTTCCGCCAGACTTCCAACTACCCGTATACAGGACAGGCGCAGTTTTGAAATAGTTACTCTACCATGAATCAAATAAAGTTATTCCGGGGTTGTTAACTGCAACGCCACCCCTTCATACAGGCTAGACAAGGCGTTGAGCTAACCAAGCCGCTGCCGTAATGGACGCACTGTTAAACCAGATTGCTGTAATAACTGCAGCGGGCTGTTGCAAAATTTGCATTGCGGAAGCCGTACCCCATATTCCTCCGCAAGAACGTCCGACAGCTTCGTGTTAGCCAGGGAATTAAACAAGTGGCCCTGTGCAAGAGCTAATTTAAATCCTTTTTACAGTACTTCTTTGGGAAACTGGATTGAGAACTTTAAAATACATTATGTGATGCGATATCGTAGCGAGAGGCTACCCCGACCCTTGCCCGGTGTTTCTGGGTGACTGATTTGCCTAATTCGAGATATTAGATGTATCGGGGTATACAGAAATAAACGAATTATACTATGGGTGCTAAGCATAGTGTAATTAAGTTTATATGACGCCTGAATTAAACATCTAGTCACTGTTAATTGTATTTACTTTGTTCCAAATAGTGTACCCTAATTAAACCCAGACGTTTACATTTCGGACCTACTCAGGCACGTGTAATTTAAGGTGTTAGACTGCATGAGTAGGGACGCTAATTTTGGCTAATTGTGTTTCAATGATGTTTGTGAAAATTGACGTAAACAAAAGTTAGCAGAACAGTGCAACGCTCCAACATCCCTACAATGGAATATTCTATGAAAGACAACTAAGTCACAGAGCCTGAATTCTGATTTGGTTATGCGGAAATATCAGTAGCTTTTTTGAAAAAGCAAATCAGCTTTGGTGAGTACTGACTTCTGATGTCTTAGAAGGTGTGTTTTTTTTGAAGAGTGCGAATGGTTTACGAACGGGATTATAATAAACTGGCTCCAATTCTTGCATCACGTTGACACAAAACTTCCAGGCCCTATTTAAGTTCTCTCCGCGCAACAGATAACCTAACACTCGCTCAAAAAATTTGTCTGTATTCGCTGCATCGCGAAAAGTCCGGACATTATCTCTTAGCCAGTTGGATATCACAGTGAATGAAACAGCAACAGCTATTTGGCGTCTTGATTTTAGTAAAAGCAATGATACATTTCCCATCAACCTTGAATAATACCGTAGCAAAGGTAAGGAGCCATATAAAAAAGTATCAGCTGCGCTGCTGAAACCTCGGCTTACTGCAGCTTGCTGCCGGGGCTATAACTTTAACCTTGCTTCCAAGAACAGCGCAAATATTAAAAGCTTTGTATGCAGACGGCGATATGATAAAAAAAATTTAAGCCGCTCCACTCAATGTGAAAGCTGTCGGAAGTGCAGAGCAGTGATTTGGCATAATGGGTGGTGGCGCCGTTACCCGCTCACTGCTACCAACCATCACGATCTTCGCCACCCAGTCTCACTCCTCTCTGAAGAATGTGCAATTGAAATTTCGCGCCTTCGCAGTGCTCGCGCGCCTCCTGATTGAAACTGCGCCACGGGAGTTCTGTTCTTTTTGTGCTTGCTTTAATTTCGTATGTTGGAGCTGTTCGCGTCATTTCGAACGCACCATTTTTTTTCTTGCGGGGCCACTTCTTTCGCCTACTATCATAAAAACTAACCCAACGAGCGTTTCTAACTAAATGAATGCGGGGGCGGCCGGTTATACACACAGATTTTGCCTGAAATGTACCTGCAGTTTTCTATGCGCTTATACAATGGGGAGATGTATGACAAGCGCCAGCGGTTCACGAGGTTCGAACGGGTAGGACTATTTAAACCGCGTGATTTTCGAAGCTTCAGCGTGACTCCCTGACGCTGGTACAGAAAACTCTACTTGTGTCCGTTATCTCGCTGCGCCGCCTGATTCCGGCAATCGCTTGACATCAACCGTTGGCGAGCTGCGACGACAAGGCGAGCCCATAAATTGTTCTGCACTTAAAATTTGTGGCTGAGCTATTGAATAAGTTCCCACGCGGTTGCCTCATCACGTCTGTATACATGTTACGGTTAGTGCTATATTGATGTTTTATATTTTCCCCTAAAAACCTTATCATGACACATCCAATAAGAAACTCTGAGACATCCTTAAAAACAAACAAAAGAGACCACACCACTGTTGTCGCACGAGTGAATAGTAATAGCCTAAAATCACCACTCACTAAGGCGTATGTCTGGGTCACTTGCTCGAGTTGCGGAAATTTTTCGTAGTGTAGCGTACATGGCGTTGTAAAATGCCTCGTCGACTTTTCATTCGGGCCGAAACCACAGGTGAGCCTTTCCACGGGGAGTAATTTATTTAACAGCCCAAATCAGATGACGCCGAATGATCAAATTACGCCGGATCGCGCCAAAATAACCAAATCATCGCTACAATCCATCATAAAAAGAGCATATTTTACGCTTCTTTTTGAACATTTCACCTCGTTCCATCACAGCCTCAAAGATTGCAAGGCAGCGAATCGTCACAACGATGTCTTAATCCCAAGAGCACGCCCCGACTGCTCCCATGCAGATTACCGCAGACACTGCATCATCGACCTTAAAAGCCTAAAGGGGGATTGAAGACCAAATACAACTTTCCTGACATTAAAAAAAACTAGCATTTGTTGATTCGCTCAGCTCAGTTACAGCTCTAAAGAGAGAGAGAGAGAGAGAGAATAAACTTCTTTATTGGCAAAAAACAAATTGTGGAGTGGTGTCCTCATTTCAGAAGCCCATTCGTGGTGCCAGCTGCGACGGCCCTTTGAGCCAACCGAAGCTGGTCTTCCGGACTGGAACTGTACAGCACGCTCTCCCACTGCTCATAAGACGGACGAGGAATTTTGTCGAACGACTTTTTTCTGACAACCCCACGCCATATGGTAGAGCGTGCCAGGTCTAACCGACAAAACGCGAAAAATAGTGAAGACTTTCACATTTCGCGCTGCAATAGCGTAATCTTCACAGAATTGATGTATTATGGCCAGTACTAACTAAGCACGTAGTTATCGGTGTGCTGTACGTTAGCATTCAACTGAGGCGATCAAACTCAAATTGAGGCCGGGCCTAGGGACTGCTTCTGATGTATTCAATAATATATCTTGACTTTTTGTTTCCAGTTTGCGACAAAATTGACTAACACCATCACCATGATAAAGCAGTTTCTTTGCTGAACCAAACTCGTGCGAAGCCGTACGTGACCCCGGCATGACCCCTTTAACCTACCCATTCCACACAAGCAGTGGTAACCTTCAAGGCACGGCGATCTGTTTTTTTTTTTTTGCCATCCTCGACCTTCGGTAACGCCATCTGGTAATAAAGAATATTCCGAAAATAAATTACCAGCGTTGGCAACCGGATCATGGCCCGTATGATTCAATAAGCAGCTTCCGTTCTCGCTTCATCGCAAATGGGCGTGACTTCTTCGAGGTCAGCTCAGCCTGCCGAGATTGATCGAATACTCACATTCACGACACGCTTTGCCCTCGCCCCGTCTTAGGCAATATCGAACGCTGGGCGTTTCACGTGATCAATCAGTGGGAACAAGGACGTGAAAGGGGTCGAGTCTTGGCCCCCTAATCTTGGCGGTCGGCCAAATAGAGAATAGATCCGGGAATTAAGAATATCTATCGATTATCCGGCGACCCAATTAGGGCTTTTGTACCGAAGCCGCTGTGGTGTCCCAGAGTTGCATGCACCGGGATAGATGATGTAGCACCGTGTTAAGGGCTGATTGCCATAGCAGACACTCTGAGTGACCTTTAGGCGTCCGTAGCAATAATGAGGGCATTACGCCGGAGCAGCGAGATTAAGTGCTATATTACTCCACTTATCGGGGTATACCAGTGGGAGATTTCGGACTACTCAGTCATTCTACCGGATTTAAACACTGACCCGCCATTCTTTCTCAAATTCAAACTTGCGTAACGTAAACCACCAATAAGTTTCCCATTCTTACTTTGTCGAAAGAACTGCGTATTTTTGGGGCGAGATCCTCTTTGTTTTCTTTCATTGTCGTATTGATGTCGCAATTTATTGCATGTTGTAGACTGACTTCAGCTTCCCGGCATGCACATTTTATGCATAATTGCCAGTTAAAATGGCTGATCCGATGCGTCTAATATTAAATCCAAGCTTTAGTGTTCCCACTGATGCCGTTGTGCACCAATATGCCCTGCAGCAAAGCCAACTTTCTCTTACGTGGATGAGGAATGATCGTGCATGACGTGAAAAAAAGAACGCTTCCCGTGGCGAGAGTCGACGCTCTATCCCTCGAGTTTTAAAGCTGGCGTCCTTCCGATTGCTCCACTTCGACATGGTCGATGCGAATGCCAAGCAGCAGGCAGCGATTCGCGCCGTACACCCCGAACCCAAACGTCAAGCCTACCGAACCGCAGAGCAGGGAGGACAAGCTGAGACTGCCACAGTTGACCGACAGAAAACGCATATACAAGAAAAAGGCGATGCCGTGAACCAGCTCAGTTGTAAACAAATGTCACGTGACGCGAACTGACCAATGATCACGGCGGCGGCACGGAACAATAGAAGAAAGGACCGCCGATACTCTGTAACTTAATCTAGTGATGCTAGTGCAGCCTATGCAAGCCACACCTGTGGTATCTTCATTCTTGACGGAAAACGCTTTGGGGATAATAGTTCAACGGCCATGCCTTGCTTTCGCTGCCCATAGTGGTACGCCAAGAGTCGGGTGTAGATAAGAGTTCCCACCGCTACCGTCAAGGCCGCCTCTCCTTCCCTCCTGCTTATTCGTCCCTAAATTCTAGCGACTCCCCCCTGTGGCGCCGTGCTCAAACACATCCCTACTTCAACTTCACGTACCATCCTGCATTACCTATCCCCTGTTGCATCCGGGAAGGCCGACCCGAGCCGAGCTCCGTCGCCTCAGACGTACGTTTGGTAGCGTGGTTTGAAGCGAGCGACCAGCGAAAGTTGCAGCCGTGAAAAAGTCCAGAAGCCGTAGGCAAACGTAACTGTTTATTTCATAGCGAGAGATGATCCGAAGCCAAAGAACAATGCCCCGACGGGCGAGGTTACAGTACAGGACTCGAGCAGAGTGACAGCATTGATTCACTGCTCAAACAGGAATGAACTACAGCGCTTGGGGGGTCTTATTTATACCCAAAGCGCCAACGATCGAAACAAGCGTTCCCTCTAGATTGTGCGCACGTCACGAACGGCACAGCCACACACAACACTCTTTCCAGAGTTCGTGAGCTGTCGGTAGTAGCGGCGCACGCTGATTCCGAGAGAGGGGAGAGAGGATGTTTCCGCAGCTGACGCGGGGCTTCCGTGTCCTTCGGACAAGTCTCAGCCTGTTGCGTCGGCACGCCACCGAAGTTTTATCGCGCCGATAGCGAGGCGCCTGATCCAGGCCTGTCACTGCTTGTTTGAATGGTCTGCTGCAAGCGTGAGTCACCGACAATGGGGGCCTGCTTGACAGGCGCACGTAGTGGAGGCTTCGCCGCACAGCCGAGGAGTATTGCGACGGGCTGAGTCGTAAACCCCCCACGACATACCCATACGATTGGCCGAAATACCACACACCCAATACCACCTATCGCTTGGTAAGGGAATGCCCCAACACCCGAATCTTCTACCTTCCCCCTCCACATAGATTTTCTGGTAAGGAATGGTTTCACGTAGGCCTTCTTCAGTAATGTCCTTGCTATAGTGTTCGGCCGCGACAATTTCAGGCATTAGAGAATATGATGGATGAATATTCTGCTTAGGAGGCCGAAAGGCCTCTTTGTGAGGAAGGGTAACAAGAGCAGGACACAATGCTTCAGGTGGGTCCACAACCCTTACGTTGTTCACTTGAACATTTCTTAGGACGAGCATGCACACATAAGCACCCACACGCACGCACACACGTACGCACGTGCACAGACGAACGTGTGCACATTGGACGTCTTCTGCAGAAGTCATTTTGTGTATTTGGATTGTAAGGCCCTGGCACCCGTCAGGTGAGTAGGCGGAGCTGGCGCACGTGAGTTGGAATGAATTCCGTAGTTTATTACTGACACAGTATGCGTAGCTAGGCCGAATGGGTTCTTGGGAGTTGTCCATTTCAATATAATATAACGAGCTCCACATTCTGAACAGACATTTAATCCGGACCATCACGGGAATTCCCCGTCCCACCAAAATGGTCGTACTGACACAAGGCAGAAGAGAAATATTTGCTCCTACAGGTAATATAAAGCAAAGCGACCAAGTGAGTGAGCAAACCCTTACTAAGTCTCGCCTTTTGCTCGTAGTACGCCAGGTGTTCCTCGTTTTTTTTTTAGAATTTAGCAGTAATAATTATGATGGCACAAAAATAGGCCTGTTTCCAGTGGCACTTCCGGGGCTCTATTCGCCACCATTCTTTCCAGCAGTAAGGTGAGCGAGGGGGTGCTGAGAAAACTGCTCAACAGACCTGCCGACGCCTTCAACTGCGCCACATGCGGCGTCCCAGCGACTGCGGAATACGCCCCTTGGGAATGCCCTCACTATAGCCCCTTACGGTAACGACATCTGAAGGAACTCGGTCCGCTGCCGCCACGCTGTAACCAGGACTGCATCGCTTCACAAGTGCTGTCTTTTTTGCAACCTTTTGTGTCCCGCCAAAGAGCCAAATCAGCTGATACCTGGGAAATTTATCTTCAGAGAAGCCGCTTCTCTCGATTCATGAATCACCATAACCTCCTGCAGCCTCTGTTCTTTCTTTCTTTTCATCCTTTCTAGTTTTGGGCACAGTAAAGTTTATTCACCCACTAGTCTACTCAAACACTACATTTTAGGTGCCGCGATATCATTTGCCAGAAAAGTGACGCAGGGCAGCTGTACTTCCCGATTTTTGCGCGAAGCTAAGAAAACTGAAGCAGTAATCACCTGAATTAAAAAACAAAAACAGATGAATGTTCCTCAACCAACACAAAAACAGATGCACTTAAAACCGCGTCCTCCCGCCGCTCATCTGCTTTTACGTTCACAGCAGACGACGCGTTTATGGGACTACTTTTCTTTTCGCACTTTTATCTGTGCCTCTCCACGACCTTTCCATCTGCAACAGGCCTCCGCTAAGTTAGCGAGAGAAATCCTACCCCGACCGCGGCATCGAGTCTTATTCAGAACGCAACGATGATCAGCGCCAGGCCTTCGGGAATTCGCGGCGGCAAATACTACTGCCCACAAGTAGGGGAAACAGGCCGTGGGGCTTATGCCCTCACGGCCAGAAGCCCCTCCAGAGAATATCCGTGGATTGAGAGAGTGCGGTAACTCGGCGCTGCCAACACCCTGATAAAGCATGACTCTGCGTCAGCTTCACCGGTAAGCACGATCGTCTACATCCGGGTCTTTTTGTCTGGCTGACATGAAAAATCAGCAGGGTTAGAAGAAAGCATGAAACAGTCAATCATGTTGCGAGTAAAAGAAGGCGAGAGAGTGGGAGGAAAGTGTAAAAAGAGAGAGAGCCTCCGTTCTTACCTCGGTGGTGCCGGCGAGCAGGAGCAAAGCGTAGTGCCTTGCTCTATCGAGCGCCGCGGTCACCGTTTTCATCAACGCTTCGCGATCGGGAGCAATCAATGCCACCTAATAAGATATCCTGTGCATTGTACATAGTGTAGTCCGGCTCATGTCCAGTTTGCGGTCGTTCAAATTGACCAAACTTCGGGAGATGTCGCACACGCGAACCGAGGCGAATCTATGCTTGAGCCAGAGAGAGTTTGGTGACAAAATGACTAAGCTTACATCTCATGTTGGAGGTGAGCGAGGAATCCAGTGATAAAGACAAAAGGGAGCTGCGGGGAGAGAGCGAAGAAACAACGGGAGAGGGGAAAAAAGCAGGTCGGCGCAGGAGGGATTGTCGAGTGCTTCTACGCATCGATCACAGAGCGCGCCAAAATCGAAGGCCGTGCGTTGCGTTCCGACACCCTGCACAGCCCTTGTTTTAGCTCTTGGGTGCAGCCTATAGTTTTATGTGCTTGCTGCAGCTTTTATCGGTGATTGATCTCTTAAGCGCCGTTCTGGCGCCTGTGAAGTGCTTCCAGCCGGTGGCCGTCGGAAAGTTTCGTACAAAAATGGCCCGCCCTTCGCAATAAGAAATGTCGATAGTGACAGCTGCGTGGCGGTTCTTGCGGAAAAACTTCCATGAATTGTTATGGCCTCAAACGGGTGCGTTCTGGCGTATTTTTAAAGCGTACGAGCGTGTTCTGCTCGAAATAGCTCATTGTTTACTGCGTGGGAGGATTACACAACCTCTTTCGTGTTCTTCGCGGTCGTTTTGTTTTTTCCCGGGGCTGGGGGTGTAACCAGAAAGGATGGGTGCAGAGAAGAGAAATAGTGGCTAGACTTGAGCGTAAGTGGGCACGTACATGTCGCAAATATTCGTTCATTTAATTTCATTTATTTACTCTCAATGCACAATGCGTTGCAGTCAACTGCTCAGTCAACTGTTCGCGCTCAGTCAACTGTCCGCAGAAATGAACGCGAACTACGTCAGTATCCGTCAATAACTACGAGAGCAATGAGGTTAAGCAAGTCACAAATACAAAATTCAAGTAATAACCTGCTTTTCCAGCTCCTCGACGCAGCCTTTGTTGTAACCATAAGCAAGGGAAGGCAACGTGGGCCCCGGAAAAGCAGGCAACCTTTCATTTCATTTATTATACCCTCAAAGGCCCGAAGTCATTACATAAGGGGGGGGGGGGGAGGGGGGTCATGAAACATTGTTTACAGAAATTCAAATGAACCTAGATATTGTTGAAAACCCCCCCAAAAAACACATAATAACACAAAAGCACTAAAGCACCAGAGTTCGAAACATTGGCTAAGGTAGGAACATCGCAAAATAAGTGTTACATAATCTTACGGAGTTAACAATAGGTCGAAGCTGCACAAACTGATTAAGTTGAATATTACATCTTGCACAAAATATGTGTTACATCAGGATAACTTGAAGGTTAATTTTGAGTGAGAATATTTTTTTCTAGTTTATCTGTGAAACGTTTATTATCAGTGGATGTGGCGATGTTGTCGGGCAACGTGTTCCATAGTGTTACAGCGTTAGGAAAAAAGGATGCGCTAAATTCGTTTTCAAACTTTTCGTAACTTTTGGTCCAAAAAACCGAAGAGCTACTGTAAATATACAGGACTAAATTTCAGCAAGTCTTTATTCATCCCGCTTCTGGTTACCCTTCTTCGGTAACTCCTCAACACAGTTGTTCGTGCCCGTCTTCGCTTCATTGACACACTTTTACTCTTCGTCCGGCACTCCGCAAGAGTGTGGCGGGGAGGCTGTTCTTAGAAAGAAGGACCTTAGCCCCCTTCCATTCCTCCTGGTCTTGGCACGATTGGGCAAGTTATGGCGCCAAAGCAAACAAAAATAAATTTAGAGCCCTTCCACTCTGTGAAGAAGGATGACCGGCGAAGCTGGGCGCAGTCCAAGGAGTGAACGAAACGAGACGCGTTTGTTTGTAGTTTCCGTTCGAGCATACTTCCTAGCTGAAAAAAAAATTCGAAGAAATTGAGTTTTATTCTACCAGACAAGCAGAAGGCTATTCGCTTCTTCCCCGCGACGTGAACATCTTACTGTATGCGTAACGAATCTACAGAATAGCTCGACCACGGAGGGCACCAGAATTTTGCAGAGGCTGGGACTACGATACCACGGGCAACAATGGGCCAAGACGCCAGTTCCCGGACGAGATCAGGAGCAAGATCCCCGTGGACGCGATCCCTCGTAACGTGCACCCCGTATACAACGGAGGCAGACGCAAGGCGAGGCCCTACGTGCTGGCGGACCTCGACGCGAGCGCCCGCTACGTGGATGCTGCCGAATATGCGAGAAGAAGAGGTTTCTCCGTGGTTGTCGTTGATGCCGGGGGGAGCATCAGAGTGGCGGCCAGCGCGACGAGCAGTACACCCGAAGAGGCCGAAGAGGTGGCCATCGCACTGGCCATCAAAGACCCGGGCTGCAGCACTATCCTCAGAGACTCGCGCAAGCGATCAGGAACTTTGCCCGAGGCAGGGTTTCTGCTGCTGCGACGAAGATTTTGAACGAGACACTCAGACACCTGCAAAGGACGAGAATCAAGTGGCGTCCTGCACCCGTTGCGAAACCGCACTCGCCCACGCGCGCGAACTAACGGACCGCGCCGGGTCGAACGGTGATCCCTTGTATTTCAGCGCAAGAACAGAACGACTATCTTCAAAGACATTACCATAGCGTATCGGCTCGCCAGACGCGCGTCCCGGCGCTCTGTAAAGGGCCGAGAAGGGAGCAGGCAGTCATATGTACGCAGCTCCAGACAAGAACTGTCATGAGCCCGGCTTTCATGCACAAGATTATCTGGAGGCACACCCCGATGGTACGTGCAGGGTGTGTCGCAGAGTCCCCGCGACTCTCGAGCACATCTTCTGGGGCTGTCTCAACTTCCCAGAAGATTCTACATCAGGAAGACTTCCGCCCGCGTTTGAAAAGGCGAAGCGACCCGACAACCAAGACCTCCAACTCTAGGCCCTCCACCGGGTCATCATGGCGTTGGCCAGGCAAGAATCTGCGCACCCAGGCAACGGGTGGTGGGCCCCTAACCGTGGGGGCGGCAGTGAGGACGGCACTGGCCAAGCCTGAAGTCTAAACTTGGACTTCAACAGGCACAAAAAATGGCCGCGTATCTGCTCCTTTCGTTGCTAATGTCGACAAAAGACGATAGTTTTTGTCGACATTTGCACGTAAATGCCTCCCTTCACTTTCCCGCTCACCTGTCATGCTGTTCTTCTTGCGTCGCGCTCCTCCCAAGGTAAACACGCTAAAGGTTTGCTCAAGCCAAGATAAAATTACCGCGTTCCACTGCTGCAGGCCGGGTGCCTCAATGCCAGCGCTGCCCTACAGCAGAGACGCGCGTGAACCGAGGCGCCCTACTTCAACGTTTATAGAACCCTTATTGCCCTAGTACACGAGCGTTCCAAGCGGAACGTGGATCCAATCTAGTGGAACCTTTCGTTGCAAGTGCTGTTTGATTTCTTGAATGCCGCCAGGAGGTGGCACGTGCAACAGCCGGCGACGGTTTTCTTCCGTTCATGTAGTATTCTATTTTCTGTCGCAAAAACCAAGCACCCATAATTTTTTAATAAGGGAACACCGCGAATATTACTTATCTATTGATTTCGCTGCCGTATATTTGTGTAATCTCTGGGCCCAGTTCAACAATGTTGAAAAGTATGAACATTGACACCGACGTAGACGCTTAGATTTCGCTATGAGTATATAAGACCTATTGCGCAGCTTTTGTTTTACTTTGGCCGGGTGGCTGAATCGTGTCACAGACAGACACACGGACAGACAGACATACAGACAAACCAAAATATCTGCTTTGATGTAGCCCAAAAAGACTATAATCTTCAAAAGAAACACCGGCTAAAACGCCACTCCACGAGCCATTCAAGAGGGTTGAACAACACACTAGCACTACAGACTAAACATTTGTGTTCTATGGCGAATTATCTTCCCACGCGATATGGGGAAACCGAAACATAGACAGCTTTGTTGTAAACGCTGGCTAGAGTGCTGCGAAGCGCAAGGCTCCGTCACCACTGAGTTATTTTGCCAGAACAGCGAAGCCTGGTCGTTATTTATTTGCTCATTCATCTTCTCCCTTTAGCTTTTGTCCGCATAGGTCCGTTCAAATGGCGCTATCCGTCAAATGAAAAAAAGGTGTTTTTAAATATAGGATTAAAAACCAATATTTATTCGATTCTAACAAAACCGTCTAGGTTACCCTGAGCAATTACCGCCGCAAAGAGCAGAAAAGCGAGTGGACTTTCATGATACTCGCACTTGTAATTTTAGTGATACATAAAAATTGAGAGATGTAAAAATGAATTTAAAAAAATATATGTAAAGATGAATCACTCGAAATGTGGCATTATCTTTCGGAAAGACTCCTTTAACGAATTTCAGGCGGCTTTGGCAACGACGTCGTATTTCATTGTCTATTGGCACAACGTAATTACAACTACAGCCTTACTCTTTAACCTATCGAGAATAACTTGGAAGGGGCTCAATAGAGCGATAACAGCGTACGTAGACAAATTTCCCTTTGGCAATGGGCCCCCTGGGCGCTTTTATTGTCTCCAAGTGCCGCGTACACAGATTGGACAAAGCGTTGCGGAAATAGCAACTCTTACGTAAAAACGAAACGAGCGGGCAATTTAAAGGGCCGTCAGAGTGGACAAGACCGATAAAACGATCTCACTATTTCGTAATGGACTGTTGCGCCAAGATTTCAATGGAGTTTGCAACGATGACCGAACGTAGACGGCTACAAAGCCATCAGTGCGGAATAAGCCAGATAAAAACTCCGCTGTGCATTGCGCAAGAGAAATCAAGTACAGGAAGACTCAAGGAAGAAGGCAGCCCGAATCAGGAGCTTCGTAAAATATAAAACAGGCGCTTAAAAACGAAGATTCCAGGGGAGAGGATTACGTAGAATAATATCTACGAAAGCGCATTACAAAATGCTGAGATACATCGTCCTGACATAACCCAACGGCGGGTTCTGTAACAAAATGGTGTTCAGCACGGAGTTAGTAAAACGAAGCTGTCCGATGAGCAGCCGAGGCTTACACATGGAGCCCGCAGCGGCAATTTTGAACTGAGAGGAGAAATTTGAAGGGGCGGGCACCAGTACTACTAGAGGGAAACAAAAAAAAAACAGTTGATCATGTCAAACGTAATGGCGCACACGTTTTTATAGGGTGCATGAAGACAAAATATAAGTTGGCTCGCTAAGACTGTTCGGACCCAACACGAATGACTCTGATTTTGTCGCAACCAAGCATCAATTAAACACTTTCGATATTCCATGAAAATCAATGAGCAGTGGTACCCCCCCCCCCTCCCCCGGCACTTTCGGGTGATTTCTCCTACGGTGTCAGAGAATCCTGTTTGTGCAGTTAAGGGCCGCTGAGCTAAGCGGGCACCGCCAAGAAGTATGACTGGGATATTCTAGTGGAGGCGCTCGTTCAGTTTATTCCTACAGGCACTGATAATTGTGTTTTTAGTGCTGTCCCGTATTACGTAACTCCTTCCTATATGACATCACCTTGGCGCGAAATTTGAAAGCTTCTTCATATGCTTCGCGTTTTTCCGTTGAAAACCTGTTTTTTTTTTCAGCCTGGAATGGAGCTGAATAGGTCACGAAAGGCTACTTCTTTCAAATCGGAAAAAAAAAATCGCACTTTGCATTTACGGCTGCTTTAAAAACCCTCAATCCGACTTTCCTTTACGCCTAGCAGCAACAACAGCACTGCAGCAAAGGCAACGGAGGCTACAATCACGGCAGACCGCTGTCGATGAGAGTGGCCGGATAGAACTCCCAACAGACGCTTTGTAGGGAAGACGAGTTCCCGTCGTCGATTACGCAACTTATCGTTCTACACGAATTCCTCATCGGGCAGCACTGCGTGGGAGGCCCTGTACGACAGGTTTATGTTCACGTGTAATCCCCTAATTTCGCGTGGGATTGCCAGACGCTCATCACTCCGGGAACTCTTCTATACACATATACGCTCGTACTTGCATACACGCCCACAACACTGCGTGCCCGTGAATGCAATGCGCGATGCAATAACGTCCGATACAGTACCATCAGATAATGTACATACGATGGTACACCGATTTTCACGCAGATATGCGCGCATTTAATAACCTCAGCGGCATGATTCAACCCCGGATACCTACAAAGCGGGGGTCTTAAGAGAGAGGTGCTGGTACACTATATTGTTTTGGTGCTGAATAGTGTATTGAGGGTTACAGCTCGATGCCGCGGGCCTTCCTCCTGCAGTCGACACAGTTTTGCCGAACCATGAGGAATTGCCTGCATTATGGAAAAAATAAGAGTCGGGCACAGAACGAAACAATTTCGGCAGAGAAATTTTCCAAAATGTGGTTGTGGTTTTTTTCACTGCTTTGCGCTGATGTGTGAAAATTTGGGTCGTATTCGAGCACTTCTGCATTTTGTGTGACATTTGCCATAAGTTGTACAAGCCGTAAGTTCGCCGTAGGAGGAACAAATGCCAAGAAAATGGCCAGCGCTCGTGAGCGCGTGCCTCGCGGCGACCGCCGAGCGTCCCCGGCATGCGCAGTGGCTTTAGCAAAAAAAAAAAAAAAAAAACTCGAGCGCTGTCGCCAAGCGCTACCGTGCTCATCAAAAAGAAGCGAACTCTAAGGCTAATGCTAAAGACGAAAAGACACCCTGCTTGAGAAAGATCACCGTGGCCGCCGCATTCTCTAAAAGCCATTATGGATAATTGGAGGCAGGGCTACGAGTGTGCCACTCCTTCCCGAGAGACTTGCAGACGCCGCCACCGCTGCCTTGAGTCGATGACAAAGAGCTTGTGGAAGTCTACAGTACTGAGGATGACTTTGCATCCACCACTCGCCGCCAAGAAAAGGAAGACATTTTTGATACATTTGAAGACGATAACTAACACCGGAACTATGCAAATAAACAATGATACTTAAACGTAACTACGTGTCCAGCAATGCTCACGTAAAACAGCTCCGCCATTCGAGTCTTGCGCGTGAGTGCACGCTTCCTGATAGTTTTTCTTCGTTCACGGGTGAGGAGAAACATCTCGATGTGTTTACGTTGATCTGTCTTACAGTATGACCGCTCACTACAATATATATTGCGCGGTTTGGTTACCTCGGATGGCTAATGGCGTATTATGACAAAAAATTAAAAGACATCCATAGCATAAAAGTGCCAAAGCAAGCGCTTTCAATCCGGCAGGGATAACATAGAAGTATCCCTTAAGTCACCGCAAACACAGTACACGGTTTTTAGCGCGATTTAACACCAATTTAGGCGCAAAGCCCGCAGTCTTATTCGGCCTTATTCCTGTAAAGTATGATGTCTTTTGATTTTATATATCCATAAAATCGTTGGTTGAACTGGTAAAAGATTTTATAGTGGCTCTTGCTTAGCGAGAAAAGCGATCAACATTTTTTTGACGCATAGAATTATTTCAAAACAATTTTTTGCCGAAACAAAGCGTAATATTTTGCTCGGAACAACAGACAAACAAGCACAACATTCTCGAAATCCTGTGTTTATATTGTATGATGAAATAAAACATAGGAAAAATGACGGTGGTGATGCTGGAGATGATAATTTGGGGAATAAACGCACTAAATCGTTTACTTCCAGTCGGGCATCGTGTCATGCTATTCTTTTTCGTCTCCCAACAACCGGTCAAGGAAACAACGCAAAAAAAAAATTCGCCACCCAAGATGGCTACAACAACGTTCGAGTCACTCTGTATTCAAAGGAGGCACAGACACGGAAACAGAAAAGACGCTGAAGTGTGGACACATCCGCTCTCCAGGGTACAAGCCGAAGTGCACCAGATTTCTCGCTTTCACGGGTGAACATCAATCCACTCCACTTGCCCAGATAACGCCCCTTAGAAATCGCAGTATTTACCTGTACACAGCACTCAGAGGCTTATTTGCGATACGTCTCACCCAATCCTTAAGGGGAGCGCGGGTTTTCCACCTGATCCGGCTTCGGATGAAGTCACCCGCAGAAACAAAAGCTATCAGTAGACTGTACACGCATCCGAATGAAGATGTGAGTATATTAAGGAGAAATCATTACATATGTTTCATCAAACGCGGGGAGTGGCTGTCGCTGTAGTAGTCGACGGCAGCGGCGTCAAGACAAATGGTACCATAATGGCCGCCGCTTTAAAGAGAATAAAAAGAAAACACATTTTTGCTCGTGTGGGATTCGGACCTGGACATTCAGTGCAGCATCGGGGTGCGTTATTACTGCGCTAACACAGAACCCGCCAGGGGGTGAACATGAGTAAGCTTGGTGCAGGTCAATTGATGCATAAATAAGGTCATGTGACGACAGGTATGAGAAGTTATTGAATTATTAAGAAGGGATTAGTAGGGAGAAAAGAGATTAGGATGAATCTAAATGGTTTAAGACAAATAAACACGCAGTGTCGAATTATTAATCATTAATAGTAATGATTAGTAAGGTTGGACTAATGAAATCATATCACACAAGTTCATTAAAAATCCGGGGACGCTTAGGGACACGGACAAAAATCCCAGAAGAGGCTCGACGTGGGTCCGTGCTTCCTACAAGGCCTGTAGGAGGCACAGAAAACAAACGCAAAACAAACGCAAACCAGACGCACAACAAAACTCCAAAAAAAACTACTAGTTACTGTTAATTGTGCACATGTAACAGTGACTAGTAGTTTTGTTTTGCGTCCGTGCTACGGAAAGGATCGACGTAATTTTTAATCCCATCGGCCAATTCGATCCCCGGTTAATTTTACATTATTTGTAGTTACTTTTGAGGCAGTTTCGGGTGACTGCTTGGTGAAAAAAATTGAGTACCTTCCACACGTCCTGCTATCGTCCTGCCTATGAATTGAAAAGTTTGGTGTGGTAACGCCTATTGGCGTTAGGCATTTGTTTATTTAAGAAATTTCGGCGTTCTCTATACCTTTCTAATATGTCAATGCTTCTAGTTTGCAGAAACTTGGCGTACAGTTTATATCGCTTTTAATTAGACTCAGCATGTTAGAGGCAACCACTGGCTTACGAACTTTTTTAGGTCGTTTTAATAGAACAAGTGGAAAACAGTCGTAGTAGGGGCAAGTAATTTTTTACATTACCTTATCATAAGCTTCTCGACGCTTGTTCAATCAAGTACGTCGACCCAACTCAAGCTGTCTAACCGATCGCGAAAAAAACGATAGCGTTTCGGGGTTGATTGCGCGGTAATGGAGTGATCGTTCTGAGAGGTTTTTGGTGTTATGCTCAGAGGAGAAGAAAATCGAAAGGTGATCACTTAGCGCGTAAATACTGACTCCAAATTTCACGAAAGATGTATTAATATGGGTGAAGGAGAGGTCTAATAAGTCTGTGACGTTTGTGTTATTCGTGTGGGTTATGCTATAACATTCTTACACAGGTGAGTGTTAAACAGTATTTCTAGTTTATTTTTTGCTGGTATCAGCCAGCCAGTTCCAAGTGCCAGTTCCAAGTGAGGTCCCCACCAAGTATTAAGTTATATTTGTTCTCGCTTATGACCTCAAGAATGGAGTCCAGGAAAGGGAAAAAAGTGGCTAGTTACGCCAGAGGGTAGACGGTAATAAACACAAAATATGGTTGAAATCGACCTTACCATCAATGTTCCATAATCTGGCGGGACAACACTATATTTTCGTTGCAGTTTGCAGATCACATTGTTCGAAGTCAGAGCACAAACGCCACCGCCGCAATGGTCAGTGCGAGTTATAAAATAGGATCGGTATCCAGGGATGCGAACACATCATGTTCACAGCTGAGCCATGTCCCAGAAAGCTTTACTACATCAAATATTAGTCCTACTCCACAAAAAAAAACCGCCGCGGTGGCTCAGTGGCTTTGGCATTGTGATGCTGAGCCCAAGGACGCGGGTTCGATTCTTGGCAGCGGCTGCCACTTTTCTGATGGCGGTGAAAAGCGAAAACGTCCGTGTGTTCGAGATTTCGGCACACGTTAAAGATCTCAGGTGGGGAAAATTAATCCGGAGCCATCCACTACGGCGTGCCTCAGCGGCTGTGCAGCGTGGGTGTGTTAAACCCAACAATCAATCAAAATATTTTTCACTTTTAAAGTCTTGGAGTTCTTTGACCGCTGGAATTACGCCATTAGAGCGATGTAGCGATATGCAGCAAAAAATTTATTCGATAACCACCTTAAAGTAAATAGAAAGCCACAATAGCAAAGAAGAAACGGAAGGCGTATCTGTACGACGAAGAAATGACGCAGTTCCGCTCCGTGCTGACGATAAGAATAGCTTTCGCAGAGCTTCCAGACGCGAAAGCAAGAGTGAAAGCGCTTATCAGAAGTGTTGCAGGATCCATTTAAAAAAGCTATAAAATTGCGAATAACCAAGAGGCGCTCTCCCGGTTCCCGCGTTGTTACCCTTAGGCTCCTTAGAAAAACGGCACTTTATTTTTTTTTTCGAAGTTTAGCCGCAGCTTTATCGTGACTTATCCTTTACCTATGAGAAAATTCTCAAAATTTGAGCAACTTAAAATACGGAGTTCGTAAAGTGTCATCTCATGCGCTGCGTGATATGTCAACTTGCTTATATTGTCATTTACTAGAGCACAAAGCGAAAGCTGATACTCTCCTTGGTATGCCTACCTTTGTTGTGCTGCCAAAAAACTCTGCCTTTTCCCTCTCCTCCTCCCCAGCAGAATACCATGTCGACGAACTCATTTCGGCAAGCCGGTTAGTGTTTTTTTTATAAAAAATAGTCTCTCTCTCTCTCTCTCTCTCTCTCTCTCTCTCTCCTCTCTCTCTCCTTCGTACCCTCGGCAAAAATGTCACGGTTACAACTTTTACGCGCCCGATAATGATTATCACGCGAAATCGGCTTTTCGGCTTTAATGTCCGAATTGCCATCGGGGTAACTTCCCCTTCTGTAGACTTCTAACCCCCCCCGCACCGCTCCTATTTAACCCTCTGCTACTTTCAAGCTCACGTAGCGTCTTGGGGTTCTGCCCCACGCGATACGACGTTTTCCGACCAACATTTGCGCTTTTTGTTAAGAGTTCTCAAACATGCCGTCTGATTACAGCACTGCGCATTCAAAATCTGTGCCTGCTCGTGCCTAAAAATGTCTGTTTTAAAATGCAGCAATCATGACACAAATTGTTTCGCAACTTCTGATCCCTTTTGCTCTTTCGCTGCAATACATGTTTAGGCAAAAGCCGTAAGCCCGTTCTACATGGGGCGAATTTCGCTTGCGAATTCGCAGCTGCGGCGCCGCTCGTGCACCAAAACGATCTATTCTCGTTGCTGTGGCGAATTTCCAAATGTTTCGAAGTCTAACTTCTATTGTGAACGCCGCTTAGCATTTGGCAATATGTCGCAGCAGTGAAAATAGGAAAATAAATCGTTTTGCCGCACGGGCGGCGCCGCAAACTGCGAATTCGCATGCGAAATTCGCCCCATGTAGAACGGGCTTTAGGCGTCTAATCAAACACGAAAAGTAATCGTAGTCGTAGTGTACGTTCTCAACACGAATGTACAAAATTCCCGCCGCTCTTAAGCGAAATTGGATTTGCGTGGGATTTGAGCACGGGTTGCCCAAACAGCCACCATGTGCTCTAACCCATATGGAATTTCTTAGTGTATATCGTAAAAAACTATGTGTTCTAACCACAGCGCTAACCGGGCACCCTGGAAGAATGGAACAAGATTTAGCCTTCTCTGTGTGACGTCACAGGCGCACGTGCCGGCACGGGCGTAGAACGGGTGCATGCGGAGTACAGCTCTGACTATGGCGAAGCTGCAGCATGAACTGCGTCCAGCCTGCCTGTCGGAGAAAATCCTACCAAAAGATGAAGATATAAAGGAAAGAGCCTCAAATACGATTTAGCCGCAAGTTTTGGTAATTCGTTTGTAAAAGTGTTCGGTAATAGTTAGCTCCCCGTTGAAAAAGACGGGAAAAAATTTTGTAGTTTTTCGCATTTTCGCGTGTCGTACTGTCGTCTTGTCGTGTCGTGATTTTGATGTTCTGTCGTGTGTCGTATTCTTGTCCTAAGTTTGATGTTCCGTGGTGCCGAATTCCTGTCTTGATGTGATCATGATGTTCCATAAGTAGTTGCACATGGTTCGAATGTTATTGCCCATTCTGAAGAGTGCGTAAATGGCAGTTTTGTTGTTACTGAAGGAATGTTTCTCGTTGAGAAAATTTACTTTGTCGTTACGACAGAAATGTAGGTGGCTTTGTTGTAAGAGCAGGACTTTTGTTGCCACAACAAAGCTTTTTGTCGTACGACAGGAATTCTTGTTACGTTTTTGCGGTATTCCTGTTAGGATTTTAGACTGCAGTTCAAGTACCGAGGAATTTGAACGGCAGAGATTTTTACTTACAGCGGGCTGTAAGCTGTTCAAGGAGAACAGAAAACCTACACTTTGAAACAAGAGACCGGGTCCCTAGGTGGAAATCGAGTCTGGATTCCTCGCGTTCTGAAACCGCGACGACTATGCGATTGAGCTGTCATCGCATTCCGGGCGCACAGCATTATTTCCCTTGGGTTATTCGAAGCGTTGGCTTTGGATATCAGTGGACATGGCTTATCAAGAAAATTCCAAAAATCACCAGTTAATCCAAAAATCTAGAAGCAACCACGGCGCAAATAGTAAGGATGCTATGAAGGATTACGAATCAAGAACACGGCATGAAAAAGCAAGGCAAGCTAATTTGTTCCGAGCGTTCATTGTTTCTGGATTAACCTACCTCAACCCTACACCATCTTTGAGGTGCGTGAAAAGCCGAACACAATTATCCGCAAAGGTTACAAACAAGCCCTAGCTTTGCCCACAAGAGCATCGACTGCTTGACTGCTAGCACTTGCACTGCGCAACACTATACAAGAACTGACCAAAGCCCACGTCAGCGCACAGCCGTTAGCCCATTACCCCCTCTGTAGCATTATTGTGGCCATTACCCCACTACACGCCACGTACTCGCACGCCTATGCTACGTGCTCTCACAAACCATTGAAACGACGTCGTACATCCCACTGGGCGTTCGATTATAGCTGTGGGTACCCCCACCCCTTCCACGGAACGTGAACCCTCAGAAGACAAGGTAGAAGACAAGCCAGGGCCTAAGTCCTCAAAAAACGAAATGGAGAATCTACCACCACGGTACACACGGATTCAGCCAACAACGCGCGCGCCAACACCAACTCTTTTGTCGCAACCCCCCCTGCCCTCATCACGAGCATAACTCTAAAGCAGTAACGTGCTCTCTAAGCAGAAGAGACAGTGATCGCATTAGCTATTGCACAGACTCAAGCCAGTACCATCATCACCGACTCCCAAGCGGCGCAGGTTACGTACATGGCGGGAAGAATATCCGAAAAAAGCAATGCAGGCTCTAGCCCAGTAACCTCCGCAAAAGAAATACATTATTAATTGTGCGCCTACCAATTAGTTAATCTTCGACAATCAAGCAGGCCATGCATTCGCCCTAGGTCTTGCAAACCACGCAGCACGTTGGAGGATGACACCCTCTCACTACTTTCAGCGACATAAATGAACACTACAGGCTATCCCGACTCACTGAGCCACCACGATCTGAACCGCTGGGAAAAAAAAAAAAAGATCCTGACCCTACCGTCGACTACGAAAAACACACGTTCCCCACGCCCCACGAGACTACACGCCACCTACTCCACACTCTATACCTCCCTGTGCAATTACTGCGGACCAATACTGCTGCCATTACTCTAGTATCGCATGGTCTGGGAGTGCCAGGATAAGCCAGACTTGAATCCAATTTCCAGTCCTACGAAGGAGCATTGGGACAGTGAATTTGCCAGCTCTGACCCAAATAGGCAGCTATGGCTGACCGAAAAGGCGAAGACGGACGGTAAAACCAACGGAGTGGAGTCCTGGACTAAGGACTTCGCTCACCTACTAGCTCTTCACTCGAATAAAGGTGTTTTACTTCGAAGCAGTATGCCTCTACCAGCGAGGAAAACTTTTCTGTCCGAGCCAGCAGAAACCGTCAGGCTAAATGAGAGAAATTACTGACACCGCCAGGAATCGAACCTGGAGCCGAATAGAGAAACGGAGCGACAGTCCGTCGTATTACTGACTAAGCTCAGCCCGCACGAGGAGACGGAGAAACAGACAATGTACTCAACGAGCACAGCGGTGGGTCTCACACGTGCGCTTATTCAAAGCCTTCGTGTGAAGTGCACACCGCGCAAAGTATTGTAACGGCGTTCACGTGGTTTGGATTAGCGGCGAACGGAGCAGCGTCTGGGGAGGGAGAGGGCGGGGAGAGTCCTCCTTCGCGGCGATGCATGAAACAAAGCTGAGGTGAAAACAGTGAGAGAGCCATATCCGCGCGTGCCGCCCTCCTCCTCACCCTTCGCCAGGTGCTGCTCTCTGTTTTCTTTCTGCCGTTGCTGCGTCGATCGGCCACTCGGTTACGCGATCACTTCCCCCGCGAAACCGTGGTAATGGCTTGCAGATTCTCTGGTTTCACTCTTTGTAGAGCCACGTGTGTCAATTCAAGTGATGTCGAATGTGTAATCGTTCTGGGTGTAGTTTACTGCTTCGCAGTCCAACCACCTTCACAGCGTGGATTGGAGCCATTTTTTTAGATGCAGAGCATCTCTTAGTCGACCCTCCGTCGTCCGGCGTCCGCACCTCTCATCGTTGTCCCCCTCTCCACGCCAGCTGTGATAACGCCGCTCTCCTCCTCGCCACTCGGCTAGTCTCGTGCCGGCTCATGAAGACACCGGCAACACTGTCGCTTCAGCTGTGATAACGCCGCTCTCGTCCTCGCCGCTGGGCTCGTCTCGTGCCGGCTCAGGAAGACACCGGCAACACTGTCGCTCCAGGAGCCCTAAAGAGGAAGCGTGCTCGTCTCGTGCCAGCCCAGGAAGACACCGGCGACACTGTCGCTCAAGGAGCCATCTCATGGGCGGGGCTATGTCCCTCCCTTGTTGTTGCACCGTCCATACCCCTACTGCGCATGCGCATCTCTCCTCCATTCTCGTCTCCTCCAGCTGTATAAAAGCAGCTGCGCGCGCTGCGCGGCGTTCAGTCTGCTCCGAAACACCGCCTGCGCCGGTTCTGCTCCGGTGTGGAACCTACACGGAATCCCCATGCTTTGCATCACCACATAATTCCCTTCGGGGAGATGATGTAATTTTAAATGTTTTTCTTTAACTCACATGTAGCGTCCGCCGTCCGTCCGCAACAGCTCAGCGCGCGGTGCACCCTCTCCCCCACTCCTCCTCTCCCGGATCACGCTACCCTCCTCGCTCTCAACAACAGGTCCGCACCCCTCCCACTACACTATATAAAAAAATAATAGTTACCGGCGCCTGGTTTCGATCCCACGACCCTGTGGGCGGAACGCGAAGTACATGGTGCTCTACCCACTGCGCAACAAAAGCGACACAGAGTCAAAGGGTACGAATGTGCTTTATATCCTTGACTCATTCAAACTACGTCAAGAAGCTGCTGGTACACGGCAGCAGTTGCATCGATCTCGTCTTCACCAGTTGCTGCAACGCACGACCACTGCTTAAAGACCCCTTAACAGTACACGTTAGCGACCACGAAGCCGTCGTTCTCAGCGTCTAATACAACGACAACAGCAACAAATAAATAAATAACGACTTACAACAACCTACTCTTTGCCTTCACTTCTTGCGTCACAAAAAAAAAGAATATTTGGGCCCATCTCTCCACGAGGGGGGACTCGAGTCGTAAAATCACGAAAGTAATAATTAACATACGAAAGAAATAATAATAATTAATAGTAATAAGCAATAATAGTTCACACATTCTCTACCACCGCACCACCACCCCCCAAGCACTAACGTTCACGCAATACACCCACCCCCTACGCGACGCATTTACTCCAGTGCCCCCTCGTGGGGAGATGGGCCCAATTTTTTTAAGTGCAATGCACTTCTTAAGCGACCCTGAACCTGCGTCCACCGGCGATGTCCGCGCACGTGGAGATGGGCGCGCGCAGCCTGGCCGCTGACATAGCACATACCCACGTGGGGGATTGGCCAGGAATCTCCTCGTCTTCCTTGGCAACGGGGGGAGATGGGCGCACGCTGCCTGGCCGCTGACATGGCACATACCCACGTGGGGGATTGGCCAAGAATCGGGCGTGAGAAGGGGAGTACTGACACGAAATTTCAAAGCTGAGATCCGCTCTAGCAATCAAGTACAACGACAACACAAATAGGTGTCTGTGAATAAATGCATCTTTCTTTCTTTGTAGTTGTGTGTGGGTGTGTGATCTCTCTTTCGCGAACATTACCGAACCGCGCAAATTCAACTCGTGCATTCGCGCTTTCACATTCTTCCCCTCGGGGAAATGCGGGGAATTTTTTTCCTCCTTCTCCTTCGCGTGAGTGTTGGTCAGCACGTTCGTTCGCTTTCTTGCATAGGCCCCACGGCCGCAACCGAGCCGCTTTTAACAGCATAAATGTTTAAGCTTGAGCTTGCTCCCGTAGCGTGGCGTCGTCCTGGATTGCGCGTGGACTTACACCACATGAGGAGCTTGCAAAAAAAACAAAAAAAAAGAAAACAGTTCACGTGCATCTGCGCATGAAGTGGAGAGCACAGACACCGGGTTTGCGAGAGAGAGAGAGAGAAAGACTTTATTACGTGATCCTGCGTGGGGAGGGATGAGAGGAAAACCCTCGTCGGGGGTATTCTCCCCCCTCCTGCCTAGTCTAGGCCTCGAGGGGTGTTTGGCCAGTGGCCCAGCTCAAGCTACTAAGCTTCCTCCACCCGCGCCGCCCTCCCCGGCACCCTCGGAGTGCGGGGGGAAGGCGCGACGGCAGCGGAGTTCTCCGTTCGCTCTTGCCGGGCCAGGGCTTCCTCGAGCCGCTGGATGGCTCGCCTCTGGGATTCACAGTCCGACGCTGTAGTCATTGTCACTATGTCCGGCGGTAGATCGGACGGGGTAGCGTTCCCACACGGCGTAACATTGTCACTCAAGGTGTCACTGCACTTGAATACGCGCACTGCACCACTGTTCACCTGCCCGCCACCTGATTTCCCGTGTTCCCACAAGATGTGGGAGAGGGTGGCGGGCGCTCGCGCACACACACTGCACATGTAGTCTTTAAAACGTCCTGGGCACTCATAACGAGCCAGCGCGGGTGTGATCACCGATCTCCTCTGTAGCTGTCGGAGCAGTACCTGTTCGTGTCTGTTGAGTCCAGGATGCGGCGGAGGCTGTGTCTTTCGCTGTTCTCTGTAGTGTCTCAGTAGGTCTCCATACTCTAGGAGAGCCTCGTGTTCGTCTTCTTTTCCTTGCGCTTCGTGGTCGTCCCTTGCGGCCTGAGAGTTCGAGGGGGGGGGGCGCCGCGCGGTGTGTAAGCTCGCGCGCGACGGCGTCCGCCCTCTCGTTTTGGTTGGCTCCATCCATAAGGGCAGTACAAATTTCCGATCTGACCCAATTGGCACCAAATGCCCAAAGGGGCAAAGACGGCGGGCGAACCCAAGGGCGGGTTCGGTTAAAGGGCCGAGGAAAAAACGTTTTTTTAAAAGCAAATTAGGCCCGGGGCACGCCCAAAAAAGGTTTTTAAACAAAAAAAAGGAAGTTTAAATTTCAAATTGCGCCACATGAGGTTTAGCAAAAGCGAAAACCCGGGCAAAATAAAATAAATTTATCCCGTTCGCACTTTTTGTTAAATATGCGGAAAATAACGAGGCCCTTAAACGTCCAGTCTTGTCTCGTCGCGGGGCCGTTAAGCCCGATCGCACAAACCGTTCCTTACGCATAGCGTGCGGGAAGGGCAAAGGGCGCGATTTGTTTCCCAAAGTTAACTCCGTTACGAGTTGCGATGATTTGGTTAATTATTTAAAACGGGACAAGCAGGCTTTCAAAAACCCAACGAGTCTTCTGGCCCTTAAGGACCGCCACCTACCAGCTCTTCACTCGAAAAAAGGGTTTTTTACTGGGGAGCAGTACCCTCTCCAGGCCAAGGAAAATTTTCGTGTCCGAGCCGGCGGGAAACCACCAGGCTAAATAAAAGAAATTACTGACCCCGCCAGGAATCGAACCTGACGAATAGAAAAACGGAGCGACAGACCGCCGTATTACCGACTAAGCTCAGCCCGCCCGAGGAGACGGAGAAACAGACGGCGTACTCAGCGAGCACAGCGGTGGGTCTCCACCTGCGCTTATTCAAAGCCTTCGTGTGAAGTGCAACCGCTAAGTATGTAACGGCGTTCACGTGGTTGGTAGCGGCGAACGGAGCAGCGTCTGGGGAGGGAGAGGCGCGGGGAGGGCGCTCCTTCGCGGCGACGCATGAAACAAAGCTGAGGGAAGGCAGTGAGAGAGCCGTAGCCGTGCAGCCGCCTCCTCCTCACCCTTCGCCGTGCTCTCTCTGTTTTCTTTCTCCGTTGCTGCTCGATCGGCCACTCGTTACGCGGTCACTGCCCCGCGAAAAACCGTGGTAATGGCTTGCAGATTCCCCTGGTTTCACTCTTTGTAAGCCACGTTGTGCATTCAAGTGTAGTGCATGTGTGCGAAATCGTTCTGGGTGAAAAGTTTACTGCTTCGCAGTCCAACCACCTTCCACCCGTGGATTGGAGCCTTTTTCTAGAGCAGAGAAGTAGTCGACCCTCCGTCGTCCGGGTCCGACCTCTCATCGTTGTCCCCCTCTCCAAACGCCAGCTGTGATAACGCCGCTCTCTCCTCGCCACTCGGCTATTTCTTGTGCTGGCTCATGAAGACACCGGCAACACTGTCGCTTCAGCTGTGATAACGCCGCCTCGCTCGCCGCTGGGCTCGTCTCGTGCCGGTCAGGAAGCACCGGCAACACTGTCGCTCCAGGAGCCCTAAAGAGGCAGCGGCTCGTCTCGTGCCAGCCCAGGAAGACACCGGGGACTGTCGCTCCAGGAGCCATCTATGGGCGGGCAAATGTCCCTCCCTTGTTGTTGCGCCGTCCATGTCCACTGCGCAGCCGTCTCTCCTCCATTCTCGTCTCCTCCAGCTGTAGAAGCAGCGCTGCGCCTGCCGCGTTCAGGTCTGCTCCGAGACACCGCCTGCGCCGGTTCTGCTCCGGTGTGGAACCTACACGGAATCCCAGGGCTTTGCATCACCACTAGTTCCCTTCGGGGAGATGTAATTTTAAATGCAGAGCATTTCTTTAACTCACATGAGCGTCCGCCGCCCGTCCGCAACAGCTCAGCGCGCAGGTGCGCCCTCTCCCCCCTTCCTCTCTCCCGCATCACGCTACCCTCCTCGCTCTCAACAACAGGTCCGCACCCCTCCCCCTACACTATATAAAAAAATAATAGTTACCGGCGCCTGGTTTCGATCCCACGACCCTGTGGGCGGAACGCGAGGTACATGGTGCTCTTCCCACTGCGCCACAAAAGCGACACAGAATCAAAGGGTACGAACGCGCCTTATATCCTTGACTCATTCAAACTACGTCAAGAAGCTGCTGATACACGGCAGCAGTTGCATCGATCTCGTCTTCACCAGTTGCTGCAACGCACGACCACTGCTTAAAGACCCCTTAACAGTACACTTTAGCGACCACGAAGCCGTCGTTCTCAGCGTCCAATACAACGACAACAGCAACAAATAAATAAATAACGACTTACAACAACCTACTCCTTGCCTTCACTTCTTGCGTCACAAAAAAAAGAAAAATTGGGCCCATCTCTCCACGAGGGGGGACTCGAGTCGCAAAATCACGAAAGTAATAATTAATATATGAAAGAAATAATAATTAATAGTAATAAGCAATAATAGTTAACACATTCACTACCACCCCACCACCACCCCCCAAACACTAACGTTAACGCAATACACCCACCCCCTACGCGACGCATTTACTCGAGTCCCCCCTCGTGGGGAGATGGGCCCAATTTTTTTCCCCCTCCTTCGCGTGAGTGTTGGTCAGCTCGTTCGTTCGCTTTCTTGCATAGGCCCCACGGCCGCAACCGAGCCGCTCTTAAACAGCATACATGTTTAAGCTTGAGCTTGGTCCCGTAGCGTGGCGTCGTCCTGGATTGCGCGTGGACTTACACCACACGAGGAGCTTGCAAAAAAAAAAACAAAGAAAACAGTTCACGTGCATCTGCGCATGAAGTGGAGAGCACAGACACCGGGTTTGCGAAGCCAGTCGCCTCAGGACCTACCGCGTGCTAACGCGGCTTACTTTGGGATCGATGTGAGGGGCTGCGTAAAAAACGATCCTGGCCTGCGAGTCATGGATAACTTTCAGCGCCAAGTTCCGAAAATCCATGTTAGGTGCAACAGCCGGGTCTCCGACGAAGACAGAGGGGCCGCTAGCTCTGCTGTTTCTACAGCCTCGAACCACTAGTGCCAGCTGAGCCAATTATTTTGCTTTGTGCGGTAACGTTTAACTTTACCAGGTTTTTTTCTTTTTAAAGTGATTGAACCGACTTTCGACGATCTGTGCCGGTCGTGACTGCGAAAACCGTTCCCCTGAAAATCTGGTCCCTCTTCCGAAAAGCTGCCGCAAAAAAAAAAAAACTTTTACTGTTGTGTTTTAAAATTCACGTATTTCATTCGCGGCTCCCCTTCTGCGAAAAAACTTAATCTGGGCGGACGAGGCCCGTCGTTGTATAAACATTGATAGGCGGCCCGCTCCACTTTTCCGGCGTATTGCAGTCTGCCTACTTCATCCTTCGTATGCAAAGGCGCATGTTTGTGCAATCTCGGTTTCTGGCTGTTGTTGTATTCGTTTCTTGAAGATAAAAATTCAGAGGAAAAAGTAAATAAACAACGGCAACGGCAGGCATCCCACAAGATCACCAAGTAAATCATAAGGGGCGTGTATTCTTTCTTGCTTACTTTTTACCAAAGTTTTCCTAAACAGGGAAGTTGCGTTAGACCTGGTTTGTTTTGAACGGGTTTATGCAAGCCCGAATTTATGTAAATATAAACACTTTTTACGAAATGTTTGGGAGCTGGTGCAACAGCGCCACCAGTGAGAGATTTCCTACCGCGTTTACGCAACACTTCGGATTTTGAATTTTAGAGATGATAGTCTTCCTTGGGTTACCTAAGCGCAAAATTTGGTATGTCAGTCATTCGATCCAGTCGCAGGCTTATTGGCATATAGCGCAGTTGCTTGGCAAACTCTAGACTCCGCTACATGTGTACTCCACGAGGAAAATCGAACACTCCCGTGTGCCGAAACTTGTGACACCTTAAAAATCCTCTTGTGGTCCTCATCGATCCGGAGGCCTTCTATAGCGCGGGGCGTATAGGCCTGGCGTACCTACAGCGTGTAATACCCACAGAATTGAAAGGAAATAGTGGCACTTTCAATGTCATTAAAACCCAGCCGGAACTCAGAAACCATAAAACAGCAGAGGAAAGACAATTTCAAAAGTTTCGAATTTCGAATTTTGTTTGTTGCTGACGGCGCAGTCGCTTAAACAACAGCCTCTCCTTTATTCAACTTCGAGGAAGTTCGACCTGCAATACTTCTGGCATTTTTGCTGACAATTTCATCCAACTTCAGATTCACTATTTGCTTTTGTTTTGCTTAATGCACGTGTTTCTTGGTACTAAAAGAAGCTCCTGCCCGCCGATATAACCTGTTCGTATATTTAAAATCTGCAAAAAACAAAGAGCCGTCCTTCTAATCCCCAAAAGCTTTGTTGGGCTGCCTCAACAAGAAAATTTTGCTGTGCTCATCTCGAACGCGATTCAACAACCGTGCGAAAAAATAGTTGAACGAGCAATTGAATACTACCTATGTATAGGCAACAGCGTTCCTACATTATAAAGCACAAGGGTAACGTAGCACATTATAAGGAGAAAATATAGCACGTATGCCAGGGTACTAAGATTCTTGTAATAAAAAAAATAGACGTGGGATTTTCGTTATGCTAACACATGAACAAAAAAGGCGTTAAAGACGGTTTTCGGAAGAGGGGAGATGAAAGCAAAGAGCTCGAGCTCGAGTTCCGCCAAGCCTTAAAGAGGCCATGAAGACAAAATGCAAGTTTGGTTCATTCAAAAGATTGCCTGGTTAGAATCACGTTGACACCACTTTTAACACAAACTTCGCTCAAAAAAGCTATATAATTGGGAAAAAAAGGGAATGGCCATGCAGAACCACTAGCTCCTTTCCCACAACAGAACCTATGATGTCGCATGAGACAGCTCTGCGATTGGCGGAGGTCGGCAAAAGCAAACGCAAGTTAGGCAGAGCTTATGAGCTTACCGCTCGAGCTATTTGCACTTAAATTTAGGGCACGCTTCTTTCTATATCAGTAAGAATGGTGGGACAAACACTGGAAGTTACGAAAGCAAACGTAAACATAGAAGTACCGATGCGTACTGCTGTTGGTACTGCGCGCACTATGCTTCGTTTAGATCCACAGCACGGCGGGTCTTTGGGGTTGGCTCAGACGACACTGGCCGATTGACGCAAGTCGACGGTGTCTTACGTGATCGTATTTGTCGGGCGAGCAGTACAGCAAGCCGGGTTTAAATACGGTCATAAACGAACCAAAGGCAGAAAATGGCTTGCCTCGGTGTTGTGGCGCCATCTAGGTTGACTAACAGTAAACAAGTCTCCGCTCCATACCAAGTTTAGCTCAAATACCTGTTCTTATGATGTCATTGCAAACGTCGCTCAAACACGTATTGGCGCGAGAATCGAAATTTTAGCTTAAATTGATCAATTTCGCAGTGAATAAAGCATTGTTTGCTTCCTACAAGCGCTGGAGGCACTATAGAACACGCAATCTTTCGAATAAAACAAACTTGTATTTTGTCTTCATGCCCCTTTAAGGAAAGAAAAAAATCCAACAAATTGCGTGCCACCATTACGAACGCGGGAAAATTTAATTGAATTGAGCAAACCTCCATTCTATCCTTCATGGAAGAGGCGGGTGGTACGGGGAAGGGCGTGAGGAACACAAAGGATGTTATAGGAGAGGCTGTTTGCAGTGAAGCAATCTCATACGATGCCAGTTTTTTTTTTATTAGCGAAACCTTCCCCAGGAGGCGTAATGGTGACATATTCCATACGAATCCCACTACGTTACCTTTCTTCGTGGTAATCAGGATAAGCCGGCATATGAGCCATCTTTTCAATACGACGACCCAACGGGTACACAGCGCGCCTTGCGCCACCCACGGCGCACAGATAAATTGACGTTTAAGAAAACAGTTAGATGGAACACCAGTAATTGTTGAAGCTGATCTGCTAAAATTGCAATAAAAGAAGGTAGCTCACACTAACGTGTAGACATGAAGGTAGCGAAGCTGAACGCAACCTTCACGACCATCACGACGGTTTAAGGCCGCAATTGCAGCCGATTTGCTTCTTCTTCGCGGCCGCAACGACCTTTACTCCTTCATTGTTGCTATAAGTGCTAGCTTCCTTTTATATCTTTGGAAGTGATAATCATTGCACATCACCTTCGAGGGGCGTACCCTATCACGAGTAACCTCGTGTCACAAGGGAAGTGTTCACACGGTCGGTTACAGCGAACGCTGGAGTTTCTTTTTTTTTGCCCTTTTTGCTCATCATGGTCAATCTCCCTAAGTGGGTATGCTTGGCTTTACAAACGCGCTCCGGGGATGATTGGCGGTCGCCGCGAGGCACGCACACTACGAGACGCATAAGTGTTTCCTTGGTTTTTTTTAACTGCCGGGTGGTCGCTGAGAGGCACGCCCTCACGTGCGCGTGCTCAGCCTTTTCGTCGTATTTTTAACTGCGGACAGGAAAACTTACGAGTTGCTCAACAGCTTCGCTGTTGAACAAAAAATAAATGCAGCATATAAGGATATCATCCATCGCGTGTTGTTCCGACACCTGTCACTCCCTGAGCCGGGGGCCCGCTTCACCGTGCGCCGCAGTTTCGTCGTCCAAGGACGTCGCGCACACGCAATACGCGTTCCCAGGGCATTTTTGTTCTTCTTCTACCCGCATAATCACCCGAGGACACCTTCCGTTTGGCAAGCCCACGTCGTGTTGCGACACTAACTCCATAGAAGGGTTGTTTAAACAGGAAGGGAGAAAGTTTGTCGAACTTGAATTTGACGTTGGGTTTTTGATGGGGCAAAATTGCCTGTGGCATAAATGAAGGCATTTGTAGAAGTGCCAGTTTGCTCCCGTCTCTACGAAAGAATATCAAAGAAGGAGGGAGGATGCTGGGCTCCAGAGCCAACGTTGGAATTCAGGGGGTCTCCAGGGATACAGGGATAATTACCAAGCAATCAATAAATCGATCAGCAAATTAATCAAGCAAGCAGGCGTCCTATCTGTCTATCGAAGAATCCACCAATCAATACATCAATAAAACAGTCCTACAATCGATGGATCAATGAATAAATAAATGAATCAACCAGTGAATGATTCAATTGATAAATAAATAAACAATGCTATATATTCACTCTAACACTTCCTCATTATTTAACATCACTATTTATATATTCAGAAGCATTATTTATGTGCGGAACTTTTTGTTAATCTATTAATCATTTGATTGATTAATCGATTGATTTAGGAATTGATTGATTGATTGATTGATTGATTGATTGATTGATTGATTGATTGATTGATTGATTGATTGATTGATTGATGTGATTATATTCTGGGAGACCCCCGACATCACAGGGGCGGTGCCTCAAGGGACCGGCCTAATTAATCGCCGCTCCTAGTGATTGACACGTCCACAGAAGGAGATGTAATTGTATTAGCTTCTCCGCCAGGGACTGCACAAAAGGGGAAGCTGTCGATGAACAGGCCATGGTAGCGTTGTAGCCACGCCTGAGTTGCCGTGGACAAAGGGCCACTCCAACGCTGTCTCCGCCCCAATGCTTCTTCCCAGCGAGTGCATCTACTGGGCAGGGCTGCTACACAAAACTGGAATAAGAGCACGAGTGGGGTGGCGAAGATCTTCCTTTTCCTGGAAAAGTTGTTTATTCGATGCTCTTGTAAGCAACGACCGCGGCAATGGAAATATTCTGGGGAGACAAGCACCGTCCGCAACACTGTGAGGCCGGAGCATATTACCAGGAATTTCCGAAAGGAGGATATACACGGCACGGGTAAGCCCTCTTTGGAGTGTGGATGTCTCTCTCTCGCTCTCTCCCTTTTTCTCTCTCCCTCTCTCTCTATCGAGAAATAGAAAGAGAGAGAAAGAGAGAGAGATAAAACTTTATTTAAAGTGGCCCATTACCGGGCTGTCTCTCAATAAAGAGGAAGTTGCATGGGACGCAACATAAAAATATTACAACTCGCCAGTTTGGAAGTCGCCAAAAATCAGAACTCACCAAACGACCAACCTGTTCCTCGCAAGCGAAAGTTCTCCGAAAGCACATGCCTACCTGGCGGATTGGGAAAATATGTAAATTTTAAGAAACGATAAGTTGCGTAAGAACGTTCAAGGCAGGATCACGACTCACAATGAACATTTTGAAATTTAACAGCGCGAAAAAAACGACGAGGGACACAGAAGAAATTCACAAGACGGACGCTGCCTAGCAACTGCGATTGATTGATTGATTGATTGATTGAATCACCAAAAGATTGACCAAATCGAAAATTGGCTAGGCACATCTATTACTCGTAATACGAGTAAGTAGGTAAGCGAAGCTGCCTTAAAACGCCCAGCATGAAACCCCTCTTCTTCAGCTTCTGTGTTTCTCACTTGCCGAGAAGAAAAGCCGTTATTTTTCTTGTTTGCAACTTTAGTGGCTCCTTCGTTCCCCGTGGAATCCGTGCACAGCAACTGTCGGCACTGCATTCTCGCATTTCCAGGCGACGGACGCGACTACAGTGTCAGATTTATCGGTTGCTCCAGTAACCCGAGACCCGTCTTGTCGCGCCAGAATATTAGCTAGGCAACGTCAAAAAAGATGTGCTCAAAAGAAAATATATATCCAAGTGTTCGCATTATTCCCTCACCACCATCATCGCACGCACCCGCGGCGCGCGAATTAATTAGGTAATTAGCCTCGGTCTGCCAGGCTGGCGTGGGACGGGGCAAACGCAATGGAAAGTGGGTGTGCAACACCACCTAGGTGAGTAGAAAGCCTCCGGAAGATGTCACTACGGATGGTTCGACGGCAGAGCTCCAAATTTTGGTAGTCGTATACGATAGAACCAAGCAATAATGTCAGCAAATTCCGGGCTTTTTACATAACGCAGAGAGAAAACAACTCTTGACATAGACGTGATGGAGACGCTTTCTATCTTACCTTAGGTCGTTGGAGTTAAGCGGAGTTTGCGCTTCGAGGCGCAAAAGAAAGTGCGCGGCATGTTTCTGACGTCGCGTAATGTTTGCCGGGGCCCTCTTGCGTGGCAGACGAGGACCACGTAGCAACGAGGCACCCGCATTGTGTCATCCTGGTAAGACCGGTAACCCGCCTTCGGTCATTAATTCTGCCACCATGAGTTAACGACGGAAAAGTTTAATAAGGCAAATGAACGAGATTGCCAATCACCTGACAGGGAAACTTAGTCGCATGAAGGTCACAGGCCTTTTGTATGTCTAGGGTACGGTGAAAGTTCTCCCTTCCGACCTTGTCGCGGTGTGCCTGGAGGCTTGGGCCTTCCCTGGGGAGCAGTGTTCCGTGGGCAGTCTGATAATAGCGTGTATCCCATGAACAGTAGAACTAACTCACGCACTCACTTAAGCCAGCATGTATCAATTTCCACGTGAGACACCCGGACAGGACACGCTGTCGTCGTGGGCTAGGACCAGGACGACTAGACACTTGGGTATTCTCTGGGGAGCAATGTTCAGTGGGCTGTCTGATAGCAGTATGTATTGTATGAACACTAGAAGCTAACTCACTCACTCATTCACGCAAGCATGCACGCGGCGAAATTCCAAGTTAGCTGCCCGGCTGGTACAAGCTGTCGTCGTGGAAGAGTGGTGATTTTACGCGGGTAGCCCACAGAGGTTGAACGACTCCTTTGGGACGGGTCGTGGCTGGAGCGTGCTTCGTTTTTACGGGTAACCACTTACTATTCTGAACGCACCAAGTAAGGGTATCTTTTAACCTTCAGTCGTGGTCAAAAAGCATTACAAGTGCCGGAAACTGCCACAAAAGCAAACAGCTTGAGCTTCCTCTTCTGGCAAGCCCAGGATGCTTCTTTTCTTTTTTATGCAGTTCCCCACGGAAGTGGTTATCTCCCCGTGTATGCGGAACTCAGAAAAGTTCGCAATGCGAACATCTCGATGTCTGCATGGTGGTAACGTATTCCCACATGCAACGAACTAACCCACCATGCAGACAGGCACAAAAAAAAGAAAGGCAAGCCTCGAAGAGTCTGTGTCCGGTAAGACCGGACAAGCACGACAACTAGAAAGAGTCTTTGAGGAAATGCAAAGAGTCGGGTTGGAGAGAAAGACGTACCCAGGGAGGAAGCAAACTTTTCTTTTTCGAACCAAGCCTTCGCTGAGGTCGTCGGAATCTTGTTCAGTTGGCTTCCGCCCAAGGTCCTTCCGCTTCCCGTAGCTTCTGCATGCAGCGCTTGCTATGGTTGAACGCACATCGACGTACATGGAGTGCTGCATCTGAAAGAGAAGGTGCGAGTACAGTACGGGTCGTTGAGAAGCGAATGGAATGAAAGGCGACGGAGCAGATGAGAACGCGGCGGAACAGCGCCAGGAGCAGCAGAGCCAATGGGGCCGATTGCTCGAAAGCTTTCAGAGACTGCTCCGAGAAAGCTTTCTAACATCTGCCCGGAATGGCGCTTTACGGGGCATCGATTTCCGTTGTACTGGTACAATGCGTGGGTATTTCTTTGTTCTTTTTTCGCGAAGGTTTCTCCCTCCTTCTCGCCTTCCCATTTTTTAGTTTGGTTATTCTTTTGCAGGAAGGACACAGAGAAATATTTAAAAATCAGCCACGAAACGAAGCATGAAACGTTTGGGAACTGAGAGGACAGTCCTCCGCAGGCCTTACTAAGATCGTTACTGACTCTCCATCATCTGTTTTTCTGAACGTCAATGGCGTTAGAGGAACTATTAGGACACGGTTGCCAACCGCTGCCAAAATATGATGTTAAGCCGATTGGGAAGGTTTGAAACGGCACGAGGTTTCAAACGCCACTTTAAACTATTGCTAATTTTAATTGGCTATTGTGGCCTCGTGAACTGTTTCAAGAGCGCCATAAAGACAAATGAGAGTAGGCTAGTTAGAAAGCATGCTTGGTCCAAAAAACAATACTAATTTTAACACAAACTTCGAACGAATATTGTAGAAATCAAAGAAGGCATATGAAGCAGTGACGACTGAAAAGCCATTTTCCCGCCGGGTATAGTTGTGACGTCAAGGAAACTTGTTTTTTGGTATTGGAGGCCGCCAACCAAAGCCATCCCAAAAATACATTAGTGGGCTGTTGTACCGGTATTTGGAGTTCATTCTTATCGCACCATTTCATAGCTAACGCTGTGATAACAAAATTCACTTATCCTCCTATCGCGTCATTGCTTACATCAGGCATACCGCGAAATTTGGAAGAATGACGAGTTTTTTCGGGTCACAAAAATGTCGGTTGGGGCAGGAACGAAGATGGAGTTGTTACAAGTTAGGAATTTCAAAGTAGCTTTATAACAACAACGCACTTTCGGATTTCGAAAAAAAATTCTGACACCATTTTTCTCAACGCCCTGCGGGGCTACATCCATGAGACGTAAACTAAAGGTTTTATGATACTTGGCGTTGAAGCCAGCAAGTCATGCGGTGAAGAGGAAATACGGTGCACCGAGAATAAAGGGCGCCGATGGTCAACTTGTAAATTATTTAATCTAGCCTAAACCTAAAAACTGCTGTCATGAAGCTTTTTTAGAAGTTATAATATATTTATGTGTAGCATTAATTATTTTGTCGGGTTTTACCCGGCACAAAATACGCGATTGAGAACTGTATATTGTTACAGATGTAACAACATTTATTGAAACCAAATTTAGCAAATTTTATAATCGTATAGGCATCACTTACGCGTTATTTGAATTTGTTGGCAAAAAAAAAAGAAAACCGCAGCCCCTGATCTGCGTAACCGCGAATTTATTTTTTTCTTCGATCGCTGAGAATACATTCACACCTGAGGAAGAGGGCAAAAGGCTTCAGCCTTACGAGGCCGTTCCTCCCAAACTGACTTGCCCATGAGCCCATAGCAGCACACCGCACAGAATCAGGTGAAAAACTAAAAAATCTTAGCTACAAATATTCGCTTAACCAACGCTGAAAAGAAACAACATAACATGCATTACTTACAACGCCAAACAAAAAGACCGTAAAAATAAATACATAAAACTCTACCTACAGGTACTGTTCACTTATATCTTGCCGAATTAACAATTCGTCACTAGTAAGAAAAGGTCTAAAATGAACATGCGATGTAGAGCCAAACAATTCATTGAAAATGGAAATAATACACAGAAAACATGCTTAATGTAACAAATGATATCGACTTGAACAACATAAAAACAAACATATTCAGAGTAAATAAAGCAAACGGAAACCCTTCTTTTTACGACAGTTATGCTGTGTGGTAAAGCCATATTAATGGGAAAGTCATTGTAACAATATTTAAAGCAATTTTCTTTAATAGTTTCTCGGATTTAAACTCTTTTATAAGCTGTTCAATGTGGTCTTTATTGTTTGAAAGTTCTATTACCTGGTATTTCTTCAACTGAAGCCGGGAACCTCTCAGAAAAGTTCCCTATCCACTGCGATTTTTCATGTGGCTGCGGAACGCGTGTATGCGTACCCTGACGTGCATATGATGATGCTGATGATAATTGTGCAGACAGCTATTGTGATTATGACGATGATTGTTATGGCAATAGTGGTGGTTGTTAACTCGCGCGATGTGCACATTCCAATAGCTTCGGAGGTGGCCGCAAAGAAGGGCTAATGTTTAATCTTTCCGAAAGCACTGAGAAATGACTAAGCCCTTTACATTTCAATTAAATTCCGAAAAAAAACATTACGTCCTACTATAAAATACGCCTGCGCGAAGAGTTCGACAATATCTTCCAGTGTGGCCCTAGGACTGCCTCCTAATTAAAAAAAACGCAGACATCAGCTGCGCTACAACGTTAAGACTAAGCAAGACACTTCACTGGAGAGCAGTAGTTTCATGAGTTTTCTACAACGTCAGGAATGTGTAACAGGCCAGGCAGAGTGCACGCCGCACAACACGACGCACTACTCACCAGAGTCCTCGAGCAACAGAGCTCGCCTGTGGAGTAGCTCCGGTGGCGTCTTTGCCTTGGAGAGAAACTTAATTAGTGCAGGGGCAACTCGTCGCACGCTTCACGCCCCGCAATAAATTGCTTCCCCAGGACGATTCATTCCCCAGTAAAGAGGACATAAGAACGACGGGTACTGGCGAAACGTAGAGAGTAAGGACGAAACATGGAGGCGAAGTGTTTCCACTCCCTGTACTGCATGCCTGTTCCGATGAATAATGAAGAGTATGCTTCGGCCGGAACGCATTCTTACTTCAAATACTAGGGCGGAACTTGGAGTCTGAAGAAATGTTTTAAAGGAAGCTTACAACAATAACCAACGACAAATGTTGCATATAGGTTTTATATTTTTTATTCACGGGTGAGTTTGGAGAAAAGTGAATTAGTCAAGGAACTAGGATGGAATACATTCTGTCATCATCATCATCATCAATCATCATAATCATCATCATCATCATCATCCCATCACTGCATTTATTGTCACTGCAGGCTGTAAGCTTCTCCTGTAGACATTCGATGCCCTCATATCATGCGCAGTCGTAATCCATTCCGTGCCGTCAAATGTCCAATCTCATATCTGCATCGAACTCGTGCAGCACATAATTTCTGTATTGTGAGGGCCGAGACTCTTTCACCGCCGCCTACAATGACCATCCCTTGTAGTCTTAGACCTGAGTTCATCGTTACCTTCCAACGACAAAACTTCCGCTATTCGGACATGAATCCTGTAATGGAGTTTCTGCCCGCTCTCGTTCTCTCTCTTTCTCTGTTTTTCGCTCTTTTCCTGTCAATGGGCTTTTCGGTCTTCCCCTTTTACTGGTGTTTATCATTCTGTTGGTCGGGTAGCCCCCCGTGGTTGACCCTCCTTATTACATTTCTAGCGCAACTCCCTTTATTGCTTTTAGTTGGAGGTGAGCTCGTACCACTGCAAGAGTAGCGGGATGACCATCCCTAGATGCACATGTAGACGATGTGCATCAATGTGGGAGGTTCTGGGAAAATGTGTGTAGTGGTGTGAAATATATTGAGGTTTCACGTTAATGCCCTCGCAATCATAAGTCATAAAGACGGCTTAGGTGTCTCCGGGGTGTTTTTCGCTGATCCCCATTACCGAAGACGAACAGCCTGTAATGCTGCTTTATTACGTCGCTTGATTCATATCTCACGCTACGGTTTATGGATGCGCCGAAGGTCTGCATTGAGCGCGAAATTTAAAATCGCCCCCAGTCCCGGTTTTTATCGATATCGTGAAATTTGGCGCAGAGAACTTTGACGGTGTTTGTATATGCCAAGCGTTACGGCACCTTGCCTGCGGTCGAAATGCTGTTTCCAGGCTCAAGAATGTCTAAACAATGTACACTACCTCTTCATAGCCCTTCGTTCCATTTGAAGTGGGAACCGAGTTTCCGAAAGCAGTTTTATTTCCATGAAGTGTCCTACATCACCAACTCATCTCCTGGAACTTCGAATTCAGGAGCCAGCATTTGCAGACGCGCCTCGCAGGCATTTCGCATTTATATCATCCATGTAACGTTATCAAACCTTCCCGGCATATTTTGCAGCAAAAAAAAGAATATACTGCTTCAAATGGTTTTTTCTTTCGTTCGCTAGCAGTTTCGCGTGAATAAAATACAGTGTGAGAGAAAAAAAATGGGATCGACCCATTTCCGTTTGCAAATGCCGCATTTTTCGGCAGGAATGTGCGCCTATTGCCCAAATTCACTCGTCCCAATGGGCTCCCAAACGGGCACGGCGCTATTGAATGATTCAGTTTTATCCAATTGACTTCGTTTGCGCGACGACTTCGCGCGGGAAATGCCAATGTTTCAAATTTTTATAGCGCTTCCGGAATGCAGAGAGACCCTATTTGCCTCTTACGCCAGACGTTCGAAGTAGCAGATCTTCTACTGGATCAAAACCTTTCCTTGTATACATAAATACAATACGTTCAGGCAGTCAAGAAAGGCGAAGAAAGCAAAGGTGAAAATATGGTAGGACATTTTATTCTTTTTTTGTTTTTGTTTTTTTGAAAGAAAGAAAGTGGAGAAAAAATGCCCGCGGGTGGGATCTGATCCCACGACCTCCAGAATACGCGTCTGGTGCGATGACCACCACGCCACGGGCGGGACTGTTCTCCCTCCACTTTCTTGGGTACTTATTGTGGAGGTCGTGGGTTCAGATCCCACCCGGCGGGCATTTTTTTTCCACCTTCTTTCGTTGGAAAAATATATCTGTTTCAAGAAGAATAAAATGACCTACCACATTCCCCCATTTGCTTTCTTGACTGACTACTTACCCTTATTTCTGTCTTCATTCAACTTGCCCCTCATTTCCTTTCTGAATTATATATATATATATATATATATATATATATATATGGATATATATGGAGGTCATGGGTTCGGATCCACCCGGCGGGCATTTTTTGACCACTTTCTTTCGTTAACAAAATTCTTCATCTCTTTCTATGACCCACCGCAACACTCCCCTTTGCTTTCCGAGGTTTTCTTGACTGCCGACCCTTATTTCTGTCTTATTTCCGGAGCCCCTCATTTCCCATTTCTGATTCGCTATTAATATATATAATATATATATATATTATATAGTATAATTATATATAATTTTTATACTATATCGCAGCAGAATCAGAAGGACATGAGGGGCTCCGTTGAAAATAAACACAGAAATAAGGGTGGCAGTCCCAACTAAACCTTCGGAAAACAAGGGGAGGATATGGTAGGTCATTGTAAACAGATAAATGAATTTGGAAAGAAAGAAAGTGAAGAAAAAATCCCGCAGGTTGGGATCCGAACCCCGACCGCCACTTCACTCCACTCACTTCCACTTCCCTCCACTCCACTCCACTTCTTCACTTCTTTCTTTCCAAATTCTTTATCTGTTTCAATGACCTACCATATCCTCACCCTTTGTTTTCCGAGGTTTTCTGACTGCCAACCCTTATTTCGGTCTTATATATATATACTATATATATATATATATATATATATAGATATATATATATATATTATATAGATATATATATATATATATATATATATATAGTATATATATATATATCTATTGGTGCTCCGGAGAGCTGAATACCCAGGAAGCAGTCAGAAAGCTAAGGGGCGACGATGCCGAGCCAGCTGAACCTCTTCTTCAGAAGCTCCTTCTGATGGTGATAGATGAGGTGTGCCAAAAGCATGGCAGTGATTATCCGCGATGGTGCACGGCAATGGCGTTGTTAGGGAATGTCCTGTAGTCTTCGCTACAATTTCCGCCGTTTAAGAAGACGCCATCCTGGCGAATTACGGAGCAGACAAAACTAGATGGCTCCAGATAGGGTTTTGAGCGCTGCACGTGAACAGTCTCACGCCCGCGGCGGCGAAGATCCGTAGAGAGGGCCATAGGTTCAAAGATGTAGTTGACTGGTGACGTACGCTCCAAGACGAGGTAGGGGCCATGATACTTGGCGAGAAACATCGTAGACAATCCCGGGGGGTCGAAGGAATCCATAGCCAAACCATTGACCCTGGCGAATAAGTCGGTGCTACAGCTGTGTCGTCGTGGCGAGATTTTTGCCGCCACTGGTCTTCAGCTGCGAAGGTTCTCGCGAATTGTCGGCACTCTTCCACGTGTCTTGGCGGCACCTGATGCTAAGGGGCACTCTGAGACATCCGGACGATAAGGAAGCACGGTGTCGAGACTGCAAGATGGTTCTCGTCCCTAGAGTAGGTAGAAGGGGAAGAAGCCCGTTGTAGTCTGTATGGCCGTATTGTATGGGCAAGTCACATAGGGGAGCACAAGGTCCCAGTCGTGGTCGGAGGAGACGTACATGGACAGAATGTCTCCAAGAGTTCGGTGAAAACGCTCAGTGAGGCCATTAGTGTGCGGTTGGTACGCAGTTGTTGTGTGGTGGATAATACGGCACTGAGTGACGAGCTTGGCGACATCAGATAAGAAGAAGCGTCCTTGGTCACTGAGGAGATCTCGAGGCGCTCCGTGGCGCAATATGAAGCGACGTAATAGAAAGGAGGCGACGTCTCGTCCTGTGGCGGTTTGCAGCGTAGCGCGTGAGATGGTCGACTGCAACAATGACCCATCGATTCCTGGCGGCTGTGTAGGGCAAAGGTCTATACAGGTCAATGCCTAGACGGTCAAATGGTTTCGCTGGGCAAGGAAGGGGCTGCAGCGGACCAATAGAACTGGACGGCGGTGACTTGCGGCGTTGGCAGGTCTAACATGATCGGATGTACGTTCGCACAAATTTATACCTACAAAGCTGCCCGGCACGGCCCGCGTACCCGCGATGTTTGCGCCGATGCCGAGATGGAGCAATGCCGGGGACAGGACGGGAAGAAGCCCGCACACTCCACCAAATTGTAAATGGGTTTATTGGTGCTCAGGAGAGCTAAACACCGAGGAAGCAGTTAGAAAGCCAAGGGGGGATGCCGAGCAAGCTGAACCTCTTCTTCAGAAGCTCCTGCTGATGGTGATAAACGAGGTGTGCCAAAAGCCCGCGATGGTGCATGGCAATGGCGTTGTTAGGGAATGCCCTGTAGTCTGCACCTGCCACTACAATATATTATTATATATATCTATATATATGTAATATATAATATATATATATATATATATATATATATATATATATATATATATATATATATATATACATTCTTTGAGATATTACGTAATGGTGGTCACTACACCTTACCCTTCCGAGCACTTCCACATCCTGCAAGACGCCAGGGTTATAGCATAATATGAAGTGTATTTCATTTTTATGCTCCCCGTTCGGGCTCCTCCAGGTCGACTTCCGGCTCTCCCGTTTGCAGAGGGTATTCATGATGTGTAGATTACTCCGTTCTGCGAATTGGACTAATAGGTCCCCCCGTTATTTCTACAGCCCAGACCATAGTTCCCAACTGCCTTGTCTTCAGCCTGCTTCCTGCCTACTTTAGCATTGAATTGTCCCATAACTACAGTACACTGTGCTTTCACTTTAGCCATTGCCGATTACAAATCGTCATAGAAGCGTTCAACCAGCTGGTTGTCGTGACGGATGTAGGCGCGTTGCCGTGTAACACCTTGAATTCAATTGTAAGTACTAATTACAACACCGGCTACGCTTTCGTTAACACTATAGTATTCGTTTATGTTGCCAGCTGTGCTTTCATTAACTGGAAATCCTAATCCCAATGCTCTTCTTGCACTAGACCACGGTAACGTGTCAATTTTTGAGCACCGTAATGGCTTCACCTGTCCTCCTAAACTCGCTAAGCCCCATGACATCCCATTTAACGTACTCTAATTCCTCGAACAACACCTCCAGACTCGCCTCGCTGGATAAAGTTCTCGAGTTAAACGTTGCCAGGTTCAGATTCCAATGGCGGCCTGTCCGGCTCCAAGGATTTTAGCACACCCTACTGAGTCACGGGCTAGACCGCCGCCGTGCTCAGTTGCTTCGCAGCCACTGGAGACTGAGGGCCGTGGGTTAATTCGCGTTTTAGATGCGACTGCATATCATTCACTCGCCTTGTCCCTCCATATGGCGTTGTCCGCACCCCTCCCCCGACACTATAAAAAATAATAGTTAGCGGTGCCCGGTTTCGATCCCACGATCCTGTGGGCGGAACGCGAGATACATGGTGCTCTTCCCACTGCGCCACAAAACCGAGACAGAATCGAATGCTACGAACGCGCCTTAAATCCTTCACTCATTCAAACTACGTCAAGAAGCTACTGATACAACGCATGATGGGGCAATGATTAACACTTGCAATAAAAGAAAAGAAGCTCCCACTTACAGCAATAATGATGGAGTAAAGGTCGTTGTGACAGCGAAGCCCCAAGCATACCACTTAGAGAGATTGACCAAGATTAGCCAATAAAACATAATATTAATCATAAAACATAATAATCATACGCGTTCCGGACACGTTTCCAACGGAAACACCATGTGAACCCTACGATACGTCGCATCTGCACAGGGTTCCCCTCGCGGGGAGGTGGGCGCAATTTTAATGGGAGATTGTGGCCATTACTACACCAGAGGGGTCAATATGTGTTGATATATATGTCAACAGAAAATTTTAAATTTTGGAAGAGGTAAGGTCAAGTCTCCTTGTCGAAACGCGAAATGTTGGCAGAAAACTCTATTTTTTTCAGTTTTTTCTTGTTTGCCCACCGTCTTGTAAGTTTTATTGCGCACACTCATTCTCTCTTTTTCTCTTTCTCTTTGTCTCTCTCTCTATTTAAACGTAAACAAACATCAAAAGCTCCTAAATGATCACCGCCAAAACCGGTGGTCGCATATCTAAAGGCAAGAACAGCTCGCAAACACCACGCAAGAGTCGTTTCAACCGCAGCTTGAAACCAAAAACGCGCCATGGAATCCGCGGAATCCAGTGTCGAGACAAAAAGCAATCACCTAGAGCGAAAGAGTCAAGAGAGAAAGCTCCGACGATTCCGTGTCAGCGGGGGCGTCGAATGAGGGTCAGGACAGTTTTTGTGGAGGCGGACACCCCGACGTTTGTTCACGCGAAAGTTCGTTCGCGTAACTAAATGAGTGCCGGAGGTGCCTGACTCTCCAAACCAAACGACTCAGACCGCCGAACACATTCCCGAATGACACATGTCGAGAGCTGCAGACGAGAATGCGCGCTACCGCGAACTCGATCGGTTATACGATGCTTACTGCGTTTATTTGTTCTTCGCTCGGACAGACCTGTGTTGCAACCGTGCTGACGACAACCACGGATGTTCGCATGTATCCCGAACAAGGGCACAGCACGCTCGTAATGCTTCGTTTTGTTGCACAGGCGGGAATATTTGGACTTCGGCCGATTGCGCTTGTTCTAGGAATTCAGCTTCGCCGATCGCGAAACATGATCCTAAGCTACTAACCGCGAATTCTCGTGGTTTCGCTTCGGGCCCCGACAAAGCTGATGCCGACCTGGGAGTAAATGCGTAAAACACACACTGCTTGTTCTGCTGTTGCGTCGGTTGTTATAGGAAGGCAGGCATTTCTCGGCAAAAGAAAGCGCCCCAAAGCGTCAACACTCGAAATATTCCGGAGGTAAGCTTTTAGCTAGGGATTGGGAACAAATAGCGGCAGCGCATCTTCTTACTTCGGTGCAGATGCCGTCGAAAAGCGATAGCAGTCTACGTATCCTCTCAAGTAACTGCCTCTCCTTCTTTTTTTTTCACGCCTCAAGCTTTTCCTTTTTTCTTGCTAGTCCCATGAGGAAAAAAACGGAGGTTAGTTGGAATAAATTCAATTTTCACGCGTTGAAATGCCGGCATGCCATCTGTTAGCCTGCGCCTTTTAAAAGGAAGCTTTAGTGTCCTGATTGATGCCGTTGCACGCCACTACGGCCTGCAGGAAAGACAATTAGTGAAGATGATGATGAATGATGTGAGCGAAGTAAAAGAAAAAGAACGCTTCCCAGTGGTCGAAATCGAACCGGGGTCCCTCGTATTACGAAGCCGGCGTCTATCCGGTTGCTCCATTTAGACTTTTTTTTCTTTATTGCAATATTTCAGTACAAAACAAGCACCAACAAACAAAACACTGCAACGATAAAACTGCTAGTCATCACCTTGCCAGTAGGAAAACGATTAAAGTTGTTTGAGGTTGGTCAGTGTTTCCATCACAGGCAACCACTCTGGAGGCTCAGGCTGAGCCCTCCACACTTCAATAACAATACGCATTGAATCACCGAAATATTGTCTTAACCATTTAGCGTTAACGTCCCTAATGGCGTATGGCCACGCTGGATTTCCAAATTGCATGTATGGCCAGGACCATCACGAGGTCTGCTCCATTTAGACATGGTCGAAGCGAACGCCTAGCATCAGGTACCGATTAGCGCCGTACACCTCAACCCCAGACGCTAGGCAGTGCACACCGGATAGTTGCTCTGGGTGGTTTAGAAAAGTGGGGCGTACCTCCAGGGTACCACCAAAGAATCCATCACGACGAAGCAACCATCGTCGTCGTTAGACGGAGGGGTGCATGATTTTTCTCTACCTTCTTTTTGTACTTCTTGGAACAGCAAAAGCAAGAAGGTTTAGTGTTTGTTTTAACGCAGTGTGTAGAGAACTGCCCGATGGTGCAGGGGCCCAGCGCTGATTGATTGATTGATTGATTGATTGATTGATTGATTGATTGATTGATTGATTGATTGATTGATTGATTGATTGATTGATTGATTGATTGATTGATTGATTATAGGGTTTAACGCGCCGACGCAATGCAGGCGATGAAGCGCGCCGTAGTGGAGGGCTTCGGGTTAATTTTGACCACCTGGGGATCTTTAACGTGCGCCGAAATCTCGTACACACGGGCGTTTTTACTTTTCGCCTGCACCAGAAAAGCGGCTGCCGCGGCCGAGAATCCAAGCCGCGACCTCGTGCTCACCAGCGCAACGCCTTAGCCACTGAGCCACCGCGGCGGCTAAAGGGCCCAGCGCTGCAGCCATTGGTAGGGTGCCATCCGATGGCATTCGTATTACTATAAGGCTTGCCCAGCGCGGGGTGAAATGTAAAATGTTACGAAGCGCCTCATCGCTTGCGTTGCGTCGGCGCGTTAAAGCCTACAATCAACAGAAATGTAAAATATGTCAGTGAACGCACTGTCATTGTATGTAGGGTGTCATTTTAAGCTTTCAGTGCTGGTCCTACATGCCATCAAGACAAAAATGGCACAGTGATGTTGCTGCTACGTTGCAGTTCCATGGAAATGGGGTCAGAGGTTCGACTCCGGCGCTGTTTAAATTTTTTTTAGTTTGTATACCTATAAACGGGGGCGACCAAATAAATTCGTTCAGTGAAATTGTTTTACTTGTCCAGCGGGAAAGCCCGCGTTTTCTAATATCAATGTACCCTCCTTCACGGGAACTTCCACGCAATTCAGCGAATGTAAGTTGACCATGACTGTAGGTGGGCTTCATTACAACGTTAAACAGCGGAAGATCTTTCGACCTTGCTTTCCACTCAGGTGCACGTCAAATTGGCAAGCGGCACCAAATGCAAAAGCCGACGACGTTTTGCATTTGGTGCTTCAACCTGAGCTCAATTCAAGCTGAGCTCGAAACCAGCTTTGACAGCAATAAAGACCCTCTGCGTGCCCCAGGGATGCATGCATTCCCATCCAAGTGGCCTGTTTTTACCTTCACGAGAAAGGGGCTGATAGAACACCTCACCGTGGGAGGTCAGCTGATCCACCGCGAAAGTTACCCCCAGTTCCCTGGTATAACCATTCACATATCGCTCACACGGGGTAGATATACTCACTGTTTTTTTAAGGAAAAGCTTTTTTAGTGGGAGTGAAGGTGTCCGGTATAAAAAAAAAACACATTTTCGCATAGACAGGTTGGTTGGCCGAAGAGTTCTGATAAGATGTCTGGACATACGCCACATGCGTGAAACCAAGCTTCCATTATGTCCAAACGGTTAATTGAAAATCGTGAAAAAGTTGCCGTTATAGATAAGAAAACCCACGCGTGGATTATAAAGAAGGAGTACAATAGTATAGCTTTGTCTCATAAACCACGTATTAGGCATACACATTTACATCGTTCGTAGATGCGTTTACTCAATTCTCGAAAAATCGCCGCATGAGTTCGTTCTTTTTTTTTTGGCGATTTGGGTCTTTGAAGGATTGGCGATCGATTGGACGCACTTTATGAAAAGGTTGGATGGACTTTTAGCGAAGAATTTGACGCAGTTTTGACGCTGTTTTGATCTGAGAAAGCTTTCGCACCTATCTTCACTTACTCTAGGAAGGAATGGTAATTTTTTGTAAAACAGGGCATCACGTGTAGTTCACGTTATGTGCTACCTCGCAGGTACCCGCTGGGGTCGTTAACCTTATTCGATGCTTGGATTGCGTGGTGCACTTTTCCACCAGGTTTGCAGCGTATTCAACCGTAGGTTATTTACGGTTTCTCAAGTCCTCAGGAACAGCGGCTGAAAACACTGCAAGCGGTTGAAAGCACAACCGGTTGAAAGAAGCGGTGTCGTTGCCTCGGCGGGCCCCGGCTGGCTTCCGGAAATATAGTCCTTGCGGAAGCGAGGTAGCCACCAGTAAACTCCCCTAGAGTGCAGGAGGTGCGCCGCCCTTACCTGCGTCTGGCCACGCAGCATCAGTCGCACCACATGGTTTCAAGCCTTCAACAGCGCTCAGTATCTGTAAAGGAAAATTTGACATCCACCTCTGATAGCGCTCAGTATCAGAGGTTCATCAGACCATTTGTGGGAATATCGGGGCAAGGCCCGTGGTACATGCCCGGCGCACAACCCTGTATTGCCCCGTAGACTGTTTCTTTCATTGACATCTACGTCGAAGTTCCTGAGTCTCCTAAAAAAATATTTGTATCTAAACTGGCTGCGGTGGCGATAACACTTATATGCACAAGAATTATGAAAATTGTGCGCGTATTGTGGCGTAGCCGAGGACGACGCCGGTGTCCTTTAAGGAACAAACGCTTATTGGAGCGAACTTGTGCTCCGCAAAACTCAAAGAAAATGTCAGCGGCGTAGAAGCAGTCAACGAAGTGACGTGCGCAGGCTGGCATCGGCAAATCGAATCTCGTGGATTTTTGCGTTGTGAGCATATCTTTCGGCGTTCTTCCGTCGACAACACTCGTGTAAGACCGATTCACATTGGTGACCAAATAAGAAATTTTTTTCCAAGGGAGACAGGGTGATAAACGTTTCCTATAAAAACAGATAGCCTGCGTGGCATGCAAAGAAAGAGGCCGAGAGAGAGAAAAAAATGTTTATTAGTAAAAAAAGGAGGTGTCGCGATTGTCCGAGCGGTGGTGCCCTCCTTCCAGGGCCCCAGACTCTTCTGCTCCTCTCCAGGCTCAAAGAAGTAAGTCCTACTGAAACCCAATGTCAAAGCTGGCCAGAGCTGCCTCCCATAGCGTGTACCGTGTGTGTGGTGGTGTTTCCTGAAGGCCAGATGATAGGGCAGGCCCATGCTGCATGAAATAATTTGGGAGGGGTTCCCGCATTTGTTGCATGCGTCTGTGTGTGTTTGAAAGAACATTTTGGTTAGCCGGAATTTATTAGGGTAAGTGTTTGTCTGGATTTGCCTCAGTGTGTGAGCTTCCGCGCCAGAAAGGTTCTTGTCCGGGTTGGGGAAAGGGCTCGTTCACCTCTTTGGATGGTGAGGCATTCGCCAAAGCCACTTGGGAGGGGCTGCAGAAGTCTAGGACTGTTAGCCGCGCGGTTTGTAAGGCCTCGCGCAGCCTGGTCGGCCCTCTCGCTTCCCTCCAGCTCCAGAGACCGAAACACGCTTCCGTTGTAACATATACAAGTCAGCTGGTCGCGGCCAGACGCTGGCAACGAAACACAAAACTAAACACAACAGAATGTATTGTTCGCGGCCATATATACACTAAACGGTCGTCGACAACATTTTCTCGACAGCGTTCACAACACCTATAATTTTCACTAATCGAGTGGTGGGAGTTTTGCCCCACACTACTTGCTAAACTTTATGCTGGACACCTTTCGTGACATTTAGCGCTACCACTACGTTCCCCAAAAATGGGCCATCTTTTGCGATTCAAAAGCGGCTGGTCTAGCTCTAAATCCAATTGGGGCTTACGCTCATGACAGTATTTCAGTCAGGCGCATCTGCTTACAACTGAAATTGGGAGCACTCAGGCAATAGTATATCACTGGATTCCCGGGTGCAATGAAAGACGTGGAAATTCGTGAACCTATCAATTTGTTGTTACAGCTAACTCAATCTAGACATGCAGCATCTTTCCATTTACGCAAGGTGTTGTCAAGACTTATTCGAGACGACTTAAGACACACATTTTTCTGAAAACTCAGCTGACATATAAATGACCCCACGCCGGTGTACACGTTCCTTATGTATCCTTCTATATACCATTTCGGTCGTTCGGCCGACACGTCAGTAGATCGGTTACTACATCTGCGCGGCTGCGCCAAAGAATTGACTCGGCTTACTCAATTCGCTGATGGCGCCTGCTGCCCTTGTGGACATCAAACTGGACATGTGCGTTATGTACTACTTAAAATTTTCTTTATGAAACCACGTGACATAGGATAAATGGCAAGCTTAACCTGTTACATAATGTTACATGGGCGAAGGCGTCCCAGTGGCGACCTCCGTCATGTCGTGGTAGCGTGGTAATCGAGCGGCTTCCAGGGGAGTTGTTTCCGTTCCGAACGACGATGCAGAGCCAAGAGCAAAACATAACTGGTTTAATGCATGGCTAGTAGATAACAGCGAAGATACAGGAAACACCACTCTGGCGTGCTTACAGCTCGAATGGACAGAGCAACGTCCTCATTGGTATCTCATGACGCACTCTTGGGCGCTCGTGGAAAGCGCCTATTTATAACCAGAAGTATCAACTATCAAAAAGCTTTCCTTGCATTGCTCAAGGCAATAAAACATACGAACATACAAGAACACCCTCCACAGGCCCCGTGATAGAAACCGGTGCAAGCTGTGCCGGAGAGAGGGACGGAAAGGAGGAGTTCAACGCACACCATCGATTACAACACCCCCCACAGGACCCGTGATACGTTATGCAGTTGAGTACCGGATTAAACCGGTTCTCGCAACCGTCGCGGTAGGGAATCATCGCCTAGAGGCTTGCCGTGCTAGACCAGTTGCGACGTGTTGAAACTTCTGGGATGAGCTGGCTTCACCGCCACACACTTTGCGCTGAATGGCAACAATGGCTGTCCCCTAGCTTTTCTGAAAATATTTGGTTTGTGGGAGAATCCATGAACCAAAACAAAGCCTTCTCTAAAATGAGGGAGTTCGAGTTCTTACCAGAAACATAGATCTGCGACCTTTACTGCGTGCAGTAAGCACCCGCTATAACGAAATCCTGGGAACAAAAGGCTGGATTGTTACAAGCGACACTTTATTAAAACGGGACTGTTGGTTTTTTACACACTGCAGTATGAACAATAAAACGGTGTAATCAAAGAGATACTTCTAATAAAGCGATTTCGTTACAAGTGTTTATTGTGCCTGATATCTATGTAAGTTTTTCTGAACGCGCCTGACACACACCAACGGAATACATTTTGCAGTATATAATGGGGGAATATAAGCTAACTATATCATGTCCATTTTGTATAGGTAGCTTATAAATATATCCACGTTTACTTTACGATATTATCCACATCGTAAGGCAATTTTACTCTGTATTGTCGCAGTGTATTTATACATACTGTGTATTTTCGCAAACTGTGTAAATTATACTGTGTATTGTCGCATTTATGCTACGTGCGTTTTGTCACTTAATGTTCCGGTATTTACTGTAGATTGCGGATTGCACACTGGGCGCACGCATGTTATTTCAGTGTTTGTTGTTTTTATGTTTTGAACTAATGGTATCTACGCTCTCCTACGTTATCATATAATTACCCCAAAGTTTGTACTAGCCAGCTCCGTCTTTTTGTTTGAGCTAACCTTTAAAAAAAACAATATTTCTCGCTATAGATATACTACTTAAGTTCGGAATCGATTTCGTAAAAAAAATATAACCTCTTAAAATAGGCGCCTACTATCCCTTCGAAGGCAGCAAACCGGTCCAAATGCTTTTCCTTGACGCCTACACTGAAACCACCACTCCCATGAAAATTCTCCCGACTACCAACAAGCATTGCCAACAAGGGCACCATATCTAAAGTCGCGCTGGAAATCATAAAGTGACTCCCTTTTTGGGCGTCCGGTTGCCAAATTGTTTTCTCACAACAGCAAACTCTCCTACGCTTGAGCAAGCACACAAAAAGATACCTCTCTATAGCATCAGATAGGTTCCGTGAAAACCTTGGAGATTCAAATTGGACCTAGCACCGTATATTCAGTGCTCGTCGTGTGAAGTATACGATACGCAACGCCACAATACCAAGCGCTTGCTGCAAAGTAGACGGCCCTTTTGTTTTGTTTATTGTTTTCCTTTTTTTGCTGTGAAACGATGTCCAGCGCCCACGTTGTATTCCCGCCGGGCTACCGGACACGGTGGTGTATGTTCACGTCCCCTTATTGATTCTCCGGCCAGACACATACCCCGCGGGCAGTTAGTTAGGGGGCCTTACATTTCGCACCAATCCGTTCACTGTGGCTGTGTGTTTGCCGGCGTATTTTGCAGGCGTAGAACCACATGACACAACAGCAATACAACAAAAGTAATTATCAGCTACCGTGAATTTTGGTCTTCCCTAGGCCCCCTCCAAGCAACCGGTGATTTGTAATATTTCGATAGCCAGTATTGCAAACTTTATATATCTTATAGCCTTATGTGGCAAAATTAAACGTCGGCCCGTTTACGGCAGGGCAAAATTATGCACTTTGCGAATGACCGTCTGGGTTAATCCGCGCCGGACGATAAGTCATTTTTTTTACTTTCAAAATAACAAAAAAGAACTGTAGTTGATTTATCTGTCATAGTAATCGCTAAAACATGAAAGTGAAATGTGCAGCGAAAACTGCAGCTGAGCTTGATTTGCGGGTCGGCGGCTGTCTTGTAGGCGTGCTTGGCGAGCGACGTCCTGCGGGCGGGTCGTGCCTGCAAAGGTGAACTGGCGTCATTTCCGTGACGGATATGACGTCAGTGAAATATTTGCGTATCCGGGAATAAAACATTTCGTGTTAAAATTGACTGAGAAATTCCAATTTACCACGGATGGTAAATTGGAAGTTCTAGTTTACTAAACTTCGCCATTCTGCGTAACTTCGATGTTTTTCCTCTAATAGACGTCCACAAGTTACCAAGGAGTTTTTAGTTGTAAAGAACGCAAGTGATTTATTTTCACAAGACCATTTCTAGGAACGCTGTCGCACTGGGCTTCTAGTACTATTTCTATACTTTCACAAAATCTGAAATGTTGCAAAATGTCAAGCTTTCAAGCCACGAGACATCCGCTACGGTGACGCCGCCAAATATGCCGCTAAACCAGCCTTTGCCATTACAACAGTACGCCACCGAGGTATTGAACTGACTTCTGCAACAGTAATTGGCAATGGCTCCACAACTGCAGAAGAGACCGCAATAGCTCTCGAAGCCACTATATCTCAAGACATTATCGCCATAGTCAGAAGTTCGCAAGCTGCCTGTCGCAATTACGCCGCCGGCCACATTACTGCTTGAGCCCTCCGCATCCTACAGTCCATCCCTAGCCCCCGTTACCTCTACATTCTCTGGACCCCGGGACATGAGTTTCTGGAGGGGAATCAGGCGGCTCATGCTGCCGCCCGCACGCATATCTACCGGGCGTTCCCCTCCATCACTCCAGCGTCACCGTCGGAAGCGTACCATCCTGTACCGCAAAAATTCAAAGATATCCTCGAACACTACCGCCTCGAACGCCGCATCTTAACCCCGCCCCACCACAAGTTTAGTAAGTAAGAAGCCACGCCTTACCGCCGCCTTGAAACCGACACCTACCCGCACGGCACCCTCCTCCACGCCATCCATCCCAAATTCCTACTCCGCTACCTGCAAGTACTATCCCCAACCCTGCACACTCCACCCTATGGTGTGGGGGTGCTCCCACACACCATCCCTTCCCCCTATTTCTCCCCCAGCCATGAGCAGTGGGAAGGCATGCTAGCCAGCCTGGATCCCGGTGATAGGCTTCGGCTGGTTGAAAGGGCCCGGCTGGCAGGGGCCGCCCAGGGACTTCTGGACTGAGAATACCCCCCATTGCCACTACACTAGAACTAATATAGAAATAAAGTTTATTCCTCTTCCTTTCAAAGCCTAGACAGTGCGTTCCTGTTGTCCCTATAAACCGTCACTGAACGTTTCTCCGCGGGTGAGAAACTCCGTGGAAGGTTTCAGAGGGGTATTTTCTTAAACACAAGAAATACATTCCTTTAATTAGCGTACTTCGGGCCTAGGAGCACCAGGGCAAGGGCTTATACACGCCGAGGGGCGTAATTACCGCGGATTACGAAAGCCTGAAAGTGTCACAGCGGTGACAGGCGTTGTTTTGGAAAGAGAGGTCAACCCCCTTTTTGAATGTATTAGAGGTGCAGACTCGAAGTACGAAGTACACTACCCTTCGTGTTTCTTTAGTTCGTAGCGGCTCTCTTAGATGTTGGCAAATGCCCTGCGCGCATCTACACTCGTCTCTTCAGACCCAACATTTTCAATTTGAGAGAGGTTTTCGTATGCCGTAATGAAGAACGTAAATGGTGCCAATATCGGGTAACCATATCGAGTTTGTAATCTTGCCTTCGTCAGCAGCCCATTCACTATAGAGCATCGCCTCAGGAGCGCCTGTCTCGTCTACTCTGTTTCATCGTCAGTGTTTTTTGTTGCGCTGCAAATCATGGAAATTGTCTCTATCACAGACAATCTTTCAACTTGATGTACCAATCTTCCAGGCGGTCATAAAAAACGCTCTAGCGTGTTATAGCAGAAGTTCAAAAAAAGTTTCACAAAATCCCCTAGGCATACTATATGAAAAGGCGCAAACGTTTATCAGGCCTAGGCTCTCCTACGAGTCTTCTGACGATGTCAAATGCAAGCCCACAACATCAACATCTGACTCACTGTGCCCAGCTACATGTTGCAGATTCACCATCCAGGCTACTTATGGCACGGCCTCCCAAGAAACCGAAGGTCAATCAAGACTGCGGGTGAGATATTCAAAGCACATGCTTTCCTTGGTGTTTTATTTTTTGTCATTTATGCACTATGGCACGTGATTGGCGGTTTATTGTCTACGTGTACACACTGGCCTTGAATCTGATTTATTAGGCAGCTTTAGCAGTCCGTGTGTTCCGTCGTGTACGTAGTTACCGTGTTGACCGGGACCCTTCTGGGCACTCGTGCATTCGTCGCAGTAGGGGGATTAGTTCCGCGGGCCGGCCTTCGCCATGCCCGTGCATTCGCCACATTGGGGTGCGTCTCCTCGCCCTTCCGCAGCGCATGCGCAGTCAGGTCCCGGTAATCATGGTAACAACGTACACGACGGAACAGACGGACTGCTAAAACTCTCTATTATCAGGTTTCACGCGCCGACGCTACACAGGCGATGAGGCGCGCAGCAGTGGAGGGCTGCGGATCATGTTTGACAACTTGGCTATTTTTAACATGCGCCGAAACGTCGAACACGCGGGGGTTTTGGCTTTTCGCCTCCATTAGAAAAGCGGCCGCCGTGGCCGGGAATCGAACCCGCTACCTTTGGGCTCAGCAGCACAACGCGGCCTTGAATCTGTTGGGCACGGCAATTCACCTGGCCTTTTCCAGGGAGGAGAGGACAGACATGCGATGTTGTAGTTTTGCAGGTTATTTGTTGCTACGGCGCGACTCAGGAGCCCCTCCCTGCATACGGGGGCTCTGAAAACTCAGACATGGACCGGGCAATCACGGTTTCGGACGTGCGCGCGCCGCATTAATCAAAATTCGCCCGGCTCGGCACCTGGGGAAGACGGCGTTACCAACAAGCTTCTTCGCAACCTGGATGATCAATCCATCGAGATCTTAAGGCGCTATTACAATCATTACTGGAAAGCCGGTACCACCCCCTCCTCCCACCCCCGAATGGAAGCACGCAAAGGTCTCGCTCCTTCCTAACCCCGGCAAGCCTCTCGACCTCGCGCATTTCCGGCCCATCTCCCTCACCTGTTGTGTAGGAAAGGTCCTTGAACAAGACATTCACGCACGCTTGGTACAGCATCTCACCCACGCAGGACAATTCCCCCACACCATGTTCGGCTTTTGGGCCGGACTCTCCACTCAGGACGTTCACCTCCAAGTAAAGCACGACATTAAAACTCCCCAGTCTCGTGTAGACTCTGCAGCGATACTCGCCCTCGATTTGCGAAAGGCTTTCGACCAAGTCTCACACAAAGCCATTCTGCAAAACCTGACAGCCCTAGCCCCGGCGGCTCGTGCTTACAATTACATTCGCAATTTACTTACCGATCGCACTGCACTCCTTCAGATCAACGACCTACGCTCTGACATAATACACCTACCCTCAATAGGCACCCCTCAGGGCGCTGTCCTGTCACCGCTGTTATTCAATATAGCGATGATTAATCTCCCCCAGCAGTTGAATAACATACCATCACTTCATCACAGTCTTTATGCCGACGACATCACCTTGTGGGCGACCGGGGGCCGTGATGGGCACATTGAGGACACCCTTCAACAGGGAGCAGATGTTGTCGCTGCCTACGCTCGTGGCATTAGACTTGAATGCTCAGCGGAAAAAACGAAACTATTAAGCCTTCCTGGTAAAAATACTAGCAGAGACACTTCTTCGAACATTACAATCCGAGTTCACGAACAACCCGTTCCCCAGGTGCAATGCCTGAAGATCTTAGGCCTATAAATACTGAGCAACCGTGCTAACACCACGTTCATAGCACGCCTCACTTCCCAGGTCAATCAAACCATCAATCTCATACGTCGTATAACTACCCGACATCAGGGGCTCAAAGAGGCAGAGCGGCTTCGGCTGATACAGGCTTTCATTATTAGTCGGATCTTTTACTCTCTTCCCTACTTGCTCCCTGCGCCCACGGAATTAGCTAAAATTAATTGTCTAATTAGGAAAATTTATAATACAGCGCTGTGGGTACCTCAGAGCACATCCATTGCCCGCCTTGAATCACTTGGGGTCTTTAACACCGCCGAAGAGTTGATTGAGGCGCATCTCTTGAGTCAGCTCACTCGTCTTACAGCCATGCTCTCAGGCAGAATGCTTCTCCGACGGCTGCGCCTTGACAGCCCATTCCTTATCGACGCGCCCATTCCCCTTACCAGCCACATTCATGAGCTACTAACGGTGAGACCCATACCGCGCAGTATGCACCCGACGTTTCATCGAGCGCGCACGGAGCACAGGACGAGGATGTTAACCAAGCGGTACCCAATCACCCCCTCCACTCTCGACGTTGAGGCTGCGAGATACAGGAGACGCGAAGCTTATGCGGTAGCGGTCATTAATAGCCCTGACGCCACTCCGCTTGCTTCACTTACTCTGCACACTCGCTCCCCGGCGACCGCGAAAGAGGTGGCAGTAGCCCTAGCCTTCACCCTCAGGCCGCCCCCTCCATCGTAGTCTCCGATTCCAAAACGGCCGTCCAAAACTTCGCCAAAGCAATGATCTCGCCTTTAGCCCTCAAAATCCTTCTTCAAACTTTTCCCATCACCCCAGTCGAGCTGGTATGGACTCCGGCCCATGCGGGTGTGGGGGAAAACGAGGCAGCACACACGGCTGCTCGAGAGCTCACCGTCCGAGCTGGTCCTTGCCTTGAGCCCTTCCACGGAGCCCTATCAGCCCGCGACAGACTTGTTACCTTTAACGACATAACCTCGCACTACCACCTCTCCCGCCGCCGAATACCCCCAGCCGCTCCGACCTTCTCCAATGAAGAGGAACGCCTATGGTGACTCACCCAGACTTACGCACTCCCCTGCCGATATCGACTTCACGTTATCTGCGCTTCCTTGTACCCCACCCCTTTGTGCCCCGACTGCGGGTCCCTCGATACCCAAGACCACTGCATCTGGCAGTGCCCCCCCACCCCCCACCCATTCTTCCCTTTCAGAGAAGGAGAGCACTGGGCGAAGGCGCTGTGCAGCTCGGACCGTGAGGTCCAGGCTAAGGTCATCCAGCGAGCTGCAATGGTCACCGGCCGGTTACCACCGCCAGTCACCCGCCACCCATACTAGCCCCATGGGGCTCAAATAAAGTATCTCTCTCTCTCTCCTCTCTCTCTCTCTCTCTCTCTCTCTCTCTCTCTCTCTCTCTCTCTTTCGTTTTACTTTGATCGGTACACACAGTGTCTCCTTTTGTCCTTTTGCTTCTGCCGCTCCACCGCGCTCTTCGAAACCCATCGTTCGTCCTCTGGCCCTCGTTTCACTCGGAGCTTTGCGGCTTCAGACATACTCTCGCCGCTTTTCCAGACGGAGCACTCACATTTGCGCGTAAGAAATAAGAAATAAGATTTATATAGGAAAATAAGATACAATTTAGTGTCTGTGCAGTCGCAGCGTGAGCCCTAACCTAGAAGTGACCACTCACTTATGGACCTCCCTTTTTACGCTCGATGCATGCAAGGCGGCGGCACGTGTTCGTCCTCAAGCATGAAAGTGTAAAAGTTTTGGTCTCTAGGTTCTTTGAGGAGGACCTAGACGAAAATAGGTCGCTCCATGTCTGCCTAATTTGAACGGGGGCAGTGTGCACATAAAAAGAGACAACAAACACGCTTGCGATAAGAAAGGGAAACGAGAATGAAGAAAACGACCGCAGCCTGCTTGCGGTAGAGGCGATTGTGTCGAGATTCATGCTCACCAGAATTGTTTTTCTCGGGACTCTCATTCAGCCCGGAAGACATTCGCATATGTAAATATACGCAGAACTTGGGATTGCGGGTAGTGATTCGGGCTTCGTGAGAGATGATAAGTAACAGGACCCCTACTCAAACAATGCGGCGTGCCTCGAAAGATGTATTCCAAGATATTGTGCGCGTCCGGCACGTGTAGCGCGTAGCAGGGGAGTTTGCAAACCGAATTTAGCCTCAAATCCAACGGACGGCCCGCTACGACCCGCCCACGTTGCTACAAAAATCTGCGGCCACGAGAAAGTGTCACCTGGACTGAACCAGATTTTCTGTTGGCCTTAACTAGAACCAAATAAGCTCAATCATTCCTTAGCTAATAGATTTATTGCGAAGCAGCAAATGTCTGTATTGTATTCTAGACACCGAAAGGTATGAAAAATGGTAAGTACAAAAACTACTGGGTTCCGTAAGCCCCTGAATGATCGTTATTATCCTATATCGTTGACCCCCCTACCGCATTGTATAATTGCTCATGTGTTTACCGTATAGTGTTGTCTCTGTTGCTTCCCCAATAACGGAATTACTGTGTCAACATAAATGCTCCAATCCTGATTTATAGTTAAACCCACGACCCTCTTGCACCCCAAGCTAGAACTAATTCAATTCTGGTGGCTTCAGATTTCGAAAACCGGATGGATATATTCGGTAAAGGTGTTTGTTTACTTATATTGCAACCTAAATGTAGCCCACAGGCTGAGCACGGTTTCCGTTTAGCTTCAACTGGATTCGATTGACTTCATGAAGTCAACTCCTCGGCTTGAGCGACATTACTCGATATGTTTTGTGAGGACTCCTGAAGTCGGGTAACATTCTTTGCGCAATCTTAATTCCCGGGTTCATGAAACTGGTGGGAACCATCGGTACCGCGACATTGACACTAAAGAAGAGAAACCTCAAATCGTTAAAGTAGGCTGCCTTTGCGGGTAGGAATGAAGTTCTTCAAACAGAACCCAAGAAGCAGAAAAAATGAACGCCATCCCACCCTGTGAAAGAGGATGTCTAGAGCAGCTGCTATAAAACCACTACAGATGCAGATGGGAGAGCGTGTGAAATGTTCCTCGTTGTCTCGGCGGGACTGTCGCCTGCACTCGGTTTCTCTGGCGGCAAATGCTTGGTCGTGACGCATGGTCTCGGCGTCTTGGGCGGGAAGTGCCGGATTATGCTTAGTCTGACGCATGCGGAAGCCCTCGAATGAAGTCAACCCCCTACCCTTTCCATGTGCAGCTTTCCCGCTCATGGCAGTCCTTTCAACAGTGATTACTCTGCAATTTTTTAGCGAAATGAAAAGTTCTTTTGCACAGCTAATATTTGGGGTGAATACTTGCTTTGTGCACAGTTTCAAGTCGCGCACGTTGCGCGACTGGGTTCCTGAGCCATGGGAACTATCCCGTAGAAATGCATGGGGAGTTAGATTTGACAGCGAATTACACAAACAAATAGTCAGAAACCTTACACGTTCTTTTAGCGTTTTAATCTTCACGTTGGCTTCTAGCTTTATGCCAAATATCAGTTTCCTACAGTGGTTTTGCTAGGTTCCCAAGAGGTTGTAATTTTGAGCGAGTAAGCTGGGTATGCGAGATCAGCTGGAAACCTAATCTTTACGAGAACACATAAATGAGGGGGCTCCCAACTGTCACCGGCGCCTTATTCCCCATCGTGCGGTTTCTATGGTAGTTTTGTGGTTTTTCGTTACATGAATACTAAGCTCCATGCTATACGCCTGATAGGCCTGACGCATGCGCTCAGCGTCTTGGGCAAGAACTGCTGGGTCCTGCCTGAGTTTTTTGTTTACGACAGAAAATTTTTCAATTTTGCCGAAAATATTTTTCGGAATGCCCCCCTTCCCCCTCAATATTTAGCAAGAGCTCTGCAAGGAAAAATTTTGTAAGGCTGCAATACCACATTTTTTCGACCAGCGTCACACCTATACGCATGCACTCAATCAGCCTTCAATCTTACGCGTGTGCTACAAGGTTTCTGGCCTTCAGCGCACCATACCGTGGCCGCATGCAACATTTTCGCCTGCTTTTCCGTCCGTTACCGGACCTTCTCCTGCCAATACGTCTACTACCAAACCGTCTGCTACCGCTAAACTATGTTCTGTCTGCTACAGTTTCTTCCGTTAAAGAGATTGTGTGCTATTTACTGTACCGCCTGCTACTGCTCCATCTAACGTTCCTGCGCCCTTCCTGTGTCTTCTTTTCCTTGTCCCTTCCGAATGCGCAGTTTTAAGTATGAACGTTCCGGCTGCTACCCCTCCGCCTAACGTTCCGCCCGCTACCTGGTCCGTCTGCGTCTGCTACCGATCCGCCTGCTACAGTTCCGTCTGATCCAACGTGGACACGCACGTCCCGCGACGGCGCGTACACAGAAGGCAGCCCAAAAGCAGTTCTGCGAAGGCGCGCACAGATAAGGTACACACTAGGTGTGACACCCCTACCGGCTTTATCCGTTGTAATTCTCTAATGTTGGCAACTCATAGCTATGAGATTTTTTTGCGCTGGGGTAGTCTCCAAAAAATTTTAAACGGGAAAAAATTATCCCAACAAAACAAAAATGCGCGCCAATCCACCGTGTGAAGGTGGTTGGAAAGCGAAGCTGTAAACGACACTCACAACGATAACCACTGCTACTTCCCATGAATTCAGATACGTGGCTATACAAAAAGTGAAACCATAAACAATGAAATACACTTAACCACACCCTTTGTTACTTCAAAGAGATATTCTTTGCTAGGGTTAATCGACGCAAGATTTATGAACGGTAATTGGTTGAGTTGTATTGATGAAGCTAATGATTGAAACTATTTTTTATATAATTAAAAGACACTCAAACACGGTGTTGGACGATCTCACTTTTGCTCCGTCTCTGCCGCCGCCGACGGAGGCGAGGAGATCGGCGACAGAAACGGTGGAGAGGTGAGATGCCACGCGTTGGTGTGAGCTTCCTTTAATTTTGACATACTCCTAGCGCTTGTGCAAGGCGCGAACACGGCCACTACACATGCCATGGGCGGGGTGCACAGCGGCGCGAGAGGTCGTGTGACGCTATCACGTGGCATCCATGGAGAACGCAGGGGGGAAACCCGCAGCTGTGCTCGGAGAGTGCCTCATCTGTCTTCCCCGTCTGCTCGTTGGCTCGTAACTCAAGCGATAGGACAACGCGCTCTTGCTCCGTATCTCCATTCGTTATTCGTTCGATTCCTGGTGGTGCCAGTGACTTCCTTTCTTTGTTCGTTCGAGTTTTCCGTTGACACCAACGCTCGCGACAGAACCACTGGGGTGCGGAGGTAAAAAGTTTCTCTTTAAAATAACAAAAGACAGAAAAGGATGGAAATTGGGAACCGGCCCACCGAATGCGGGAACACGCATGCTCCGAGCTGTTTACCAACCATACTCATTTATCTCACGACTGAATGAAACACCGGCACGTGTTTATTTTTAATCTCGTCGGCTATTGTTGAGCTTTTTGAGTTCATGAACACAGAAGTTTACGACTTCGAACGCGGAGATGAATGAATTTTGGTCTACGCCTCGCACGTTGAAATGCGCTCCCAAAGACGTCCTGCGCATTACAGTTGCCAAGTGCAAATTCCTGCCGTAAAAAAGACTGGGAAAGGACAATATAGAGAATAATATGAATGGCGTCCAGTTATTACAGGACAAAGGACGGTCATTTCAGTCAGCATAATAAAGTCAAGCACAGCCATGCTTAGGAATTTATGCAGCGCTTACGCCACCCAGTAGTGCCGACGTGAGCGCGCAAAGACGGTCCTTCTCCTCTATGACCCAGGAGTGATAAGTTTCAAGCAGTTCCCTTTTGTTTAAAATGTCTCACTTCGACTCAGTTTTGTTCAGTCTTTGAGACGACATTTTGAAGGCAAAAAAGCGCCTTCAGTGAATGTACTTCGCGGATCCAGATTTATTCCGTTAACGAATTCGATAGCCAGCTATAAATGGCCGCAGTATTAGCGTCTGAAATAATCTAAGTTTCAAATTTGACGGCATTCTTGCATGAGGTCAAGTGGCCACAATATAAATTTTCGGTTCACACACATTTGTATTGGCTCCTGGAGCAGCGCAGTATAAGGCCTGTATGTTAGACGTGTTCACAACTTTATTCGCATGTCTAATGCATCTCTTAATACGACAGTTGGGGTCATCTCTATAAAGGGATCACTTGTTCGGTATTTTTGCAGGTGTCATATCACTGAAGTCGCAGAAAACTGAGAAACGGTATCAATCAATCCAATCAATCAATCAATCAATCAATCAATCAATCAATCAATCAATCAATCAATCAATCAATCAATCAATCAATCAATCAATCAATCAATCAATCAATCAATCAATCAATCAATCTGCGGAGACAACGACAGGGTCTCTGCCCCTTTGAGTTGTCTCTGAGTTAGGCGTCTTCCCCAGTGAAGAAAGTGGAATCAGATTTATAAAAGGGGATTTCCTCTTACTTTCACTTTTCCCCCCGTGTCCCATATTATTGTTTTGTTTTCCTTGGGCCCCACATAATATTTTACCATACCCCTACATGTGCACGTTTACTACTTTGCTGGTATTTTCCCAATCTACATTTGAAATATTCGCGCGAAAAAAGCATGATTTTGTCGCGTCTTGAGAACTGTGGCCAATGCCCTAAGTGGCATGCCTAGCAATATCTTGGTACCCGCCACTTTTTTTTCCTTTCGTGTAAGATTCATTTCAGTCACGCTTGGAGAATGATAATAACGATGCTGAGGACAATGATTATGATTACGACTACGGTGAAAAAGTTTAAATCTTTTACTACAGCTGCTGCTACTACCGCGATTATTAGGAATACTACTAAAGGCTTTATTTGAATTGGAGGGGATGGCAAATTTTACTCGCATATTATGGGAAGCTATATCGCCACAACACATCCCATATGCGATTGAAGTTGTCCATATTGATATATTTAAATGTGCCACATGGTAATTATGTATAGCCGTGATGACCACCGTAGTGTAAGCCCGCAGTGATTTCCACCGTCGAAACAAAAAGCGGTTGTAAAAAAGATCAGTGTAAACGACACAAATGTATTTATATGGGCACAACCAAAGCCAAGAGGGATAAACTTTGAAGAAAGCGAATATAGACGATAACGAAATAAACGCAAGACAACTTCAATTCCTTCAAAACTCCGGCTAAACCCGAAACCGAAATACGTTGCAAAAATCAGGCACAGTTAAATCAAGGAAAAAATTATTCTCACAGACTAACTCATCCTGTGAATTAAATATTTATTCCTACTCTCTAGTGTTGGTCAGCGCTGGGTCGTGGTCGCAGTACCAGGTTTAGTGCTGAGGTAGAGCAGAAACAGCGAGACCCGGGAAGGAGCTGTGACTAAGGTGTCCCGTGGCAACGGAGATTCACAGACAACAAGCATGTTCCTGCTATGGCTGCTTGGACCTGCGCCCAGGCTCCTGTCCAAGCACCTTGGAAGGAAGCATGTAGCATATTTGCGGGAAAGTAATTGAAAAGCAAACCGTACTTGTCAGTACCTTATGCCTAATGTTAAATTCCGGCCATGGATATGATACAATGTGAAGCCGGAAGACAGGTATGCCTTAGAACCAGTGCTGTTAAACATCACGAAACGTCAAAATTTTGAAGGCTCACGAAGCCTTTTTTGTTGGCAGAAGCCCGTGACATTGTTGAGAGCCTCTCAGGAAATGCTTCCTTCCAAGATTTCGAAGTCAAGAAAAAGTGGCGTAGACGGGAATAGTGCTGCAGGTGTCCACTACAGGGCTTCATTCCGTACTGAGTATGCAATACGTTATGAGGATGATAATTATGTCGACGTAATTCTGGAGAGAAGTTAGGGTTTGTAGATTCTTTTTTTATTTGCGATAGAATGCCGTTGGCATAAAACATATTTACAGGTAGAGATGGGAACCCGTCTCTAGGAGGAAGGCAAGAAGGGAGCGGTGGTGGGGTCCCCAGAGCCACCACTGGAGGTCGGGGGGGCTTCCAGGATGGAGGCCTGTGCCTCTCAGGTGTCGCTTACTGGCTGAGTTTAGTGAAGGACACGCCCATATTAAGTGGTCAGCATCAGCTTGTGCGGCAGGAGCTGTGCTGAAGGGGCAGGTGTCATCGAACGGGGCATGGTAGCGTGGTGGCCACGCCTGGGTCACAGCAGGTGAAAGCGCCACTCCAACGAGAAGCCTGCGCACCAAAACCTTTTCCCAGCGAGCGAGTCCGATGATGATGTTGGCGTTTGATGGCGCAAGGCCAATGAGGGCAAAGAGCGCCAAAACAGTAGCGAGCAAGTCTACTGGGGAGATCCGTTCCACACGGTGGGATGAGGGCACGTGTGGCGCGACGCAATTCGTCCTTCCGTTGGAGAAAGTTTTGTATTGGACCGGTTGTTAACATCGGCAGCGGCCGAGGAATAGACGTACGGTGACAAGCCCTATTCGCTGCAATGTGACCGGGGAGCGTATTTCGCCGAACCCACAACAGCCGAAAAGGGCAGGGGTACGTGTCTAGTAGTGCGTGGATGTCCCTTAAAATAGTGCAATTGTTGGATACTCGGCATAAATCCCGTATCACCGCCGTGGAGTTCGTATAAAGATGCAGGATGGAACCCACTGGGGCGCGTTGTAAGGCCGGCGTTAGTGCCTGGAGGCTATCCCAGAGGGCTGTGAGCTCTGCTAGTAGAGATTGCAGGGTGCGGACGGTTTGGTAGAAGCAAGTTTGGGAGGTGTCAGGGTAGACGGGACACTGCATCACCAACCTGGGCCCCAGCGTTCATGAAAGCCTCTACCGTCTCGTGCTGGGACTCAGCCGTCAGTAGTGATCCTCTCGCACATGCGTTTCCGGTAGATCGAGTGTGAAGTCGAGTCAGTGGTCGATTATCGGTAACCTAGTGATACAGCCATGGCGGCCTGGTTACAGCGCGATCTGGTAAATCAGGTAGGGAACAGCACATATATAATTAGCTAAGGCCGCCGCTTCCGCAACAAAAGTACGTTTGTGCATGCGGACTGACCGACGTTGTTCGACCAGTTCGTCAAGCGTGTTCAGCTGAGCCTCAGCTTGGAGGGATGGTACAGGGGTCATTTAAGGAGGCAGGTGATGGTGCGCATTGCGGCTCTGCATATAGCCTCAAGTCGGGCCCACTCCGTCTGAGTCGTGTACTGAAATTGGGCCTGACAAACCAGTCAAGGCTGCAGTACTGACCTCGCCAGAAGCCGAGCCATCTTGCAGCAGGAGCCACCAGACTTCTGCGAGATGCGTCGAATCAGGTGAAGCATCTGGCCGGCTTTTTGTCGGGCAGATCGAAGCCACATGGCAGCCGACGCAGACGCAGAAATTTCCAACCCTAGCACGCGAAGAGATATGGAAGTGCGTACGGGTTGCCCGGAAGGTTGGAGTGTGAGGGGAGACATCGCCAGTTTGCAGCGGCCCCAAGTAGTGGCCACAGGCATAGCGGCTGGTTTATCAGCTGAAAGTGTCAGTCCAGCGTATTGGCACCATGTCTGCGTGTCTGTCAGGGTTTGTTGAAGGCACACGCTTTGGCGATGAAGGTCTGGGTGAACGGTCCATACCGTTATGTCGTCCGCGTAGACGAGGAAATGCAGATCCGGTATGGAGCCCAGATGACAGGCAAGCGGCAACATCAGATTGCATTTTTCATCTGTAGATTCCACTCGGTAGCCTTCGAAAAAAAAACGATGTTTACCTAGTTCAGTTAAAATTTCTTCTCCTTTACTGTCAAAATAACGCTGAGCTGCAAAAAAAATATCGGCATGCTTTTTTCGCCACACTAAATATACCGGGTGTCCCACTGAACACACTCAAAAGATGCAGTTAGTCATAAAAAAATTGGGAGCTTCAATGCGACTCTGTGGCGGGTACGCTATTGGAGCCGAATGTTCCTTATGCAAACGATACAGAGAGTCCTCCTCAGCGCATATCTGCTCAGGCGATATAAATCTCCAACACGCACGTCATAAGGCATTCACACTGCTCACTTACGCGCCAAAGGCAAAGAAAATTCTTTCGAAGTGGTAAATAGACATTACTAAACAATTATCTTGCTTTACCACAATTAAACCAAGATAAACGTTTATGATCAGTATTTGGGCTCATGTAGGCAACCAATAGGTCTGAACTTCCCAAACAACCGCCCTTTGAAAAGTCGTAAAAAGAAAACCGTACGCGCAAAAAACATTGTAGCATGCGCAAGGCACACAAAAAACAAGACAACAAACTGGAAAACTAGAAACAACTCGGGTGCGATTGGGACACGGCGCAGATTAGACGATTGCTGCAGACTGGCTACAACGCGACTGATTGCATCCGAAACACACAAAAACCTAGAAACCTCACCCGCCGCACAGCCAGCCATTTGCAACTAGTCTAATGCTAAATGCGCGCTCCAGCGTCATTAGGCTACGAGCGTCGCTTTCGGTTGCACAAGCTTGCATATCGAAACTGAGCGAATGTACGCTAGTCTTCCGAGTCTAGTTGCGAAGCGCGTTAGCCGAAGCGCAATCGAATGGCTGATGACGCTGTGGCTTTAGTACGTACGGCCCGCCAATTTTCAAATAGGAGCTTTTTCGCTGTCACTGTATTGTAATTTTGCTTTACTGAGAACTACTGCATCTGTCATTATCATTACAGCTTTTAGTGCTTGAAGCGAAGAAGCTAATTAGTCCGCCGATGACCGGACGGATTTCTCCAATTCGCCCGTCTACTTGTTACTTGGCCGTCTGAGCTGACCTTGAGAGAGAACTGTTGTCGAACCAGAAAAAGGCGAATGAACATTGAATATTTCTCCATTTGGAGAGATGTCACTTTGAAAATATTCGGTCCTATTTTTTTACTGTGGTATTGTGGTATGGTAACAAGACAAGACGAGGACCCCATGAAGCATACCGCTGTGGGTCCAGCCTCCGATCCAGACAAAGTTGTGTGTGGCAGGTAGCCGGGCTTGAGATCTCTCATGGCCAACATTGTGTGAATATGATCACTGAACCCGGATTTATGGTTTGTGTCATTTACCGGTCGCCACACAACGGTATTGTTCATAACATTCTCATTTAAATCACCATGATCGTGCGTTCTCTTCTTGCGAACGGACAAAGTTCACCGGGAAAGGGTGATTTTAACAAGCTGAAAGCAATTGTTGTCCGCGGTCAAGCCAGTTTATGCCTTGTTTTTGTTGTTTTTAACGCCATTCACTTTTGCCTTCATTCTGCTTTTATCTCCCTTCTCTCGGCACATTTTTAACAGCGCCAAGCAGAGCGGGCTGCGAGATGGAGTCAGTATACTGCTCTCTGCGAACAAACTTGAAGAGCTGGATAAGCTAGGCTCAGAACCACCGGGTTTGGACGATTACCATCTATTCAAAGTGCGGAAAACAGATGGAAGAACTCGGCGGCACCCCAGTCGTAAGATTCGTGCAACACCTCACTAAGGCGGTTCCAAGAAAACCGGTGGATAGAGTGCCAAAAGGCGTAAGCGACGTCTGAAAATGGCTTCCCCACGCGTTGGCAAGTGACGGAGCAAGCGCCTGCTACAGGATGTTAGGCCTAACATTCCGCGCTGTTTTCTTTTCGCCGGTGGCATCCTCCTTTCACACGGGAACTACGAGAATTGTGAGTGAGTGGTCTGAGCGAAAACCCTTTAATGAGCTGCTTTGGTAGATTTGGCAGCGAGCTTAACTTGCTACTCCGGAGTATTGTGGTCCCTTTTTGCGGAGTTGTAGGAGAAAATTAGTGTGTAAAGGCTTAATATTTCACGCTCTTGTAGGCGCAGTAACTGCTCGAAGCAAAGTCTAGTTACCCAGCTGTGCACAAAATAAAATAGCTGAGCAAAATCATGGGGATAACTTCAGTGACACAACGTGTGCCTGCAGAGTGGCATCTGCTAAGTACCCCGAGTGACCATTCGTTCAACGCGGTAGAATGATTAGTCCTGATTCGATAAAATTAAATAAACACGACTGCTCTTTTCCACGTGCAACAGCGTGAGTAAGTGCTCCAAAATGTGGGAATTGTACGAAATCATCACCTCTCAGAATTAAGCCAAATGTTGAGAGCACGGAGCAAAAGGGAAAAAAATTGCCGGGACTTCCAAGTTGCAATTATTGAAAAATGGCATAAATAACGCGGGTATTCGATCACGTTTCAGACTTGCCACGGTGGATCAGTGGCTCAGGCATTGTGCTGCTGAGTCCAAAGACTTGTGCTCGATCTTGGCCACGGTGGCTGCTTTTTAGGTGGAGGCGAAGAGCGAAAACGCAGATGTCGATGTTTCGGCGCACACGAAAGATACCCAGGTGGTCAAAATTACACCAAAGCCCCCAAATGCGGGGCACCTCATAGCCCAAGTGTAACTTTGGTGCGTTAAACCCTATAATCAAATAAATTCAGTTTCAGTTGAATACATTCAACTTCTAAATGATGTTTGGTGAATGCATTTTGGCTGTACTCCAGACATCGTTGAGATGTCAAACGAAGCCTATAAGGGCTTGACAAGGTCTGTTTCCCATAGAATGGAACACAGTGCGTACAAAAGAGCAATCTCAGGCGGCGCTGCAAGATCAGGGATGACAAGATGGTTCCTTTCCATGGTATGCACAATACTAGCGCACATGTATACGATGCATATATACATGACCTGGCTACCCTAAAGTCGGCTTCATTACTATAAGCAACTGCATTGCTGGTAAGACAATATTGAGGCCCATTAGAAGCAGCCTTATATTAAAATGTCAAGGCCTAGCGCCTATTAAAACACTTCTCTAGATGACCCACCTACCCATAAGAAGCTTTTCGCTCCCTGCCGCTTTAAGGTAAGCTTACCAGTCTTCCACGATCTTATTGCTAAGAAGGCGTTTTTTTCGTGTGCAACATAAGCCGTCCGATATTAAAATATTAAGTCCCGAGGGCCTTTCATTAGCATTTTCTTGTCGGGCAAAAATGTAGCACATTAAGTGTTAAAGGTGGGTAGACGGTTTTCCTCGTCGAGTCCTCGCTGAAATGCTGAACCATTCAATCCAAGTGAAGTTTATTCCCGGCTGTGGAGCCGAGGGAATCAAGCGTTCTTTTCACTGCAAAACCTTACCCTAAGAAAAAAATCAACTAAACAAACAAATTTATAAAATCAGTTAAAAAATTACTTTGCGAAGTAGATGTCCACAAAACATCTGCGCTTTATTTAGTGCAGACGTTTTTTGTGGGCATTTACTTTGTAAAGTAATTTTTTTCATCCGTTGATTCACTTAAAAAATTCTGCTTGGCTCATTTGTTTTTCCCTTTTTTGTTTTATGCTGGCTGTCCTTTGATCCATAACTCTCTCCTTTCCCCAACATCGCCCAAACGCGTCTTCACAAAGATCGTTTTGTGCACCTGTTTCCTTTGTCAGGCAATGTATTCTCTCTCTACCTTATTATACGTACATCCCCCTTTTCTCCCTATTCAACCACACTCCCGTTCCTTTCAAAACAGTCCCATTTTCATCCGGCCTTATTGCAGGAAACAACAAAGCCTTGGCGCAACCTAAATGTTAACCAAGACGTCGTGCTGCAAAAGGGCAAACACGAATCGGCATGCACCGTCCCTTGAGTATTTTTCCCGTTTAAAATAAGCATCCCCACAGTCACCGTGGAAGCGGGTCGTCTCGGATCGAAATAGCATCTCCGCAGCTCGGAAACCCGGTACACTGCATAGCTGATACAAGTCGCAGAGACAAACCCCGGAAGATAAAGAGCTTCAAAGTACAAGTATCTAAAGAAGCGCGAAACAATACTGCCAACCTTTGGGTGCAACAAAATCGAAAAAGGACGATGAGCTGGGCCCGAGCCCGAGTCCCGGGCCGAGCAGTCAGGACCCGGGGCGCTATTTTTAGAAACACTGTGCTGTGGCGGCAGCGGCACTAGCGGCTTTCGACAAAAGAGGGAGGAGGGTGGCGCTGAGGAAATGCCCCTCCAGACACGAAGACCATGGACGGCGTCGACCTAGTATGACTGATAAATTGTTATTCCTTCCAGTTGATGCCTGAGATTGCAGAAGGTGCGGCTGACGTGGTACCCTAGCTAGGGAAGAGATTCTGGGGAGAATAAGGGGAGAGGGACTATCCGTCGGCATTTGGGGAGCGTGGGTGTTGTCGCATCCCTGTTCGGGAGCGTGTGACGGGGACTGGAGGGGTGGACACAGCTAAGCGAGAACACATCGATCCCGGTTCAGGAGAGAGGGAGCGGGCAAAGGGGGAGGGATGGAGGAAGGACAACCGCAGTCCACCAGGTCGCTGCTGTCAGCATCCCCGCGGCGCAGCCCGCTCGATCACTGCCACCGGCGACGACTGCAGCCGAGCGCGGAAGTAGGGGAACTCTGATTGCAGAACGGCCTCCCTCATTATGAATGTTTGAATAATCATCATGATTATCATCCGCTTCAGCACCGTCGTCGTTGTCCCCGACAACATTTTCCTGCGGAGTGCCACGCAGCGTCACTGCGTGTTTGCAAGCGCTATACCTAAGAGGAAGGAAGGACGGAAGGAAGGAAGGAAGGAAGGAGGGAAGGAAGGAAGGAAGAAAGGAAGGAAGGAAGGAAGGAAGGAGAAGGAAAAAATATAAAAAATGATTTTACTTCTATGAATGCCAACAAGGGTTCTTGTGCATTTCATGTTGAAAGATGAAGCCGCCGCCCAATAATAGCCGTCGCTTTTGATTAGCTTCATTCCCATCGCACTTGCGGTTCTACTTTTGGTCACTCGTATTTCCTGAGGCCAGCACACACAAAATGAAATGCCCTTTCATGATTCTACAACGAGGTAAACATGCGCTGCGGAAAGGCTGCCTTGTAGAGTTCGTCCGCTTTTCCAAAGACCTATTTCTTGCAGTTTAGAGCAATGCATGGTTTGTACAAAATTTGTACATGGTTTGTACATGGTTTGTACATCAATTACTTATTACCTGTCCGTTTGTTTCGCTAAAAATAGGCTCAGCAGGCAATGAGATATGTTGTGCAAGCAACCCTGCTTCTAGCCTAAAGCAGCTCTTACGTGATCCTGTGAAAATGTGGTCGAAACAAGCTTCTTCAGGCTAGTCTACCGATTTACATACGCTGGTTTTCCTTCGGATGTTATTAGACAGTTTTAGTTAGCATGGACGTAGATGTTGCCCGTACGTAGAACTTTCACGGGTCACCAGTGTGCACGCTCGATCGAGAACGCAGATGGCCTACGTGAGCCTCACCGACGTACGTGAGATTGTAATTTTTATGTCGCGGTGTTCACGTTGCTTCCGTACGTATATAGATGTTACCAACATGGCGTCGCCATTCCCTTCCTCTTCACAGCGAAAACAGCTTGGTCACTAATTCCTCGGTGCGATATCATGTTCCAAGCTGTTGATCACGCGTTCAATTGGCCCATTCTTACCCTCACCTAAAGTTTAAATCGACAAACAGCTTTTGTTTCTCAGATAGAAGAGCAATTTTTCAGCTGTTAAGCCTGACGATGTTGCGTTTGTCGCCGTCATAGCAACAGGCTCGTGAGATCGCGAGTGGCTACAGCAGTATGCCTGTTAGTAGGTGGCGCTAGGCTAGATGCGCGGCTGTGGGCGAAGAGCGCATGCATCCAAACGCCCTACGCCCCCGGAGTGAGTCGCGTACGTATAACTAGAAGGGTTTCAAACTGCATGCGTGTGGGTGGGCTACGTATACTTTTCACGTTTGCGTACGTGAACTCTGTACGCACGTGAAACTAAAACTGTCTATCGATAGTGTTTAACAAAGTTTGGTCTCTGAACTAAAATAATGCCCGCCAATACACCCTGTAAAAGTGGTTGGGAAGCGAACCTATAAACGACACTTACAACGATTACGCATGCGACGTCACTTGAATTCACACACGTGGCTCTGAAACGATTGAAACCAGAGACAATTATAAGCACTTAACCACACCCTTTATTACATCAAGTAAATATTCTTTGCTAAGGTTAAATAAATGCATGATTCATGAACAGCAATTGGTTGAGTTGTACTGGTGAAACACATGAGTGGACTCTCCTTTCTTTTTATAAAATTAAAGGAGGCTCATCTTATTTCTCATCCGTCTTTGCCGTTGCAGACGCAGGTGACGAGATCGGCGGGAGAGGCGGAGAAGTGAGATGCCTTGTGTTTGTTTGAACTTCCTATATTTTTATAACTCCTGGCGCATGCGCTAGGCTGCGCACGCGGCCGCTACACGTGCTGTGGGCGGAGCGCACAGCGGCGTGAGAGGTCACGTCGCGTTCAGCGAGAACGCCGGGGTTAAACACGCAGATCTGTTCGGTGAGTGCACCATCTGTCTCCCGCGTCTCAACGGGGGCTCGTAGCTCAATCAGTAAGACAACGGGCTCTCGCTCCGTTTCTCTAGTCCTTCCAGGTTCGATTCCTGGACGTGCCCATAACTTCTTTTATTTGTCTTCGGGAGTTTTCTTATGACACCAACGGTCGCGACAGAACCCTTGGGTGGTATAGGTAAAAAGCTTCGCTTTAAAAGGCCTCAGGAACCAAGTGTCTTTACGACGTCTGAAGGCGAGAGTCTATGGTTATCAAAGACTCATTCACTGCTACATCGTGTTCTGTGGCTCTTTCTTCGCTTTCGTTTCTTCGTCTTTTGAGGCAAATTATTTAGACATGCGGACTGAACACACTTCACGCAGCCGCTTGTCCAGAATCTGAGCTCTCCGTAGCTCGCGTGCCCCTGTTTTACTCACGTGCCTGCCACGCGGCACGCACCAGGCTAGTCTCGTTCCCCGTGTGCCCGGGTGCTAGGTTAGATCAGCGGTAATGCACCCGGCTCCTTCTCTGGAGGCACGGGTTCGAATCGCGCACGGAAGCAGGTATGCTTTTATTAAAGCGAAGCTTGCCACGTCTCTGTGATGGCGTCGTTCGTCGCGCAGAACTTCCCGCAGGAAAGCCAACTTTTTACAGCATAGGTTTCACAAAATGATGGTGATGATAAGCGAAGGCACGTCAATCGCCTCAAGAAGAAATTGCTTCTATTGGTCGGAATCGATTCTGGGTCCCTTGCTTTGTGAATCCTACGTCTATCCCAATGCGCGATTCCGACATGGTAGAAGCAGTTTAGATTGTGGAGTTTGACTCAGGTTGCATGGGAGAACGCTTCTCATTTTAATCATCTTTCTCATAATAAAGTGGCTCTGATTTTTTATTCATGTTCTCTCTACTGCGGCAGCCATTTTGGTGCCGTTGGTGTTGGCGGCGGCGACGCAATGACATTCACTTTTCGTCTGTAATGGTCACATATAAGGCTTTCACGATAATAGGGTGAACGAAAAACGGAACGAGCCCATCGAAAAAACAACATTCGTTGTTGCATGGTATATCGTAGTTATATGTTATATGTTATATCGTTTTCATATCATATAATAAACTTTGATTTTATTTTATTTCGCTTGGTGCACCGCTCCACACAGAGCGTAAGAATGATGACCCAGAAAGACGGTGTGAAGGAGGTATTTTGCAGAAACGAACAATCTTTCTGTTGATTGTAAACGGGTAATGAAAAGTCTACAAAGGCTTCTTTTGCCCAGAAACGAGCTCGCAAATCTGTCGAAGGTTGCGTGGAACCTGTATATAAAATCGCTTTTTCGTGTAAGTGATGCTATATGGGTCAAGAAGGCACGCAGGCACATTAATTATCGCCTGCGGAAACAAGCAAGGCCGCTTAAAGGGGCGCTAACACTCATATCGCTGCTCGTCGTAAAAGAAACCTGGGTGTGCAGGCTGCTTTGGGCAGTGCAAAACAATCAAGAAAAACGATTGAACTAACCATATTTGTGAAGGGTACAAAGTTCAAGGACACAATGCTACATGCGTTAGCACTCCATCGTTGGCACTGGTTTAGAAAGAAAGTAGGCATCTGTCACATTTGATAGAACTGTTTTAGGGCGCAGCCCTTTGGCGCCACGTGGCGGCGGCGCGGGCACCGATACCCGCGTAAGCGTGTGAGCGAAGGCAGAAAGAAAACGTTGAGGAGCGTCTGGTGAAAGTGTGAGGGGGAGGGACGGCACCGCGGTTTTGGCGTCATCTCTCTTACGGCCTACCCCTCACACTTTCGCTGTTCGTCGCCACCAAGGAGCGCGCTCCCCCTCATACTTTCGCCAGCGCCCCTGCTCCGTTTGCCGCTCATCCATACCACGTGATCTTTGCGCGGGAGGTTCAAACCCAATTTTCAACAACATTCTCGGCTACGGCGACGCCCTGTGCACAGTAGCAGGAACGGCAGAGTAGCGCTCGCCCCGCCGTGCTTTCGCTAACCACACGATCATTTCCTGAGACGTACCAGGTATGCGCCGCGACCGAGAAGACTGCAGCTCGCGCTACCCAAAAATTTCGCATTAGGGAGTATAGTAATCTTCACAAATGTTTGCTTATGTGTTTACTTTGCCTTAATCAGGGATTTATAGCCTTTCACGGAAATAAAGAGTCTGGTTGTTAGCTGCCTGGTCTTGTTGTTACCCCTTTGTGACGTCCGTACACTGCTTCCAGGAGATATGAAAACGCCGCCGATAAAGTAAAGTTTGATGCAGTACGTGGAACTGTGCTACTCACCCACCCTCTTTTTTAACGGAGGAGCTGTTGTATGTCGAGACTGTTTGTCCGCCTGCTGTAGGTCGTGCGTCACGCAGGGGTAGAAACAGATTCGCAGACCGACCGATAGATTGTGCAGTGTTCTTGCAGGCGGAAGGTTTCTCTTCCTTCCGCTAGGGGAGGAAGAGGGGAGAGAGCCTTCCGCAGCTGGCGCGTAGCGGTCGATTCCTTTGCATGAACCACGGAATTTTCACAATGACGGCGCTGCCGTTCTTGTGCGAGCGCCCGTAGGCGTTCGGACCGACAGAAGAGAACTACAGCTCACCGTGCCAGCCCATTTCATATAGGGTGGAGCTGGGTTTAACTTCTTTTTTCAAGACCTGAATGCCGAAATTTTCAAATATGAAAATGTTAAAGTTAAAAAAAATAACAGCGGTTATCTAGTTAACCGGGAATATTTATGACAACTCAAATTTTGATTGACTGAACACCTAAGCGGACGTAACCGGTTGTTGGTTGTGATATTTTCCCAGTGTATGTTTAGGCAGAACATACCTCAGCCCATAAATAAGCATACTACTAGTTCGTACTAGTTTTGTCTGATTCCCCTACATATTCATAATCACGCTGAGGCAACTTGGAAGGCCACTTTGTACTTCACATGTCACCGCGTAGCATGCATCTCCTAAAAGATTTTTTTAGTTTTGTGGTTTCTTGCAATGGGTTTGACAAACCTGAGGTACTCACTGAAAAGAGCACGCCAAATATTTGTTAGATTTTTAGTTTTCAAGACCTGGCCAACTTCATTAGAATTGACTCAGTGTTTCCTGCGTGCATCTGTCTTGTGATTACAACGGGATACCGATATCAGAGGGGAGGAATGCGGACCAATCCCACAACCGAAAACGTCCCCTTAAGCGGCGAAAATTAAACTGACAGTTTTGCGTAAACACATCGGCGTAGCCAAAGCTCTTCAGCTCTGCAGGCAGGCACCTTAAGGAAATAAAAATACACTCAACCGGGAATTCATTTAAGCAGGCAGTTATAAAGCAGCAGTAAATAGCATTGAATGTAGCTCCTGATGAATGAAACATATTCGGTAGTCCGTTAACATAGTTTACAGCAAAGCTGTTAGCCTGTCGTTGGTCGGAAAATTTCGTGTAGCTAACAAAAACACAGACAGGATCCAGCAGTTCTCGCCCAAGATGCCGAGCGCATACGGCAGGCTAGGCAGGACCCAGAAGTTGCTGTCAGGAAGCCCACCGCAATCTTTCTTTGCAATCAGGCATACCGCATAGAGTTCAGTATTCGTTAGAAAAATCACAAAACAGGCATCGAAACCGCACGATAGATGATAAAGCGTCTGTGAACAATTGGACCCCCCTATGTGTTTCTTCTAAAGACTGGGTTTGTCGCTGCTCGCGAAAAGGGGGCTTGACGTCATTCGAGGGTGAACGCATGCGTCCGGCTCTGCCGCCAGAGTAGCCGAAGCGCAAGTGACAAGCCCGCCGAGACGACGAGGAACATTTCATACTCTCCCACATCAGCTTGAGTAGCGGTTTACAAAAGCTTCACTGGACATCCACTTTCGCAGGGCGAGATGCGAGTCATTTTTATTTGAAATCGATACGTTTCGAATTGTGGTTATATGGGCGGGAGCTACAGCTGGGCTATCATGCACCATAAAGACGAAGGGGAGGTTGGTGCTAGGGAATAGTCAGGCCATCTGCGCCTTACTAATTCCAGGGATTAGTATGGCCACGTGCGCCGAAATCACGACAAATGTGCAAAGGTTCTCCAGTAACCCTTGGCAAAACAGCTTTCTTAATAAAAACCGCAGGTGTATATTCGAAAGCTACCACCAAGTGTTTGCAATAAGAAGCACGTCCCGAGTTGATACGTAATCGAACCGAGCTGTGCACAACGTCACATATGTTACAGGGCAGTGGTTGGGTTTTCAGTGCCTCTAGAATTTGCCATGCCTTGCTCATGATCATCTATTTTTGCTCCCTAGACAAATTGTCCAACCCCATAAGAAGAAGCTCTCCCGATTTTCAATTCAGAAAGCCTCCGTTAACTATTGGTCGGCATGTATTAACACCACTTAGTGACATCAACTGCGGTCACTTATGTACAAGGAAACGTGCGTGGCTGAACGTGTCTACGAATTCCAAATTATTAGGGCGCATGCTCCTCGAGACGTACTCCCATAGACGTAAGCAAAGTATAGAGGGAGTCCAAGTTTGCTCTACCTCTCTGTCTCGGTGTGGGGTCAAGTTTGATTAAACTTTCAATCGGGTGCATGTAGCACCTACTTTCGGGACTACAGAAAATACACTGGCTGGAATCAGCAGTATTTTCTTACCAAACCACCCGCGTTGGGAGGTAAAAAAAAAAACGCGTTCGCTCGAGGAGAGCTTAAACATTCCGAGCACGTCTTCGTGTTCATGCGAAGAATATATTACCGGCATTTTGCCAGCTCCCTAGCCGCTGTCAGTGAAATTGAGCTTCGCGATAGCAGTAGCTCGGCTACTTCAGACAACCCAAAGTAATTGGGTTTTCCTTCAAGCAAGTAATCCCCAATACGCTTCTTACAAACGGTCGACACGCGAACCATTCCCGAATTCTACAGTTCGAAAATAATAAATTTACTCAGCACGTACGCTAAGCCGGCGGAAGAAATTGGTTTCTCCGTGTACGTTGAATGATTCGTCTTCGGACGTCTAACCTAGTAAGTAGCCAATAAGTTTAGCCTCGAACACGACATGTTTAACACCACCAATTTCAGTAGGCCGTTTTTTTTCCTTCCCTTACGCATACGGTGGACGGCTGGTAGAAGCTTTACGGTGCACGATGTCAGGACAACTTAGTCTAACTAAACCAGTTTGGGCGTCTTTGAGCGAACGATTCGCATATATTCAAAGCGCAGAAGCCGCTAAATTAGAGCCAGACTCATTAAAGAGCTGTGTGGGCGCTCCCAAAGCGCTCCCCAAAGTAACTGCCAATGCCACTAACAGGAGTTGCCCAACGCAGCGCGGCGCTGCATTTTCTACGAGTTCACCCACATTACAAAGTTTGGCCGACAAAGTTTCGTTTCGCCGACTTGTTTGATAACTTTGTATGACCTACCTTAGATGTCGTTAGTCGAGTTCGGGGGCCAGCGTTTCCTGCGGCCATAGCTCATGTTCCGGAATGGACGACATGCGTGGGAGTAGTTTAACTGCTTTTGTGAATTTGCGTTTCGTGTAGCACGCATGAGACGCTCGCGACATGCCGGAAGGCGAGGTGAAAGATTGGGATCGTAGGCAGCGGAGCGAAGGTAAAGGTGGCGTCCTCGACAGCGCGGCTTTGCCCAGGATTTGCGTGGCCGAGAGGATTACTTACTCTCGGGAGTAGAGATTCAGAAGTTTCGCAGTAAGTAGGAGCTCTACTTGATACAGCCTACTACGTTGGGAAATGTTGTGAGGGAGTGAACGGCGTAATAGAGCTGATATATGCTTTTTGAGTGCTTCGGGTTCCTATCTTGATCGTTAGTCCATCTTGATCGTTTCCTTCGAGGGTGTACCGATAATTCAAAGCGAAATCAACAAAATAATTGATGCATTTGATATTATCCCCTCGTCGTAATGGTAGAGCAGAAGTAGAGATTGCTGGCGTTTAATTTGAACGAACTCAACTTAACTTAATGTAAAACTTTCCGTGATCCCTACAGGAGGCAAGCGCGGCAGTGGATGGCAGAAATTTAGATGGGGAGATGAGATCAAAAGTTTGCGGGGATGAATTGGTCGCAGTTACCACAGGGTCCTTTATAATTGGAGATCCATGGGAGAGGCCTTTGCCCTCCAGTGGGCGTAGATAGGCTGCTGCTGCTGCTGCTGCTGATGATGATGATAAAACTTTCTGTAAGAAAATTTGTATTGCCACCCACTTCTTACTTTTCTCACTAATAATAACATCACCTATTCCTCCATGCAGTTCAGTTCTGGCCGAACGGCGGAAGCGTTACGTCACTAGGCATTGATTGTTGCCCCACGAATTGCATTTCCTGATGTACTGGCCACATTCCTACTTGAAGCGAAACATTAAATGCGATAGGCACATAATTTTTTTCTCAATTAGAAAGTCAGTAGGTGGAGCTTCACCAGGGGCACGTTACCGGGTTCCCCTATAAGCAACGCGCGCAAGTTTCGCACTTCGAATTTAAAAAGCAATGTACCCTTCCACTCCCCACAGATGGTTGACCAGTCAAGCTGTAACGTACGGCCGGTACTTAACCGTCTGTTACTCCTTATGGTTCATTAAATAGTACAGTTTAACCTTGTTATAAGAAACACTGTTAAAGCAAATGATCGGCTATAGCGAACAAAAGACGAGCTTTGGTTGGTTACGCGACATTTCAGTGATATGTATTCTTTTCATACCGAAGCCGAAACCGCGAAGATCCGTACTCATATAGGCTGTAACGATGAAATTTTTGTTCGCGCTAGGCTCAAAACTCAAAAGCTAGCAGAAAAAGGCAAAATAAGGAAGTTTAAAATAACGCAGCCTTTGTCACGTCACATCCTTCTTCAAATAAATAAGAACGCGAGCCTGTTTTGTCAAACAAACGTTCTTCTGCCATTATTTCATGTTAAGATGTCCCGCTACATTTCGATTAAATTTCCGAGAGGAGACAGGTGAGGTTTACCTTATTAATAGTGGGATGGACGCCCACAATAATGCGTTTTTGTATCTGGGATTTTTACGTGTGCCGATTTATTAGAGCCGATTTCTACCTCAACTGTTACAACAAATATCGGATATAACGGCCTGATTTACGGCAGCAATACCTATTCGTTATAACAAACTTCGATTGTAGTAGAGTAAGCCTGCTCTTGCACCTGGGCTGCTGCAGCGGCAAGGTGCAGGAGAGCTTGTTCCCGTACGTCCCTACTCGTGTCGTTGCCGATCTCAAGCTGCGTTGCTCCTTGGGAGGTTCGCGTGGCGAGTGGCCTACCCGTTTCGAAGTAACGTACGGCCTCTGTTTGCCATAGTCACGTTGACGCTGCCCCACCGCACCACCGTTTCCCTGCCCGCCATTGTCGCTTGAGCTGTGACTAACGCCGTAGCTCGGTGTGCGCGCGCTCGGCGTCATTATGGACTCTTTTTTTAAAGCGAAGCTTGTAGCCTTTCATTCGTGTTGTCTGTAGTCCACCCCAACACGAACTGCAGGAAAGCCAGTTTTCTCTGACGATGATGGTGATCGTGGGTGAAGCGAAGAAAAAAACGTTTCTCGAGGGACGGAATCGAGCCTGGGCTCCTATCGTTATGAAGCCGACGCCTATCCGCCTGCACCATTCCGGCACAATCAAGGTAGTTTGGAATGAGGAGGAGTGCCTGGACGTTCAAAATAAGAAAGCCATTGAATGCCAGTATCGGTATCGGCATAGCACTAGCGAGCACAATCGCACTGAAGTGCACCGTCCTGATAAGACATGATGGAACTTGATTTTGGAAAGCCTCCCCGTTTCCCCGTCACTGTCGTTGCGACAGAGAGGTAGTTGATTTTTGCTCCCTACGATACGCCACTCTCCCTTACCAATGTATCTAGACAGAGTGTAGCTATATCATCAATAAACCAAGACTATCTCTCTTCCCATGCTTGTAACTTCCCTCCAACCTGTGTTTCTTTTCGCGCATGCGCATGCGTCTGCGTGGGAAGAGGTTTGTGAGTACATGAAACCGCCACATTTTCTTTTCGGCTGGCCATTCGAACGTTCGCTTGAAAATTCACTACCACAGCCCGGGTCTGCTTAATAAAGCGGTGCTTTATCTGGTTCTCCTCCCGGCTTTTCCATGCGCTGCTGGGGGTGCTGCTGTTTCCTGGCCGAATGCACCATTCGGTCCCCGGCGCCTACTTTTCATCACCGCGGAGGGGCGAGGAGGAGCATCCGGGCCCCCCACTGGGTTTCTTACAAAATTACGAGATGCCGCTCGTCCCCGCTGCTAGAAGCAAGTCGATAGAAATTTGTTTGGGGTAGAGCAAACAATTCGGGTAACACAGGCAAGTCAGTTGCGGACAATTTATGCTCCGATACAAAGGTAGAGCCTCTAACCATCGTTACTAAAATTCTAGTAACGTTGCTGCAAACCATCCCCACCACCGCCTCCTCCGCCGACAAAGCAGCCATGTGCGTTGTTGTGCGCTTGTAGCTGGCGGCCGAAGAGAATTCTAGCCACATATTCAGGAGGATCACGTAAAGAGAGGCCAGCAAAATGGCTCCAAGCGTCCCTTCAGCGTCAGCAACCTCCAGGACCAAAAGAAGCGTCATGCAGAGCAGGAATGTCTTCGCTACTCACTAAACCTTTTACACCCTTTTTGGTCGAAACGGGCGTAAAAAGGGTGTCCCATGGCGCACATCTTTAAAAGGTACTTTGGCTATAAAACCGTGTAAGGGGGGAAGAAATGTGTGCTTGTGAACACCCTAAAAAGGGTGTAAGGTTGCTTAATTAACACCCTAAAAAGTGCGTGGGCAGCGCAGCTACGCGTGACAATGTGGATCAGCTGAGCACGCTGCATGGCATACAGACGCATTCAACACGCACAAGTCACACTTGAGCAAGAAAACCAACGCGATGCATGGGGAGAGCGAGCACATACCTACCTGGAAATACAACTGCTCTTCTTACATTTATAGTAAGCAGAGCAAAGTCCTCTGATAAAGTCGGTGGGCTTTTCGCAAAAATCAGATGTTGTAGCACTAATTTTGGAATTGTGCATTTTAATGTTAGCATATACGAGACAGCATGCGGATTTGCCAGAACATTTTAATCGTTAGGGCGTGATTATGTTCAATCAGGCATATAATTTTATTAAATACCAAACAAATATTCCACACCATTTCAACGTCCACCAAGAAGGGTTTTCCCTATCTCAACACCCCTTTTTCCCACTAGGGTGTAAAGTTACAAGTTAGGGTAGTGGAAACTAAGATAAATGGTGTTAAAGACCCCCAACTAAGAAAACGGTTATAAAAGACCTCTAACTTTGAGGTACATTTACTCCAAGTCGTAAAATACGCTGAAAATTTCGAGGTAAGCAGAGTTTTGAGTCAAGCCAAATGTCAAAACTTTGCTGCCAGGTCACTGAAATATGAGCCAATGCTGGTAACAAAAGCTCCGCTGCACAGGTCCGCTTTCATAATAAAGGAAAAAAAAGGCTCGCAGGAAAAACGAATCTTTATTATCGTGGAAGAAAGAAACGCGTGATTCTCGCCTGTTTCGGCGTTCACACCTGGTCCCAGAAAAGTGTTCTTGAGCTGCTTGGCGTTTTCGCATCAATTGTTGATCGCCACGGCTACATTATACCGTGTTGCGAAGAAGGCGTCACATCGTGGTTGTGTCAGTCGTTGTAGACACTTTATCTTTATCTGGAAATACTGCAGGCAGCATCGCTCCCCGACAGGATAGGGTTACTAAAGGTGATTATACAAAGCATGTTCAAAGGCACCAACTCTTGTATATACCATAATCGATACGGGCAAACAGTTCAAGTGTTCTATGGTGTTAGGAAAAAAAGACCCCTGAAATATTTTAGTGCGGGCGAAGTACGGTCTTATGGTATTGCTGTGATTGATTCTCGATGGGCTCGTCTTCGTCATCATGACCAGCTGCATCGTCCACAGCTCTCTTCAACGACGTAGGAGTCGGACAGAATTCCGGTAACGGGAACAGCGGCCTCGTACACCGTAGGGGGAGCTAAGCGTTGGAATGGAGACCTTGTCGCTGTCTGTAGCAAACTTGGCCTTGTGTCCCCTCTTTCAACATTTCGAGATATCCGCAGTCCCACGAAAAAACGTTTCGCGATAGGGGGGCAGGGGCACATACATGGCGCCTGTGGGAAATCAATGCCCGTGGAAAAAAACTTTTGACTTAATTACCGTAATTACCCGATTCTAACGCGCCCCCGATTCTAACGCGCACCCGATTTTCCTGGCAAAAAAAACGAAAAAACTTGCACTTCCGATTGTAACGCGCACGGAACTTTGTGAGCAAGAAAAACGAATGCGAAAGAAACGGGCGATTTATTTCTCGAAGCAATCTCACTCATCTCACTCCTCGTCGCTCTCCGCTGACCACATGTAGTCCTTGGTGCCGTCAAGCGCATTCGCGATGCCACACTTCATAACGAACGTTCAACCATGATCGATGGGATCATGGCCCACGCCTCGCACGCCCATCCTGCGAACTTCTCCAGAGGCGCACGCTTCAGCAGACCACTCATTTTGAACGCGTGAGAGCCGCTGCTGCCATTTCTGTTATCAAAAGCGCAAGTGGAACGATTGGACGACTTGTGTGAACGCCTACAGAAAAGCCTGGGCGCCTAGGCTTCCTGCGCCCGAAAAATCGTTGCTGAAAGCTTTGGCGCCATCTTGAGATGGCGATGGCGATGGGCGGGACGAAATTTCTGTTGTTTCGGGAGTTCCGATCCGATTCTAACGCGCATGCGATTTTTCGACCTATTTTTCTGGAAAAAGGGTGCGCGTTAGAATCGGGTAATTACGGTAATATGTCGAGATATCTTAATTCGAGTTAATCAGGAATCACTGTATCTTATACGCGTTTACACGGGTGGAATGAACATTTTCTACAAGCGGGGAGGACGTCTTGTACATTACGATATTCCACAACATGAACTGGCATAATTTATTATGAGGAGCCGTTCAAGCTTGGGCTAGGTTCGGGGGCGCTAGCAAAAAAGATACCTAAAAAGAACTGTGCCGCCTGTAAAGGGTGCGCCACCACAGATAGCGTATTATAACAGTGAAGCCAACTTTTGAGCTTGATCGAGTGTGAGCACAAGGGCAGCATGCGTACGCACACGCCTTACGATCCCATTTAAATGGTACTAGTCTTTTTGGGACAATAAACAGGAACAAAATTTGCGCATAAGGGCTTGCGTTCGGGCTAGTTGGCATTCATCAACTTATATCTTAAGCACAGAAAAATACACGGACACAGAAGACAAGGACACGCGCTACTTCCAACTGAATTTTATTGAATCAGGGTGAAATATATAGCAGCTGAAATACAAGAGATACAGAAATGGTTACGATTGTACACGAATTAAAATAACACAATCCCTTGCCACTGTCCCACACGTGTCAGTCATTACCACGACCAGTTCTTGTTTAAGAACGGTGCCACCTTATCGGACAAGGCTACTGGTGTCGTGCTGGCACATTCGAAATCGCCTACTTGCATTTTAGCTGCCTGTACTATCTCACGCGTGCGCTTATCAGAGTCGTGAAGCAATATCACAGTTTTTAGGGTATGGCTCAGACTTGGGGCATTCACCGCAGTGAGTCGACAGGTTCCCATCCTGTCTTTTGTGTACGTTATTGTGATGCTCACGTAACCTGGAGTTGACGCACCGTGCCGTCTGCGGTCTGCTATACGTATACCCTTCCGCAGGCTAACGGAACGCGGTACAGAACCCCTCTATCGCATTTCACGTACTTGTTTTTGGTGTCCAACGTTACAACCAGTATGTTCTTTTTGTACAGGACATGTATCTCTGCAGAGCCTCTCGAGCTTGATTGGTGCGGACGTTACAACGCGAACGCCAGCCCTCTGGCCTATTTTCTTTAGTCGATCTGCGATACCGTGCAAATACGGTATAACCACCGTATTACGGCGCTCGTTGCAGTCATGCTCACTTGTTTCGGATCGCTTTTATTGCCTGTTTCTCACCCCTGCGGACAGCCTCAACCACTGCCACAATGACGTGTTCAGGATACTCTGACTGTCTCAGCCGAAAGACCTGCGCCTCCACAGCGCTCTGCACGTGATGGCCACAGGATCGCTTTAGAGCATTGCTGAAGCACATCGTTGCTACTGAGCGTTTCACCAGTTTGGTGTGTGCAGAGCTAAATGGTAAGAGGGGCTTCTGGCTGCGTGGTGCGTAACTTCAGCAAACCTCGTTGTCCGAAAACATGAGGCTCATGTCCAAGAACTTCAGCGCGTTACCTTCTGGTACTTCGTGAGTTATCTGAAGGGTTTTCAGGCAATCTTCGAACACTGACAATGTTGATCGCACATCATTGTCAAAGCTACACGCACCCTTACGAAGGACAACCAAAAAATCATCCACGAACCCGTACATTTTGACGACATTTGTTGACGCCTGCCCGTCCTGCGGACAGACCTCTACTCTAGCTCACATGCTCTAGGAGTGCGGGTCCGCTTACCCCAAGTTCAGCAAGGAGGAGTGGACCTCTTTCTGCGTAGCCCCGCTCTAGACAGGCAAATACTGGCATTCCGGCGTGCCCGCTACCGGACCGGTGGGCTAGACCTCCCGGTCCCGACGTAGGACCTACCGGTGCGGTCGCGGGCACGCCGGACTGCCAGGATTTGCCTTTCTAGAGCGGGGCTACCCAGAAGAGACCCGCCAGCACCCGGTCGATCCGGCCCAGAAAAATATCGCTTAGCCCTGGAGCAACACAAGACCCTATACAGACACCCTTTTTTTGTATGAAGGTTTTGCCGTTCCAGGAAACATAGGTGGACTGCAGATACATCGACAACAGGTCGAGAAACCGTTGCATTGTTACTCCACTTTCATTTTCAAAGGCTATTACACCAAACTCAAAAATGCATTCTTCGACACACTCCAGGACTCGGTCATGTGGCAGGCAGTAATAAAGGTCTTTGATGTCTACAGAAAAACCATTAAATGTACAGTGGTGGTGCTGTGTCAAGAAGTCACACACCTCTTCAGAGATTCTGGTACGAAAGGGATCCCCAACGTCCACCAGCTGAAGGTGTTTCTGTAGAAAGAGACCTACGCCTTTCTGCCATGTGTGCCGTTCTGACACTATCACTCGAAAAGGCATCTCCTGCTTACGTGTTTTCACGGCAAAAAACATGTCTAGCCCAGTTTGGTGCATTTTTCAATTTGTTTGGACAACCCTGATCAGTTCATTTGTTCACATAGCTTGCGAGGCTTCGCCTTAACAGCTTCTAGCGATACATCTGATCGCGTGAACATTACACCATCAATCGCTGTCATTGCCTTCTCAAAGACAGGGTCGTCTGTACAGGGAGTACCTCTACAACAATGTGCACCGCGAGCATGTTCCCACGTTTGTGAAAAAGAAACGGTGGCGTGACTATTGTGCACAGATCGACCGGACTGCGGAAAGCCTCAGGATGTCGTCTCTCGCCTTACTTTGCATGAATCACCCTCAGAAGACGCAGGCCTCAAGCAGTGCCATCCACACTTCAAAGGACATTTCGCTACCTGACCATGTTCGACGCACGCTCAGCCTTGGACCAGAGTGTCGGTGGAACCTGTGTTGTACGGACCTAAGCTGCTATCCCTAATGCGGAGAGTGACTAGTGCGGCATCAGAAAGTGAGAGGGACCAGTGTATCTCGGAAGGCGTCGAAGTTCTGTTACATTGAGGACCTGTCCGTCATTGGTTACCTGTTAAAGGCGTCGTGTCATATCTGAAATACCACAACTTGTGCATCGTCCCGTCTGACAAAGAAGGTGGGTTTGGGGTTTTTTCGCATGGCTTGTTCTTTTAGAAGGCAATGACACCGATTGATGGTGTAATGTCCACGCGATCTGATGTATCGCTTGAAGCTGTTAAGGCGAAGCCTCGGAAGCTTTGTGAACAAATGAACTTATCAGGGTTGTCCAAACATATTGAAAAATGCACCAAACTGGGGCTAGACATGTTTTTTGCAGTGAAAACACATAAGGAAGGGATGCCTTCTCGAGTGATAGCGCCAGAACGGCACACATGGCAGAAAGCCTTAGGTCTGTTTCTACAGAAACACCTTCAGCTGCTGGACGTTTGGTATCCCATTCGTACCAGAAACTCCGAAGTGGTGTGTGACTTCTTGACAAAGCACTCCCACTGTACATTGAAGGGTTTTTCTGTAGACATCAAAGACCTTTATTACTCCCTGCCACATGACCGAGCCCTGGAGTGTGTCGAAGAATGCATTTTTGAGTTTGGTGTAATAGCCTTTCAAAATGAAAGTGGAGTGACAATGCAAGGGTTTCTCGACCTGTTGTCGATGTATCTGCAGTCCACCTATGTCTCCTGGAACGGCAAAACCTTCATACAAAAAGGATGTTTGTATAGGGTCTTGAGTTGCTCCAGTGTTGAGCGATCTTTTTGTGGACCTGATCGACCAGGTGCTGGTGGGTAGATTGATGTAAACAAATGTCGTCAAAGTGTACAGGTTCGTGGATGATTTTTTGGCTGTCCTTCGTAAGGGTGCGTCTAGCTTTGACAATGATGTGCGATCAACATTGTCAGTGTGCGAAGATTGCCTGAAACCAACTTCAGATAACTCACGTGGTACCAGAAGGTAACGCGCTGAAGTTCTTGGACATGAGCCTCACGTTTGCGGACAACCACGTTTGCTGGAGTTACGCACCTCGTAGCCAGAAGCCCCTCTTTTCATTTAGCTCTGCACACACCAAACTGGTGAAACGCTTAGTAGCAACGATGTGCTTCAGCAATGCTCTAAAGAAATCCTGTGTCCATCACGTGCCGAGCGCTGTGGAGGCGCAGGTCTCTGGGCTGAGACGGTCAGGGTATCCTGAACACGTCATTGTGGCAGTCGTTGAGGCTGTCCGCAGCTGTGAGAAACAGGCAATAAAAGCGGCCGAAACAACTGAGAATGACTGCAACGAGCGCCGTAAGACGGCGGTTATACCGTATTTGCACGGTATCGTAGATAGGCTAAAGGAAGTAGGGCAGAGGGCTCGCGTTTGCATTGTAATATCCGCACTAATCAAGCTCGAGAGGCTCTGCAGAGATACATGTCCTGTACAAAAACAACATACTGGTTGTAACGTTGGACACCAAAAACAAGTACGTGAAATGCGATAGAGGGGTTGTGTGCCGTGTTCCGTTAGCCTGCGGAAGGGTATACGAAGGGCAGACCGCAGACGGCACGGTGCGTCAACTCCAGGTTACGTGAGCATCACAATAACGTACACAAAAGACAGGATGGGAACCTCTCGACTCACTGCGGTGAATGCCCCAAGTGTGAGCCATACCCTAAAAACTCTGTGATATTGTTTCACGACTCTGATAAGCCCACGCGTGAGATAGTAGAGGCAGCTGAAATGCAAGTAGGCGATTTCGAGTGTGTCAGCACGACACCAGTAGCCTTGTCCGATAAGGAGGCAGCGTTCTTAAACAAGAACTGGTCATGGTAATGACTGACACGTGTGGGACAGTGGCAAGGGATTCTGTTATTTTAATTTGTGTACAATCGTAACCATTTCTGTATCTCTGGTATTTTAGCTGCTATATATTTCACCCTGATTCAATAAAATTCAGTTGGAAGTAGCGCGTGTCCTTGTCTTCTGTGTCCGTGTATTTTTCTGCGCTTAAGATGAAGGTTATAAAATTGGCGCAGCTTGCACTGGGGGTACAAGCCTGGAGACACAGCGGAACTAAGGGACAACCTAGCTTGCTTTCCCCCTTGTATCTGCTGTCAGTGTGGGGAATACACTGGAAAAGCTTTGTAAAATCCGGTCCCACCCCTCTGCACTTAGCCTAGACTAGCAAGCAAGAACATCGCAAAAACTAACAAAACTCAGCAAGGCCTCGCAAAACCTAGCAAAACCTAGCAAGACCGGTATGGAGCTAGGTCGACCCCCATCTCCGCGGCTTTTTTCCGCAACTGAACACCTATTTCACACCCCATCAACACCCCACAGAGAAAGAATGGTTGTTCCAGTCGGTCAACACCACTTTTGCCACACAAAAAGAGTGTAAAGCTTCAAGTTGGGGTGTTCGAACCTAAGACTTCTCAACACCCTTACTCCACTTATGCTACACCTTTTTAGGCAATAGGGGTGTAAAAATGTTTAGTGTATGTCGATATTGTCTTTTTTTTTAAATTTTAATAAGTTCAAATTAATGTTTCACGTGCCAAAGCTAAACTTGGGCCATGAGTAGCACCGCATATGGAAACGAGTGATCATATAATACGAACCATTCATTTTGTTTTTAAATACATCTTTCGAGATAGGGATCAGGGTATGAGGGGATGTCTCGTACTTCTCAGTGGAATTATGCATGCATGAATGGCCTTAATCATAATCAATCAACAGCTTAACACCTTTTCCACACCCTTTGAACACCCTACAAAAGACCAAGGGTGTTAAGGTTGGTCCACAGCCTTTTTGCCACAAAAAAAGAATGTATAAGCTTTGTTGAGCTTTCAAGAAAAAGGGTGTAATGGCTTCCTAACACAATTTTTCCGCTTACACTGCACCTTGTATGGCCAAAAATGGTGTAAACAAGCGTAGTGTGTGCGCAGCGAAACGTGGTGCTAACCGCGAATGTATTCCACGTGTGCTGACTCACAATACACAACAATGAAATTTACAACGACGACGAACGACTAGAAGGGTCCCTAACAGAATCGCGCGCGCATTCTGGATACCTGACACAAGGCGTTAGGGAAACAACACACTAGCAAAACCTACTACGGCTCAATAGACATTCTTTAAAGACGCGACTTTTTATTGTGCGACCTAACGCTATAGCTCTGGCCCTTCTGTCTGTCTGTCTGTCTGTCTGTCTGTCTGTCTGTCTGTCTGTCTGTCTGTCTGTCTGTCTGTCTGTCTGTCTGTCTGTCTGTCTGTCTGTCTGTCTGCCCATTCAGTCCATCCCGTGGAAAAACAGGCGAAAGAGTTTTTGAAAACGAAATACATATGGACAAGACTTCCAAATTACTAAAGCTGCTGGCATGGCTCACACGTGTCAACATTGTTCAGCGCAAAGGGAAACTCAGGCTTACTTTAACAAAATGCAAATTCAGAACCGACCACACCAGCATTCTTTTAATTAGGAATACTAATTTGATTGGCTGTTGGGATAGGAAATGGTAACGCGTTATAGCGTGGAAGAAAGGCGACATAAAAGCAAAGACTAAAACAAACACAAACAGAAAGAAGAGGTCGAATAGATGGCGCATACCTAGTGTAAACGGGGGAAAATTGTTTCATTAGGGAAACCTGTATTGCATTCAAGATGAGCGCGCGAGAGGGAACAGGAAAAGGGTGAAAAAGTGAGAGAGAAGGTGTCTCGAGAAAGAGGCGACAGAAGATTCTTCTTACCATGACATTTTCAGCGAAGTAAACAGGGATGCGTCCAATTTTTGCTCCTGTTACCCGATTTTGTTTGGGATTACTTAAAACGTAATTTTTAACTGCATTCATTACCGCTTCAAAACCCCCAGCGTATCGACAATCGACGCAAATTATGCATACATCGTTAATTCTTTGCGTGTCGCTGTTTTTTTTTGTGTGTGTGTGTGTGTGTAAAGAACAAAATGTCAAGTAACAACGCAATAAGGCCAAAACAGGTAAACGTTCGAAGTCGAAAGGCACCAAACAGCTGCGGGACACCTCGGGTCTTATTTTCTTTAAAGGTAACAAGCGATAAATGTCAAGCTTACTTTTGTTGACGTTAAAGAAAAAACAAAGATAACAGGGAGAAGGCCGCCACGGTTTGATCACAGTCTCGCAAAGCTTAAGCGATGCAACAACAGCCGCTCGACCTCTCGGCGCTTGAGCAGAGCGGGTTAATTAGAATTTTCTCTGTGCCGCCGAGCAGCGCCCAACGCTTCGTTGTAGGAAATCGATTGAGCACACGGCCGGGAGCCGACGGGAACGACGCACCGCAAAATAAACCCAACAAGGAAACAGGGAGTTGGAGTTCGGAGGATGCAACGCTAACGCTTTCAAGAATCACGCTAAGCGAGGAGGGGCGCGGGAGAGAACGCAAATATAGAGGGCGAGGGGGACTCCCAGAAGGAGCGGAAGCTGCAGCGCTCCTGGGCCAAACGGCTTTGGTTAAATTGCAGGCCGTCTCAAAAGGGAGTCATCCCCTACGCTGGTTTGACTCCCCCGCTCGCGTGCAGCCGGTTAGATTTCGGCTCATCTGGCGACGAGGGGCTTTGTAGCAATAAACACCTGATTGGTTCGCGCGCGTTGCAGGGTGAGGCTGATTGTTACGAGGCGTGCAGTACGCCGGTTGTGAGCGAATCGTGAAGGAGCGGGCCAGCAGTTCTTGACCACTCGGGAACGGCTTTGCAAACGACTGTTTGATAGCGCGGAAGTTAGCGTTGGTGATGGCTGCAGTATTTAGAGGAAATGAAAATGAGGAAAGAAGTGCAGTTGCCACAAGTTTTTTAGATTGCCGGCGTGTGTTCCGCATAATTTACTGAAGGATGCAGAACTTCTCGAGGGCATCCAGTTCTTAGTGATTAAAATTCTACACTTGTTTTGTTCTGTATATGCTTCGTTTTTCACTACGCTGTTAAGTCTTGGCCGTTAAGATATTATTTTGTGTATGTTGACAGCGGGGGGTGGTTATGTGCGCCGTTTTATTGCCAAAATGTCCCCACAATGCAAACAGGAGCGCGAGTTTCAGCTGCATCATGTATGTATGTATGTATGTATGTATGTATGTATGTATGTATGTATGTATGTATGTATGTATGTGTTATGTATGTATGTATGTATGTATGTATGTATGTATGTATGTATGTATGTATGTATGTATGTATGTATGTATGTATGTATGTATGTATGTACCTTTTATGGCGCAAGTACAGATTCGCCAAGTAGCTCCAAGGTGGCCATCTGATATATTTAGGGTTTGCTGAAATATCTATTACATTAGCGCAGAATTATTAAAATTTCCAAATATACGCGTCTAGACCTGTAAAATGCGAAGATCATCCTGAATATAAAGGTGGCAATAGTAAATCAGTGAAATGCGTCTTGAACACCGAGGCATATGCGCCGAGATTGAGGACCTCTGCAGATCCTCTCAAGACGAATGGCTACTTACGCGGAAGCCACGCTGCCTGCAGAATAAAGGGGCTAAGTGTATGAAGTACCCTTATCGTTTTGTAGGTGTGTTTTCTTAGGCGCGTGTTCTGGAAAGTGTCACCTGACTCTTAACCAATATGGTCGTTCAGACAGCCAGCTTCATGGTAGGCTTAACATGTTTCGGTATCCATTGTATAATTTCCGGTCAGCCAGCATACCGTATGGCCGATCATGTCATGTTGCTAGCGGGCAAATGCATCTTTCACGTACAACGATAATGGCGCAAGGTGGTCAGTCTTACACCTTCCCCACCGAAACTTTACCAAGTAGCTATCGAGAGTACCTTGGTATTGTATTGTAGTCGGCATATGAGCTTTGTATTGACCATTTTGTAGAACACCTTGCAGTGGCAGCTGGTGAGGGCAACGGAATCATTGCAGTGGAATCTTGTTGATACGATTATGGTATAATACGGTTTTTGGCTTAATACGCTTTTCTTTTTATTACTGGCCAAAGTCTCTCTGAAATAATACATCTTTGTTCGTGTAATACGATCATATTTTTGCCACAAATTGATAATACGATCGCGAAGGTGGATCTTGACCGACTTATCTGGAGATCTTACGTTTACTCTTCGCTATACTAGCTCGAACCGCTTTCCAAAAAGGCATGATCTGTATGTTGCAGAGCAGCTGGAGCCGTGGAAATGCCGGTTTTGCGTCGAAAACATCGCTGCCAGGCCTCGCCGCTCCGTCCAATGGTGATGATACTTTAGGCAATACACTGGGCCATCTTGCGAAACGTATCATAATCGCACCGTAAGACGTCCTGCTTACATGCCTCAAGGAAGTTAGAGCGCCAGGAGACAACGCCGAAGGGTCAGTTCTACGCGAAAAAGTTAACATATCCGCGCTCTTTTTGCACACTGAAGACTTCCAAGCATCCGGCGGCTGATTCACCGGTTTAAGTGCAACACAAATTTTCGTATCAAAACAGCGCCCAGGGAAGCGAAAAACGCCGCTAGCTTCTTATTTACTCGGCAGAAAAATGCAGCCCTCGACGTTCAAAAGAAGAAAGTGCAGCACAAATTGACCAGCAAGTTTCACGTCGCTCAGTAAACGGGACTTTCTGACGGAGTATGCATATTTTTCTCCTGTTTTTAACCTTTTTGGATAATACGATTTTCGCATAATACGTTTTATTTTTCGGTTCCCGTGAAAAACGTATCAACGAGATTGCACTGTACTTGGTTGGGAAACCATATTTTTCCTGTGTTAGTGTTGTCGCGACAATTGTCGCTTTTTATGTCCGCCGATAGCGTCCAGCACACCATATTTTAGTAAGTAAAATATTCGAGTATTCAGGATTTCGGCATCGCTGTTGAGTCATAGGGTATGTGTTTTGGTCAGCGCCTGGCCCTGATGTCCTGCATGTTCCCGAGCAGCACTAAGCTACTGGAGGAAAGACGACTAGTGGTAGCAGTCATGTGATCGCTTCTTGTGACACATAGACTTACCCTTGTAAGAGTTATTCATCGTCATCATCATCCTGGTTGTGCAACGCAGGACGAAGGCCGCTCCCAAAGAAAATTCGTTTGGGCGGTTCTGATAGACGGAGTCGGCATTTCTTGTCCCCAGTGGCGTGGTCCCTTGCCGCAGAGTGCGCCCTTGGGCTTGCACGGGTGGTCCTCACCCGGTGTCTCTTCGCTGCAGAGTTTGCATATGTTATTATCCGGGGCTGGGCAGACATCCACGCAGTGTCCTAGTAGGCCGCATCCGTCCCAGATTTCATGGCGCGCTCTGTGAAAGAAGCACGGGTACTCAGCACCCGCGGTAGCAGATGTAATGCGGGACCGTTTTACCCTCGAAAACGATAAGGACAAAGTTGGTCGGCCCATGCGTCTTGCCTGAAGGATGGTGGGATTTTTCTTGTATACCATGCTGTTCGTGATGTTTGACGTACTGTCGTAGTCTGGAATATTATGAATTACCCCCTTCTCGGGGTCTTCCGGTGGTGCCGCATACGCGGTACCTCGTACATCTTTCCTCCAATGTGGAGTGCCTTCATGTCGTTGTATTTTTTGGCAGGTTGCATTCTCCATCATCATCATCATCAGCGACTATAAATCAGCAATTTAAATTTCTCACGAGGACACATATAAAGGGAGGCCTCCGCAATCCTGAATTTTGGTCTTCACCTCGAAAACCGGACAGGCAAGGTCAACTTAATTTGAATCACCGCCAACTCCGACCTTGCTGGAACGAGCCTGCGCACGAAGCCGCTCTAGGCTTTACCGACCGAGCGCACGGCACTGCCATTGCGGAACTCGTCCCCATAGGCTGTTGTCGTACAGAGACATCACCGGTCATTATAGTTTAGGCCGGGCCCGCTACCCACCCGCGCACCCATCCCTCACTGAGCGGCATTCGGTGGTCTGGCGACTCCTACAGACCCACTCGTATTCAAACCCACTTGTGTATAGCTATTGCTATCCAGGGCACTACTCCTCTGAGTGTCATAGATGTCAGGAACGAGCGGACCTGGCACAAATATTATGGCAGTGTCCGCAGGCGATCACAAATGGCCGCACAAGCCCTAACAATGGGGAGTGGGAGACCGTGCTGCTCAGCTCCAGCCCGGAAGATCAACTCTTGGCCGTCCAGCTGGCTGAGGACGCTGCCAGAGCCCACGGGCTCACGGCCGACGACTAAGCAACACAGCTGGCAAACATATTAAAGTTTACTCTCTCTCTCTCTTTTGGGCGGTTCTGTGGCAAATGTACTTAACCAGGATTAGTTAATCCTTCTTTGGTGAGGAAATGCTTATTTGTGTCCCAGGGATCCTAACCTAGTATGGGTGCACCTCTCTAGAACAACCTCTCGTGCATTCGGTGATGTTTTGACGGGTCCGAGTTATTATAGTGTATAAATATGTTTGCTTTAAAACCTGGGTAAGTATTAAAAATTTTTTGCGAGTCTTTCAACATCATCTGTCTAATGGTCCCGTTCAGTGCTGACTAGAGGAGAGTTCTTGTCGGTTCATTTTTTTCCTTATTCTATTTTAAACCTTGCGCGTGTGTGTACAAGAAATAATTAGGTAATAGGAGGCGGGTAACGAGTATCGTCGAATTCGTTTTCTGATTTCTGTAGCCCTCTTGAAATCGATCAGGTTTTGATTTGCTTGGTAGCTGCGGAAATCACCCCGTACCTCGCATGCATGTCGATACTTTTCACTCCGCCAAGTCCTTCCAAAGTTTCGAGGGCACTGGAGGTATGTGGAACCGAGTTTGGCCAGCATGCAGGATATGTAAATAAGTCACAAGATTTACGACTATCTGTTTTATGAATGTCCATGAGAATAGCCATTCCTTGTTCCAATATTACCCGTTCCGAGGGAGTTTGTTTATATTTTAAAGCGAAGAGTTTTGCAGTTGGACGGGTGACGTCCTGTCACAAAAATTAATGAATTTTCCCATAGGCAGGTTAGTCGACCGAAAGCTCTGATAAGACCTCTGTAGCCACGGTGCGTGCGTAAAACCAGGCTTTCACAGTGTCAAACGGGTTACTTGAAAATCGCGAAAAAGGAGCAGTTCTTGATAAGACAGTACATGCACCTATCATGAAGAAGTACAGTGGTATACCTTTATCTCATAAACCACGTGTCGGCATTCGTTTACACCGTTCGTAGACGCATTTACTTAGTGCGTGCGGAAAATCGTCGTATGGGTTCGTTCTTCCTAGGGGATTAGGGCTTCCAAGGTTTGACACACTTTCAGCGAAGGTTGAACCCACTTTTAGCGAAGGTTGTGCCGCACTTCTGAGGCCGTTTTGATGTCAGAAAACTTCCGTGCTTCTCTAAACTTTCTTTAGCAAGGGATAGCAAATATTCTAGTAAACAGAGTTCTTAAGATTCTATTGAAGTACTTTTGCTGGCTGCCTAAATAAATAGTTAAGTTAAGCTACTAATTACTAGAAAAAACTGATTCACAGCTACTAAACTACTGAAGAACTAGTTAAACATACTAACTTAGGGCAGTTTGATTAATTACAAGTCTCTACCATGCACAGCTGCTCAGGCTCAAACATCGAATACTCGAGTTGTAAGCAGACAAACTGGAGTTGCGTTCAATTGTTTATGTTTCTTTCTATGTCTAGCCTGCGCACCATTAGGATACCTACACTGTGTGACGATTTCAAGCTTGACAAACATTTCTGAACAAACTACATCTAAAACACGGACATCTTAAGGAGAGGTCAATCCTCAACCTCTTGCCTTACCGGACGCCCACGCACGCGGGGTACAATGGCAAACTTCCGAGTGCTCTTCTCAAAGGAAACGGTGTTTCGTGTTCCGTGCTGAAGGGTACTTACAACATATCCTGCTCTTTACTTGCCGTTTTCTTTGTGCTCTTCTTTCATAAAGTCATTTATATCTATTTATCGCCGTCTGAACAGTATCATTCAGGCCACTTCGTTCAGGGAACATGTTTTTTCTTTAATCAGGACCTTTCTCCCCTTGTTATTTTCTCCCGCGTGGCTGAGCTCATTGGTCCAGATGTTGTGTTGCTAAACTGACGGTATCAATCTTCCGTGCCTCGTAAACTTTTCGTTCGAAGCAGCATTCCGCTTCCCTGCTGGCGGCGACCAAGTGTCTAATGCCCGAGTAAAAAAAAATGTTCCATTCACAATGAAATCACAACAGCGTTTATTGGTGTCTTTTCTTGTACACACAGTGTTCGATTTCGTACTTTTTGTTAACTTTCACGTTGTTCGAAAGAGAGTGCAATCACAAAAGGACCGAAAAAGACCATGCCATGCTTCGCTACGTTCGTCTACTTCACCCAAGGCAGCGTCCAACCATGCTCAGTGCCTGGTTACGGGTGAGCAAGCCTACTAAAAAGCAACTCCTCGATGTCGCTGTTCATTTGTGCTTCGTTTTAGGAAGCGACCGTTACAGGTTTTACTAGCTGTTTGCTCCCCATTGGGTAGCAAAACCGAATGTTTCTTATACGCTTCCGGCGTTTTCATTCCCCCATTTAATTCGCGAAGGATACCAAGACCCGCAGATTCTTGTACTTAATGCCACCGAGGAGACCGTCCCGGTACTTCTCAGCATTTTTTCTACCTTGCAAAGTTTCCAAAACAGAATTAGCAAATGTAGGAGCAACTACACTAAAGTGCTTCTATTTCAAAAACCTGTTCTTGATTGTTTTTTTTTTCATTCCAAACAGTCAACCCGTCTGGTACAGTTCATCCGACCAACCAAAATGTTGTACGACATGGCCGAGCAGCAGTGAGCCACTCAATAATCCCTCTTCCACATTGCTGCTGACCTATCAATTGCAAACTGTTCTCCTTACTTGCTCAGACACACGATTTTGCGTGAGTTGGCGCGTGAAGACTTCAGCCACCTTGAAAATTTCATGCTCCGCAAACCCGCCAACCGTGCTGTGTATTGCATTTTTACATTCGCCCCGCGTTTTCTACCGAGTTTTCTCGGCTCCTGCAACCCGAAAGTACTTCAATAGATAAAAATGAAACCCGTGCGCCATGTTGACCTTCCCAGGCCGGCCGCCAGCTTCGCCACCCCAGCCGCACCAGGGGACAGTTTGTTTTCTTGGCGTGCTCAGTATTTTTTGATAGTTTTTAGAAAAGGATTGACTTCCTATATTGTCGCGTTTAAAATATTCACAGCTGCGGGACACAAACAAGCGTTTTGCGGCATTGGTCCACAGGTTCCTCACTGTTTTAACACAGTTTATTCGATGGGTTCAATTCATGTCAGACGATGGGTTGAACAAACGTAACCATTTAAACATGAAATAATCATTCTGGACTTTTGTTAAAGCGTTCGTGTTTCGCACTTAAGCACAGTGAACCCTTGTGTGCAGCATTTTACCGAAGTCCTCTAACCTAGGTCATGAATGTCAAGATCTCCGGTAGTCAAGGTAATATTTTGTATATTATGAGTACTCGGCTATGTGCGTTCTAGTTTGTTTGCAATGAGCAATCAGCAGTGTTTTCCCGGTACCGGCAGTTGGCCCCAGTTCTGTTTAAATTACGTACCTCTTCCTACAAAATATAAGGATTAGCACCCTAAAATTATGTTATGATAGTTCCCTTTACAAGGCAAATATTTTAAATATTTTATTTTTGCCACGCATTTATATGCACGTAGCAGCTTCACAGCAACACTGCCTGCTAACCAATAAATACATCTTGAACCACAAAAATCAACATAACACGGGTAAGACCATAAAGTTCACTCAGCCAAACAAAAGCAAATGCAACAACACTGCACACATTGGCAGTAAACACTGGCAAGACAATGCAAATTGGTACGCACTCTCCAACATAGGCTTTAAGTGCATCAAGTACCATCCGCTCCGCTCGCGACGAGAACAATAAGCACTTTTAAGTCGTTCTTCTTTAATTCGAAGATTCAGAAGCAGTAGAATCCAAAAACTACAACACCCAGAAGCATGGCGTGGTCCGTTTCCCCGTAGATGTCACTGAGGCTACATCCTACAAAGAAGGAGTGGATTCAACGTCGCTGTATTCCACTCTGGCTGAAGCGGTGTTTTGGCGGACGGGCGACAAGAAGATAGACTGAGATGGATAGAAGGGAAAAAAAGAAGTAATAACTTCTGGGTAATGTCTCAGTTGCAATACGGGCTCATCCCTTCCCGTTCGCCGCTCATCATCGGTAAACCAGGATTCACACTTAGAGGCAGCCTGTTTACACACTTGGCTCGACGCGACAACGGCGGCCGCTCTGTTTTCTTGGCGATGAAACACGATATTGAAGTCAGGAACAAGTAAAGGAGAATCGATGGCGCAAGATCCATCCGACCGAAACCCAAGCAGAGCGCCTTAGGGGTAAGCATAACGCGTAAAAACTTGGGTTTCCCGCTATGTACACACATCGCTTTCTGTCACCGCACTCCTCAAAAGCTTGAAAAGGAGACACATTGCAGCAGTTTTATTTCTTCATCGATTCAGTGGCACTTTGAAGTGAGGAGCCACAGAGGCCATAAACATCTAACTACGGCAAGAAAAGTACAAGCATGAGATCGAAGATATTACTTCCGATTTGCAGTTTGTAGTTTTCACTACCTAGCATTGAAAGTAGCCTTTAAACAATAGACGCCGATGTAGGAGGGCTGTGGCCGGTAGAGTGGATGACTATTCTTCGCACAGTATTAAAAATGCTAAAGCTCGTTTGGCCTGTTACAATGCTTATGAAACTGAATCTTTTTATTCCTAGGATCTGCATTGTTTTGAACAGTGAGCGCTTGTTGTATTCTTCTGGTATTTCGGTGTGGTTGGGAGCATTCAAGTCCACTGTTAAATCGGACAGTTCGACACACACAAATAGACAAAACTTGTTCTCAGCAAAATGTTGTAAGCCGTTTTGGCTTGTGATAAGCAGTAAGCTTATACATGTACATTTTCTCTCATTATGCGCAATGGTAAACACTCATTAACTGATCGACTTGCAGAATAACTAGATCAGGCATCTGTACATCTACATGAAATAAATTCGATCGATTCTTCATTGTGGTGAGCAGATAATCAGTTTCCACTTCGCAGATTAACTGGATCGAGCATCTACAATTCGCAATGGTGAAATTGTAAACAGCTTTATCATGGTATAATCAGGGACTTGGCTCTAGTCTTTCGCGCCTTATTTCTATTTTCCCCCAAAAACAGAAACAGTCCATTTCCTTGTTTGGAAACACTGTACTCACTTAACATTTGACCTTTCCGCCCACGCGGCTATGTTTAGCTAATGCGACCTTCAATCCGACGTTGTCTGGAACTGTGTCGAATAAAGCCTGAGCAACTGACCCGACGCAATAAGGCGCACTGATTGAAACAACGCTAAGATGAATCCGCCCTCCGGCGTGGGGGTTCATTAGCTACTGTATCGCAGTGCTGATTGGCTCGTATTAATTAGTTTAATGGTGCTCCTGGCGGGAAATAATTTAATTGTTTAGAGTGGCGAAAACCAATCCCGTTCTCCATCCTAATTGGCTGCCGTCCTCGACATGCTTCCTGGGCTTGCTTGCATGCCATTTACATGCTATAGTTTATTTTTAACTTCCCGTGAGAGACATGTTGTAAATAAGGATAATTGAGCAATGTTCTCCCTTAAACGGCTTAGATTTGATATGCGGATGGTTCAGCAATAATTGTTTCTTGGGCAGTTCTTCGCGTAAACTGTAACACACATTCGTTTCGACTCAGATTATTAAACAGAACTCCCAATCCCAAGGCGAACTGGGGTCTGTAGGCCAAATTTATGTGTTTTGCAGAAATGTTTTTTCAACAAAGACAGACACCCAATATACCATTAAACAAGAGTGGCTTCGTAATACGAATATGGACACATTAAAACTCAATACACATCGGAATTCGTTATTTTACCTTCTAGAAATTATTTCCTTCCAGAGTACCACGGTACCGCTTTTACAAGAAGTTCTGGAACGTCTTGATAGAACCCCATCTTCAAATAATTTTTGACAGATGAATCAATCAGAGGAGTGAAAAGTACAGCGAAAGTTACGTCTAATTTCAGTATGAGCGCATAAAGTGCGAAATATATTCAATTCTTGATGTTTGCACAGATACAAGTGGCGACATCCGGTGCCTCTACTGTCGCTTCTGCCTCAGAGCCACATGATGAGCCAATGATCTTCGTTTCGTCTCAGTAATATCATTACCCTGTCTGCTACTAAATTACAAGCGGTGCTTCAACCGTATATATCTCTACGTGTAAAGGCCTAACCATCTGGCCTCTTCGAATGAAGCCGCGTTGCAAGCTTTTACTTTTACGTGTATTTTGTGAGGGAGTTTGAAGTAGCCAGCTTTGTTATTTTTCTAAAATCACGACAGCATCAAACATTACTTACAGTGCACACAATAATTTAAAGTAAAACAACCTCATCGTCTCTTAGGGGTATAACGCCGGCGCACCAGACACTTTCTTTTCGGCAGTGAGCATAGTAGTCAGATATTGGCGGCCCAAGAAAAAAGCAGATTCTTCTTCGGAGGGCCTGGAAATCACTCAAACATTGAATTACTCTCATACGCCGTAATTAATTCAACCATCTGTATATTCAAATAAATGTTCCACCACTGTAAAAAGCTTCAGATAAATGCCTAGCGAAATGTACATTTCATCGATTTAAGAACAGCGGATCGATATTGCAAGTTTGTTTTTCTTTTGTCCTTCAACGCCCAACGAATTACCATGGCTCCCTGGAAAATTCATCTGCAATACCCGTTATAGCTTGGTTTGTCCCACATTACCAGTTCCCACACTAAGAAAGCAACAGAATACAATAATCTAAACAAATGAGCGTATTCGAATCCAAGGCGGTTTCACCAAACTTCTTGCCAGTAGTTTTGTCGCTACAACAAAACTAAAACTGCCATCCAGTACACGACTCATTGCATGCTTTACTTTCAGGTAAGCCATAAAAGAAAGCCCTCCCGGAATAACGGCGAGTTGAACACGCAAGATTGAGTCATATTACTATGATTTTCCCTCTGGGTAAACACTACTAATTTCGTGGCTCCCCTTAACAGTTGTTCTTTTTATGGCTCTATTGTTTTTCGTAAACACAAGCGTGACTAAAAGTGCATGTTACAAAGTTTTTTTTGACAATTCTCACTTCCATATAAGGCGAACACAAGCTAAGTATTGCACAAAGACACCTTCAAGCAACAAGCAGCCCAAACGTTTTCAAAACGAGCAACAAAGTGAAATGTTGGCAAGAACGCTGTATTTTCCCTTAATCCTATTATTCATATTCGGCAGACGTTGAAAAGGAGCGCCAGATGGACCTTTTGCTTTGGTACTTTTTTCACGTGTGTCTGAGGCCACGGATTTGCATGGGGCGTAGTCAAGTAGTGCCAGATATACTCATGTTATCGGAGCCTGCAGTTTTGACGATAAAATCAACTCTTCAAAACATATTCTTTTACAGAAGTCTATTTCTACACGAATCAATTTCTATTTTTCTAAGCATTTGTGCTCACCTTTCGTATTTTTGTCATGCAAACATGCCAAATGCTGTCCTTCAAGAAAACGCAATGTTCAACCTTGATTTGATCTCATTGACCTCGGTGCAATACGCGTACGCTGTTTTTGCTTTTTAACCACAAACGACAACCTGAATCATACAAGTTATTATGTTGCACCAACCAGGCACCCCTTTGTTAACGCAAAAAGAAAAAACTGCTCCACAGGAATGGAAGTCTCACATAAGGTGATGAGCACAAAATCAACGGCGATCATCCCGACTGCTGCGACGAATCCAGGCCAAGAGGCACAGGAAAATCAAATATCTGAATTCGATGCCCAGGTCAACGCAAGGACCTGCGAGAAAGACTTGGGACCATTCCAAAAGACGCCAGGATAAATCAAGCTCAAAGCAAGAGTCACGATAAAGCTGTCCTCGGAAAACGTTTCCCCTGCTGCACCGACAGGACACTCATCGTGAAGCGAACTCCTTTTGGTTCCGGCGGACCTTCACTTGACATTACTTTTCTTTCTCCTGTCAATGTTAGTTCTCTTGATGTGCTTTGTTCTTGCAGTGTTCTGTGCTCTTGAAGCATGAGTGCTCTTTCTGTGCTTGACGGCTGAATCTGAAAACACTCCCCGCTGATTTGCATTGCGTCCAACTGTGTCTTTGTTAGGTCTTACGTTTCTCCTGACTTTCGATCCCCCAAATTTTCTTCTGTTTTTCTGCAGCGTTTCACATAGGTGGCAGATCATTGAGACTCCACTGCTCTCCTTTTATTTTTGTCGGGATTTTTCTTTACTTTTCAAATGGCGTTCAATACGATCGAGTGTTATATGTTACGCGAGGAGAAGTGAGTGAAGGGTTTATCTGGAGCCCGGCCCTTTCCATAAAGCAAAAAGGAAAAGAAAAGCAGTGCACATGAACTGTGCGCTTTCGGCCTGCTTTTCGCGTGGCGGAAAAAATCTTTTACCTAAGATATATCTCTGCTTGCGAAATATGTGCGAAACCCCGCGGTGCAAAATCGACTGTGTGAAATCGACTGAAATCCCTTTGCGACGACCGATTTGTCAGTCCTAATCGATATAGGCCAATATCTCAGCTCCAGTGAGGGTGCTGGGTGAGCGTTTTAAATCGACATTCCATCAATCTTTAAATCAATCTTCCTTGTTGGTCATTCCGGAATTTAATTGAAAAGCGATTGATTTTTGTTGTCGTTGCCACTGCTGCTGCTGTTTGAACACCGGGCATAGATTGAATTCATTAACTGAATTTATACTTTCAACGCAAAATCTTTCCGCGTAAGTTAACTAATGACGTATCTTGTTGGTATGGAGCAATCAAATGCCTCAGCTGTGTACACATACATCGGTTGGCGTACTAAGCAGTGCTTGTTTGTTAAATATCATTAAATGTTCGAAGTATGGTAGTTTTGAGAGCCCGTTTGAAAGCATGTGTTGTTCGTACCTGTGAAATGACCGACAACTTCAAGAACGTCAACGTTGTGAGTTTTCCTGCAACTTCTTAAACAATCATTAACCTGTAACCTTTCAACAGGCTTGTCCTAAAAGTCTGCCTCAATGGAACTACGCGTGTGAATGCGATGCATTACTGTTCATCCCTGAAGTTTATTTCATACAACTGCACAAAAGATGTCCACAGCTGGAACGGAATGCAATACAATGTTCACAGACCAATAACCATTACTACGAAGGGGTAAAATTGGTAAAACGTGTATACGAAAGGCAGCCAGTTGCACACTGCTTGCTAACAATTCCCTAGCTTGCAGCCCGTCCCATAAAACTTGCTTAAACATCATTCGGGAACCTGTTCAATCCTCAGGAAAATACCACACCCTCCAACCCGCACACGCCGCGAGAACAGCAGGGTTAGGTAAAAAACACGCACTGGCCAAAGTGCTTGGGAAGGCGACTAAAGCCTGTAAAAACACACGGCAGTCCGCTCGCAAGCTCGTCGTTTGTCTAGTAGACGCACTCGAGGTAATAACAAATTTAGGATCCTATAAAATTGTCGCTGAAGTGCGTCCTAACATTCCAATTTACGACAGAAAACAGGATTCAGACGACACATGTTTTATGCACGTCGTGCTGTGCCCTCCCAGATTTACACCATTTATTACCTTCAGTTTACGTAGGTGTATAATGGTTCTGTTGCAGTGAAGAGACCTGCCAACGTTACTGCCGGAGGTAATAATATGTAACACACTTTATTCGTCCGTTTTTTTTTTACACCGGTCTGCTCGACACCCTGGTCCTGAATCTATTTCCGGACAAAAGCTTTGCATTCTAGACTGTCTCTTTTCTCCCCAAAACAAAGTAATGATTCGTATCAAGTATTCACGAGGAAATGCGTCAATGGTAGACCGTAGGTGTACGTGTGGGGCAGCCTGAAGCAGCAGTCACCGACATCAACAATGATGCCCTGCAACCATACTAAACATCCTCAGTAAGGAAGCGTAAACAATAACTGACAATAACTGCAACAGGGGATTTTTGGACAGAGAAAAGCTCACCATCCGCTCAACACATGTCGCGAACATAATCATAGCGAAGACGCATGCGAGGAAAGCGTGCGAAAAAACCTCACCACATCCAGCTTACGTCCGGCTTACGCAGCGCATATTTTCCCGCATATACGAAGGAAACATTCTTCGAAAGCCCGCGCTTTCATATCAGCAACATATCGGCCTTGGGAGAAAGAGGGTAGCAGAAATCTGCTTGGGGACTTGTTTCGGGGTCAACAGCGTTTATGTTACGCTCCTCTCCGCCTTGTGACATAAAATTTGAACATGTCACGCCTACTTAACAAATATTTTCCCGAATATTACCCGTCGTGGTTTTGGCTCCCAATATGGCGACAAGTGCACTCATAGTTTCGTAATTGCGCGCGATCAGCGCCCTCTTATGACACACCTCACTATTCGCAACTAGAGTTACCCGTTATTCATGTGGCACGTCATGTGACTGTGCCTGCAGTGCCTGTGACGTCACAAGCCCAGCGAACATATTGGCTGGCTCATTCTGCAATGGCGAGCCGGTGTAGGCTTAAAAAGACAGGGGTGAGGTTGATGCTGATGCCGGCGGGTTTTTCTTCTCGGTGAAGCTTATGAGACTGCGCAGCTGGTCCTCTTGCGCGGTCCCTTGGCCCTAAACACGGGGCTGAGCTGATCCCGACTGAAGCTGTTCACTGGGAGGGACATTCTCCGGTTCTGTGTCGCCTTGGCAACCTTGCTCTTGAAATGGGCCTGGGCCAACAGCTCCTGCGGAGACGCGGCAAAGGAAGGACCAAAATGCAGGTTAGTTGTTCCTAACCGACTGAATGATTGATTGATTGATTGATTGATGATTGATTTGATTGATTGATTGATTGATTGATTGATTGATTGATTGATTGATGATATTGATTGATGATGATTGATTGATTGATTGTTGATTGATTGATTGATTGATCGATCGATCGATTTGATTGATTGTGTGACCGACCGACCGACCAACCGACCGACCATCGACCCGCCGACTGACCAACTTCCGGGAGGGGGTTTTATAGCTCCGTCAAACGCGGAATATTTGTACTTTGTAGTTCCGTCGAACACACAGTATTCGTACTAAAGATCAAGAAAATATGTAAAATATAGATCCGGTTAGCTTGACTGATGACATTAACCACCGAGGCAGCACTTCTAACATCCAATATTGGCAATGTGAACTTTCACCACATGTATTTAATAGTGTGGTGATTTGTGTGGTGAATAGTGTGGTGAATAGTGTGCTGAACTGAGACATTTCCTAATCATTTACAGCGAACCAGCCGCTAGGAAGCAACGTATTTTTGAAGCTTTGCCGTCAAAAAAACCTAATCTAAAATCTCTTAAAACAACTCTTCGCCGCAGAATACCTGGAAGACCCTGGCGATGTTGTTGTTGTCCTTGGCCGAGCACTCGACCCATCCGTGCTCCCAGTCGATGCAGACCAGGGGCTCGACCACCTGCGCCTGCACCTGCCTCTGCTCTTCCAGGTCTGTCTTGTTCCCTACCACAACGATGGGCGGGGCCTTGCGGGCGGACAGCACGTCGTCCCGGAGCTTGCGCACGAGCTCGAATGAGTCGCGGTCGTCCACGGCGTACACCAAGAGGAATGCATCGCCTGCAAGAGACAAGGCACGAAGGTTTTTATTTATTTATTTATTTATTTATTTATTTATTTATTTGTATTTTGACCTAATTATTCATTTTAGTAAAAACTACGAAAACTTTAGTATTAAACTCATGAAGCCGAATTTCCGCGAGTGATCCAGGCATAATGACACATAGAGAAACGGTTGCATTATAACAGATATGAGCTGCTAGAGGTGGGAACCATGACTGCACTGCACCGATGCAAAGTTCCTGTGGCAAGACGATATGGCTTCCCTAACTCAGAAAGGCTTGGCTACTCGAAGATTCCTGGGAGTCAAAGTAACGACAGGTATACCAATTTTCACCCGCGGTAATTATAAAGAAATACATTTAAAACAAGGCGCAATAATTGTACAATATCTTTAAAAGGAACTTTAAAATTTGGTTAGTATATTTTATCATCATCATCATCACCACCACCACCAACACCACCACCACCACCATATTGATGTTTACTGCAGGTTATTGGTTTGTCCTCATTGAGTTCCAACTGCTCCTACCGTGCGATTTATGAACCTCTGCTTTTCAACGAAATTGTTTATTCATCTGTTGTGAGGTTATCGCTCGTCTCCTATTTCTGGCCCTGTCCTAATAACATTTTGAAATTGTGAGATCGCGCCAAGCTCCTCATGGGGTATGAGATCTGAGGACTCCCGGTTAATTTTGTGCGCGTGGTGATCTTTAACGCGGACCAATTTCGCAACACACGCACTGGTTTTCGTGTTTTTCTCCTCCATCAGAAAAACGGCCACAGCGGCTGGGGTCGAACCCACGTCCATTGGCGAAGAAGCACAACACCAAACAACTTAGCCACCGCGGTTGTAATCCGGTCTGTTTATAATTTCTGTTTGTGAGTCTTTCATATTTATCTTTGGCTACCTGCTAGCTGTCCATCTGGAAGACGTAACAAGTCCAAAAGCTCACCCGAGTCAATTGCCAGCCTCCGCATTGCGGGAAATTCGAAGCTTCCGCCGGTGTCCAGGATATCGAGGGCGACTGTGGCGCCCCCTCCGACGTCGTACTCTCCCCGGTGGAACTCCTCTACGGTGGCGCTGTAGTCGTGTAGGAAACGGTCGTGCAGGAAGCGGTGCACGATGGCCGACTTCCCCACACGCGGTCCTCCGAGGACCACGAGTCGGTACTTGTTGGTCGCCGAAGCGTCGGGGCTCACGCTGGCGCTGGCGCTGCTTCCGCTGTGGCCGTGGCCCCCGACTACGCTGAGGAAGGCACCACTTCCGGTTCCGGAGCCACGTCCGCGGAGCGAGCCGTGGGGGCCTATTCCTGAGAGTGGGCAAGAACCGACAAACTCCAGTTCAACAAAAGTGCTATGATGACAGGAGGTCTCCACTATTTCTTATTTTAGAGTGCTCAAAACTACTCCCGAGGTGCTCGACACTTTTTACAGCGGGGCTGTTCTTACTGGCCGCAAGTTCGGTGTTGCAGAAATCTACCTGAGAGGAACGACGAGCGCTCGTGAGGGCGTGCTTCGCGGTGACCACCGAGCGTCCCCGGCACGTGCCGTGGCTTTAGCAAAAAAAAAAAAATCTGGCGAAAACTCCGAGGAGCCGAAAAAATGCCGAGCGCTCGTGAGCGCGTGCCTCGATGAGCATGACGATAACTACTACTACCACAGTACAAAGCGACGGAGGAACATGTAAATAAACAATTACAAACTTCTTCAAATATCATGGTGATGTGTCATGCACGGCTCAGTAGAACGAATTCCTGCAGCTTCGCTACGGTTCAAGCCTTCAACGCCTTAGTGCAAGCTTCCTTCGTTTTTTATTCGCAGCACTTCTACCACGAGAGCCGTACATTCTTCTAGAGACCGATCATCACCATACCACCGTGCCCTTGTTGTTCACTTGAGAGAATTTCCCAAATGTGTAATATGCGACGAATATTTAGTTATTCTAGCCATAGCTCAGAGCCTGAAGCATAACCGAAGTGTGGATCACGTGCCCACAGAAAGATGTCCACGTAACTCCCTTAGCGCAGAACGTCGACCTGACAGGGAACGCGTAACACGATGTTTACCACGTGAACAGTTGCGGCTGCCCGCTTTAGCGTGTACCCTCGGCGAAAAGAATTCCTCAGGCACTTATTAAGCGTGGTTACATGGTATGAAGGCGAAATGCTAGTGATTATCAAAGGCTTTTTTCTACTACATCGTGACTCCGTTTTAACAGCAAAGCTGCTCTTGGTCCAAGCTTTCATGGGACAAAATGTGGAAACGCGGTCGCATCGACGTGGGCGGGGCACAGCCTAGCGAGGAGGTGACCAAGCGCCAAGCACGCTGCAGGAAGTTAAAGGAATTCTTGAAGGAGACGTTTATATAGGCAAAGCTTTTCTAGACTTGTAAGTCTTGTGGCTATTTTTATACATGGCAAAATTTTCGAGCAAAAAACAAAGGATTAGGTATATTTGCATTGTTCCTTTAGAGACAAATACACGGCTACGTAATATTAGCGATAGCCAATAAACACTATTCCGTGTAAAAACAGGAAGCGTTTGGGGTGCCTCCTAGTGGCAGTATTCTAAGTTGAAAAGTAAAAAAAAGGTGCCAGGTCATTTTTGCTGTGTTCCACTGAACACAGGAAAAATGAGCTGGCGCGAACGGAAATATATCTGCTTGGTTCGGAAAGTTCTATGAAGCTGAGCATTTCAATTAGGGAACGCCAGGCAGTTTAGCTGTTAACATCATCATTCGTGACGTTAAGGAAAGCTTGGCTCATCTTTTCTTCTTCTTTTGCGTATATTACTCTGGAGGCAGACTGGCCGCAGTCGGTCAGTACGCTCTATTGATGTCGCAGTTCACGCTTCAGCTTTTCTAGAGTGAGCACTCTCTTTCGCTTGTAGTTCTCCCACTCATGTGCAGCCACGTGTACTTGTCACGGCGCACGCATTAAGCCGATACTTGTTTAATTCTGCAGTGAGACGGGTTAGCGGTGTATTATGCTCCGGCGACCCCTGATCAAATCGCACACTCACCCGGTGTATTAGGTGCAGAGTACCTTAGGACCGCACAATGTTCGTCAGGGTCCATCCGTGCGCATAGCATTTAAAATCGCGAAAAAACACACAGGCACCGGCAGGATTGGAGGCTATGTCTGGTAGACCAGACAGAGTTAGTTTCAGTCATCTAACCCATTGGGCTACGACCGTCATTTAGTACCCGAGAGGCAAACGGCTTACTCCCTCACCGGAGTGCCTTAGGGCCTTCCAATGTCCATCCGCATCCATCGGTGCGCACATCACCATCCAGCGAAATTCGATTTGAGCCGTGACTTGCTGTTTAGTTTACGGAATAATCAAGGTGTTACTCGCGGCTCAAATCGAATGACTGTCGGAGCGCAAATCGGATGTCACTCGGGGCGCAACTTGGATGCCATTTCGAGTCCCCGTACTCCGCACCCTCGCCATCATCCACGGAGTGGAAATGGTGCCATTTTTTTTATTTTGCTGCAGCAGTCATTTTGGTGCCATGCATGCTGACGCCGACGATGATGGCGACTACGAAAGCGTTGACTTTTCATCTTTGATGAGACCCCTAAGGCATTATTCGCCTTAAAACTCACCCCACTTCCCTTTTAAAGTGAGGATTCCTCCCGCAGTGGTGCCCGCAAGGACCGCAAGCGGTGTTCGGTCACGGGGTAATCCTTATCGGTGATGCCACGTTCTGTCTCGTTTCTCCCTAGCATGTTTCCCTCTACGAGTCACGCTTGTTGCAGTGTGGCAAGTGTTCGCCCACGTAGCGCTTCGTAGAAATTAGGACGATACAAAATACCAGCAGCTTTCTTATTGTCCTAGTCAAATCTGGTGTCCAGAACCGCCGACGTATTTGCAGTAGTGAAAAAGGTGAAAGGAATCTGCTAGAACGAAATACCGGCGTGTGCAATGAAGAAACGTTCTCACGGTGCGGACACCATGGCGTCTGCTCGCGTAACTGCTTTGCCTTCAGACATTCGCCGTGCACGTGCAACAAGCGGTTAAAAAAATAAAGTTTGAGTATGTTTACGAATTTAAAGGCAAGAGGATGACACAAAGAGCGCCGCGACATGGGTGCAATGTGACGAGGACTTGTAAATAAAGCACTAGTAAAAAAAATGACTGAGTTACTTGGTGTATAAGCCTTAGTTAAAACATGATATAGGCCACTAAGGTGTAAAGCATCAGCTTCCGCCACTTTTCTGCAACATATCATGAACACAGGTGAGACTTTGGGCAGTACGATATATATCTTATACAGTCAACATCTGCAAGGTAACTAACAAATATTTCGCTGGATAACAGAGTATGCCCTGATCAAAACAATAAAGCGTTCAATGGAATGTTATATGCGTAAACGTCACTAAAATTACGTTTACGTTCGATGTTACTCATCTCACATTCAATAAGCGTATTAACGACAGATAACTGCCTCCACATCGAATGCATTGCGGCTTGTGTCAGTTAACAGGTATGATTGCGTGATGTGCATGCGTGTGGCCAATTTGATTGATTGATTGATTGATTGATTGTAGGGCTTAACGCGCCGACGTAACGCAGGCGATGAGGCGCGCCGTAGTAGAGGGCACCGAATTAATTTTGACCACCTGGGGATCTTTAACGTGCGCCGAAATCTCGTACACACTGGCGTTTTTGCTTTTCGCCTCCATCAGAAAAGCGGCCGCCGCGGCCGGGAATCGAACCCGCGACCTCGTGCTCAGCAGCGCAACGCCTTAGCCACTGAGCCACCGCGGCGGGTGTGGGGCCAATTTGTCTTCTTCCTGCTATACCCCTTACGTCTGATATTCACCACTCATCAACATAGTCACACGCATCTGGTGTAGCAAGCCTTGACCCTAGCAGATCTGACCACACCAGTTCACATTAAAGAGGATTCCCTCTCTCTCCTGCATAAGGCCACCCTATGAATCTGGCATGTTTCTCAGCAGGAGGCTTTTCTTTATGGGTTGAATGACGTGTAATCTATTATCTATTGCTTTATCCCACTGTTGCTGCTAGTGGTCTCAAGGTGTCCTGCCCACATAAGGTTTCAAATTTTGGTATGAAACCAGCCTAATACCTATGCTATCACAAAGGGCAGCGGCTGTCGCACTTTGGTCAGCTGCTTCGTTTTTAGCCATTCCAGAGTGGCTTGGAACCAGGCACAATTACAGCAAGCGTAAGCCTATAAGCTGGGTAGAGAGCTGTTGGAACAGCAATAAAAGTTGAGTTTCTACTAGCCGTCAGAGATGAAAGCTTTGAAACAACACTCAGAGAGTCTGTGTATATAACGGAGGCCTTATTTTGTTTTGGATAATGTGGCTCAAAATCTAGCAGGACACCGTATAAATATACTAGTGTTCCTGTTCATTGTTTTCGACAAAGTGAATAGGGCGCCATTGGCAGCACAAGATATGGTTGAAGAAGTATTCGAGGCATCAGTGTAGAATTCAGCTGCCTTGAATTTGTCCTTGACGGACATAAAGTGCCTGGTAACAATAAAGTTTGTTACATTTTTATTTCTATTTATATGAAGCATATATCACGGTGAATTGGGGAAATGTCCCACGAGGCAACCAACTCAAGAGCAGAGATACAGTACACATCAGTAACAGGAACATGGAGGTCTTTTACGAAGCGTGACACTGCCAAAGGAAAGGGTGATGCTATGGATGGTCGGTTTTTAAAGAGTTCAATATCAGGGTTACTTTTCAAAATGGTGTCCAAAGGGTGTCCTTACTAGAAGTAATCTTCGCTGCATACATCAAATCTGTGTAAGGGCGCTGGTCCTGCAAGAACCATCGATAAGATCTAACATGAAGCCATGGAATGGGGCTCGTTCGATATGCACCTGTGGCCAAGTGAAACCCCCAGTTGTATACTCGGTCGAGCATTGTCAGTTGTGTTTTGGATGCAGACTGGTATACGATATATATATATATATATATATATATATAATATATATATATATATATATATATATATATATATATATATATCCTTGACTTTAGAAGGCTATTTAGAAAGGCGACCACACACTTTGTGTTCTGTCACCATCACTGATGGGATAGTACGTTTACACTGTTCATCTTCCTCAGGCATTTGATTTTTATTTTTTTTTAATATGCGGCATGAATGTAAGTTTGCGGTCAAGTAAAATATCCAGAAATCTGTGCTAGTTTTCCACTGGTCACAATACAGGGACAAGGATGGACGCCGCTTTGCCTGCAAAATACCACGGCAGCACTTTTATCAGCGTCAAATGTTAACTCGTTTTTCGCGGCCCATGTAGCCAGTCTGCTGCCAAAATTGGATTTGGCGTTCCCATATAGATGCAGTAGAGGAATTAAAACCAACTTGAATGGCGACAACGTAAGCGGAGCACGAGATAGGAGCAGAACATTTTTAGCGAACTAATTTTAACAAGGCGAAGTGCACAGCTAAGCACTCGCCCCTGAGGTACGCCAGAGGCGAGTGCTGTCTTGAGCAAGGGTTCTAGACAGCACTTAACGCACACAAACCTAAAATGTGCGATCACATAAACATTCGTCAAGAACATTGACCATATTGCTGGAAAAGCCAAACGACTGCAAATCCAGCAATAAACCGTATAGTCATGCTCTGTCATAAGATTTCTCCGTGTCAAAGAATACAGAAAAGCAGTGTTGTTTATAGATAAATGCGTTTTTTCCATATTATCCAAAGCAACCAGAGTACCTGCAGTTGATCTTCTAGACGTGAAGCCTGTTGGAGGTTTGTCTAAAAGGCTATTAAACAAGAGAAAGTAAAAAAGTCCACGGTTGTCATTTTTCCGGGATACCACACAAAAAACAAGTGAAGGCAAAAGGCGTGTAACAAGCAGGGAGGCAGGATTCTTTTCTTCTTAGAAGTAACACAAGCCTAGCCTTTTTACATGTTATTGGAAGGTGACCTGTTTGCCGTATTTTGTTAAGGAGACAAAGTATTGCATTGTCAGTGTGTATGTGTCGGATCATGCGATAGCTGATTCCGTCAGCTCCAGGGGCTGACTTACCAAATGTCGATTGTGCACTCTTCAACTAATACCCCTGTCACACGGGCACTTTCCATCGCGATTGACGTGAATCGCGATCGAGTTTTCGAGCTCGCTCGACGCACTGCCGCTGCTACACGGCCCGTTTCAATCGCGATCGAGAAGTTGCACCGGTTGCACTCGTGTACACCAGATGGCGCTAACAATATACTTGCGGCCGGCGTATGGCAACTTCGCGCGGTCGTAGGTATACGTAACTATGTAAATATTACCGCACGCGTATTTGGGTCAAGTTATTTGACACAATTTATGGCATTAGTTGAAGTTGTCCCCTTCGGTGTCATTACTGAGCGCGGACGAGAGTATCGCCGCTTTCATTCGACCGCGCTTGGGAGCCTCGATCGCGCTTGAGAAACCAGGATTGAGTTCGGGCGGGATCGAGCTCCATCGTGATTGAAACTGCCGTGTAGAAGCGCCCGATCCGGATTAAGCTCGATCCGGTTCGGCTCAATCGCGATTTAAAGTGCCCGTGTGACAGGGCTATAAAGCATGTAAATGGGGCATTGTATCTCTCATTAGAACGTTGCTTCACAAGAAAGGGCAGATGCTCTGCTGTCTCCTTGTGCTGTAAAAATGTTTGTATATACTGCGAAGAAGTGAATAGTACATGTTCAAAGTGTTTCCCAAGAGCTACTGCTTGATCTTTTACTTTGTTACCGACACCACTCACGGGGGGAATGGATGGGTCTTGTAGCCTTTTAGTTTCTTTATTCTTGCTCGTACTTCCCTAGAAACAGTATAGGAGTTTATAGACGATATCAACCTTGTCCAACTTTCGTCTTTTGGGATGAGCGGCGTATGCTTTCATTTGGCTTTTGCCTGTTTAAACTTGAGCAGGTTGTCGCGCCTGGGTTAGCGGCGGATGAGCGCCCGCTCCTGTTAATGTTCACACCGTGCACGCCCGCAGTCCTCACTCCGCCATGATCGGGCTTTCGGCAAAGTTTTAGATGGGGTCTCTGGAATTTTACACATCGTTTGTTCGAGAACTCTATTGTTTTTGCTTGTTCATGGGGACTGTTTGTGATTTGAAAATCGTTCCGGCCAAAGCTGAGCTGCCAAATCGCAGACCGCTGAATAATCTTAACAATCACGCGTATGTGGCACGTTTACGCTATGTCACCACTCCCTCGCTAACTCAGTCTTTTACAAAATTCCTGATTGACTCGGTAATCAAACCCCCCATGCGCGCGTTTTGTTCCTCATTGGGAGAGCATATTCACGGCTTGATTAGAATTTAACTTCAAGTTTTTTCTTAAGGTCGCGTCGAGAGGAAATTGCCTTTCCTGCTCCGAACCTTCGCGGAGCAACAGACAGACTGATGCAGTATGCACCAATTTTTTTTCGAGCTCATCGAAGAAAGCGCCGACGTGAGCCCCTTTATCTTCCCAATCCGGAGCAAAAAATGCTGGTAGGCGAAACCAATTTGTTTTGGTGTTCTTCCAATAGTGATGCAGGAAACCCCAAACATCAGTAACCGGCGACTTTCCTTGCATAGAACTCAAATAATTAAACAACAAAAACCGCCAAGTGTGGTGATAGTACTGAACAACACCAGGGAGACAAGGTTCATTTCATATGCATACGGTCCGATGCGGAAACCTAAAACTTCAAGGGAGACTGCCGTTCGTTGTAATCACGCGTGTCTATTCATGTAGTCCGTAGCCGCCACGGTCCGCGCCGAGAAAGGTCTGCTATAAATTAAGATTGCAGTAAGAACATGAGAAACCGGCATCCCCGGCCACTCGAACGGCAGTTTCGCGACAGAATATACGGCACCGAAGCTTCATACTGAATTTTATATACTGTTGTGTTGTTTTCGCCTGCAGTCGCACGGACGGCAGATCGAGTTTTGATTGCAATCGATTGTCCCGAGCTTTTCCGGCACACCCGAAAACTCGAGCTTTTCTGAGTGTCCCCTCGGGTCTTGGTGGCGGTCGATTTTGGTGTGTTTTGGTCTCGGTCGATTGCCACGCTGCTTCTGAGGCACGCGTAACTTACAGGAATGCCTACCACACCGAAACGGGGCGCATTACTCGCGAAACCACAGGGTTTTGAAATGTAATCATGAACACTTCGGACACGTTTTCTTTTTGTCCTAGCCACTGATTCGTTTGGGCGCTAATTTTCTGGGGAGATCACAGTTCGAGACTGTTAAGCGTAAAAGGACCCTGCAACACTTCGGATAAACACCTTCACCCTTTTCTTTGCGTCTGGAAGCACTGCAAAAGCTTTATTATCACCAGCACGGTGCGGCACTCCTTGAAATGTGTTGTTGGGCTAGTTGGTGCATTATGAGTTACGAAATTTGCGCAAACTGGACATACAGAAAAAGGAAGACAAAGAGTGCGCATTTGCTTGTCGCAGGTTTGCTCGTCGCGTCATTTTCTCGTCGCAGCAGATACACCTTCGATTTCTGACTTGCTTTTGTGGCCTTCTTATTAAAGTGGCTATCGAATGCCTTTATTGCTTCAACTGAAGGAAAGTCGCCCAATAGCCGTGACACGGCTTTAAGTACGTAATTCCGGCGGTCGAAGAACGCCAAGTCCGGAAAAAGAGCAACATCTTTTGAGGTCGAAGTTTCTGAGTTATCTTATGGGCATAGTGGCAATTTTTTTGTAGGTACCTTACGACCCCCTAATCTAATTATTAGACTTGTTGATTTATTAAGCTCTGCAAGCATGTCAGATTTCGAAAAATGTTGGACAAAGTGTTACAGGTTCCTTTAACTTTGTAATCGGCGTCAACGTACATTTTACAGTAGACTGCAATTCATGATCGATCCCTCCGATAGCGGCTCAAAGAGGGGCGAAATGTAGATTTACTCCATTGCGCAAATACTCGCCAGGCGTTTGTCTTGTCAGTTAAAAATATTCTCCTCGTAAGTAAAAAAATATTGCTTCCTTGCACTCTGTACATATGTTAATGCAGCGAAGCTGTTTCCTCCAGCCTTTGTGTACACACGTGTTACTCCGTATGGTTCGTTAAAGGGGACGTGAAAACAAAATAAGAGTTTGGTTTATTAGAAGGACGGCTTTGTCCCGATCTGAATGATACCTACGTTATGGCAAATTTCTAACCACTCAAGGACATAATAAAGAAAACACGTCAAGCAGAGGCGACTCTCTGAACACTTTATGGGAACATTTCTATGGCGTCACAGAATCTCTTTTGTGCGATTGACGGCCTCTGGCCTAGACCAACTCTAAGAAACACGACTGTACAATTGAAGTCGGGACAATTGAAGACAATTGAGACTGAGCAATTGAAGTTCAGTTTGATCGCATCCCTTGAATGCTTTCGTGCAGTTTCCACACTGGATTGTTTTTAGTGCTGGCCCATATGACGTCACTCCTTCCCACACACGTCACTGTAGCGCGAAATTTGAAACTTTTTCAATAATTCTTGCGCTTTTTTGTTAAAAATACATTTTTCAAGGCTGGAACGCAGATCAGCGACGGTCAAAAGCTTAGTACTTTCAAATTAAACAAAGTGGCATGTTCTATTTATAGCCCCTTTGAGGTCTTTTTTTTCTTTTACGTTACCTGGACGTGGTACTTTCTTCCGTTCCCGTTACCGCTCATGGCGTCGCTAAGCGGAAGCCACCTGCACCTTAAGAGTACGTATGCACCTTAAGAGTACGAGGTGTTTCCCATTGTCCATGTTGACGCTGCCCGCCCGCGCCGTAAATCACCCCTCTTAGATGTTGTCGCTTGATTTGTGCCTCACGCAGTAGGTCGCTGCGTGCGCGCTCTGCTACGGCAGATATACTCCCAGGCAGCCTCTCTCTCCGTCCCTGTAACTCCCCTTCAGCGTGGGTTTTTCCTGCGCTTGCATTGGGTTGCGCCGGAGGTGTTTTTACTTACACGGGCACGCCGGGTTTTACTTTCGCCTAGCAATATAGAGCTTCGCTTTAAAAGCAACACCGTCGACCGGAATGGAAGTTGGCATGAGTGTTCCTTCGGCCCAAACTACGGACGTCACGCATTCGGCAGCTGGCCGTCATCTCTGATAGCTGGTGTTGTCTAAGACGTGCACCAAGGTAATAATGCTGCCTCATTACTAACGGGAAACTTTTCATTCTCTCTGACGGCCTTCTCATCGATTTGGTGTTGCCAGAAGACGCGGGCGCTCATTTCGCGGAAAGCCATCGTTGAAGGTAAATTACCTGCTATTATCGGTTGTACCTGCACCCGGGCTCTCACGGTATTGACCGATTGCCGCTGAAGCTTTCCCAACACTCCATGTAATTCGTGAAATAAATCTCAGAAGGACTGGATCGTATCTAAGTGGTTCTGTGTAGCACCCTCGCGGCCCCAGTGCGTGCCAGTTCACCGGCGCACCCATTTGCCCCTTTTAAAAAAGGGGGGCGAGTGGGTGCGTGGAAACGCCATGAGCCATATTAAAAAGCGGAAGCTTTTTTTTAATACGGCTCATGGCGTTCTGTTAGAAACCTAGTGCATTACCTGATCTATCGTTTCATCAACAGAAAAGTTCAGATTAGATCTCTGCAAACGCGCCTGCTGCGTGAAGCCTGTCATCCACTGTGTCAAAACAGTTATTTGGAAATCGCGAAAAAGGACCGGTTATGGGCAATACAATGAAGAAAGAGTACAGTAGTATAAATTTATCTTAGAAACCACGTATCGGTGTGCATTTAGATCGCTCGTAGGTGCGCTTACTTTGCACGCGAAAAATCGCCGCAGGGGTTCGTTTTTTGTTTGGGAAAATTTGGCGATCGATTTGTCGCACTTCCAGAGAAGGTTGGACGCACTTCGAAAGCAGTTTTCATGTCGAAAAGCCTTCGCGCTTCGCTCAACTTTCCTTGGGAAGGGACGGTAAAGTTTTCAAAGTGAAAGCATCGTGTGAGCCATTCAGCAAAAAGCAGGCGTCGGCGTCTGTATCGCAGGCTCCTCGATTCTCACTGCCTCCGATGTGTTCCGCAGCGCGTCCTTCTACAATAAAACAGAAAGAAGAGGAGTACGCGGGTGTGCCCAAAGCCCCGGGGAGAAGCGGAGAGTGTCGCTGCAGTTAAATCAGCTTCATTGTAGGATGCAGCACGCCCGACCTTGGCAATCGGCCCACCACGCTTTTCTCTCACACAGGCGCCGCAGTCAAGAGCGAGCAAGAAGCGCTGCGTAGTTTAAAAACGCCTTGTGGTTAAACGCTGTTTTGTTAACCTCGGACCGAGTGAAAGGTGGCCGGATGAGCAGGCGGCCGGTGACCCCAGATGAAGTGAGCTAAAGAAGAAACAGTACAATTCACGATTCCCGTCAACTCTACCATTGCTTACTCCGCGTAATGAACGAGCAGCGTCGCAACGCGTAGGAGACAGATCAAACACATTAGAAAGGGCTCACACGGATCGCAGAGCAAAGCGCCTCAAGCGGCAAAATTACGAACCCTCCTGAACCCTCCTAAAGATTACGAAGCCCTTCGACAACGCAAGGTGGACGCAGAGCGTCTCAGGCGTATCAGCGAGACATTCGTGCTTTCGTCTTTTCAAAAACTATTTTTCTTATAGTTGAACTCGGCTTAACCAGTGCCCCGCAAGAAAACAAGTTTGTGTTGACCAAGATACGCTTCGCGTGTAAAACCGTATTCATATACAACGGACAACTATGAATTGCACATCCGCTGTAAAGGCGACGGCCATGTTAGGGAAATCGGGCCGAGAGACCGGCGTTTGTCGGAGCGCGTTCAATTCAATCAACTGTATAATCCCTAACAACTGGATAATCCCTTGTAGAGGTCATGACGAAATAAAAATTCAATTCATTAAGAACACGGCTTTGTGCCAGTAAATATCACACTAGTTTTACCGCGGGATCTTGAAAACTAAGCTAGGTATTAAAAAAATGGACTCGCGAATACTGTGGTCCCCAATGCGAACTTTGTCCGCAAAGCGTGTTCAGCGAAGGCACGCCGGCGCATACTACTCAGCTATTATCCCGCCGCGCGTCGCTGCCGCCGGCAAGCGGGTTAATTGCAAATCGTGTTTGAACCCCCCGCGCAAATATCACATGGTTCGGATTAGCCACTCCCGTGGTAGCAGCGAGCGTGTCGTTGCAAATCGTATTTGAACCACCCGCGCAAATGTCACGTTCATTTGAATAGCGTCGAACGGAGGAGTGGCTGGGGAAAGTTCAGGGGGAGGGCACTCCTTGGCGGAGACGAATGGAGAAAGTGTGAGGGAGTGGAAGTGAGAGATATGACGCCATTTCCGCGCCTGCCGCCCTCCTCCTCACACTTCGCAAGACGCTCGCTCTCTGTTTTCTTTCTCCCTTCGCTGCTACGTTCGCTAAGTCGGTTAATTAAACGTACATAGACAGACGCCTGCACCGCGAATTCCAGGTACTGAATTCGCCAATGGGCTCCGCCCTACGGACTCAAAAGCGACTTTGTCGCTGTGTTTTATGGAGTAATACGATCTTGTTTGAGCTATTTGCGGCGGCGCGCCAACAAACCAACAAAACAACATGACTCCGTGGTTATAATCGGGCCCGTAGTTTAATTTAATCCCGTTAATTGAGTGGTAATGCACTTAATCTACAAGTTATGCTTTTAGTTTCCTCTATTGCGTCATTGATAACGTTGTGGAGCGCGAAATATAAATGTTTTGAAAAATTCGTTAGGGTTCCTTTTCGGTACAAAACATCTTTCGTGACTGGGATGAAGTTGAGTGATTTATCAAAAGGCTATACTTCTTTCAAATGAAAAGTTGTATTTTGTCTTGATGGCCCCATTAGGCCGTCCTCACCGTGACGTGTTATCGTTACATAAACGGACGCTGCGAGGCCGCAGATTTAACCATTACCTGCTGCCGTACACCGCTGAGCATCCCTAAGGACTCAACCATAACTGCTTGTGCAATGAACACGCCAATATCTTACACGTCCCGATTGACCCTTCGCTCCCATCGACCTGCCGCTGCGCCGTGCAGGTGTTTCCGTTTCTCATTTCCCAGGGTGTTTGCGACGCCAGTTGTTCACGCACTGTCTACGAGGTCATCCACCGTGTTTATGCTGCAGGGTGCGCTAATGGTGTCGGCCAGGTTTCCGGCCTAAACGGAGTGTGGCCTACCGTGCACTTGCCGCTCGCTAATCTCGGGGCTTTCGTCGTCCTAGGCCGGTTTGTTTGTGTTGGCGCTCAGTTGCGTGGGAGCTGTGCGATGATTGCGGGCTTGTGATTGCACTATATTTTCTCGTCCCTTGAGTCTTCCGATCGACCCATGCGGGATATGCTTTGGGGGAACAGGAGTAGGTGCGTTTAACCGTTAACGTGTGCATGTGGGCGTTGGCGTTACTGGGTGTATTATACGCGTGTACGTGCGGTAATATGCGGGCGCCCGTGTCCGCGATGTCTTATAGAATATAAGAGCATCTGTGGTGAAAGTATCTGCACACCCCCGGTAAATTTCACGGTTGGTCGTATTGGTCCGCCCTCACGAAAAAGAATTCTTATCTTCTGTTGTTTTTTGGACTTTTTTTGCCTGGTCTATCCCTCTTCTTTCGTGTCTTCCATTTTCTCTGACGAATAAAGCATGATACGACAAAGTTGGGCAGGGCTATAGAGGCTCCCCCGATGCCATATGCTGGCAGGTAGAACAAAAAAGAGTGCGCTGCCTTACTGTTACGGCGATATAACAATCGGGGAGTCGAGGTAACAGCCATATTGCAAAAACCATGCACAGTGATGTGCATAGCGAATCAGAAAATGGGAAATGAGGGGCTCCGGCAAATAAGACAGAAAATAAGGGTTGGCAGTCAAGAAAACCTCGGAAAGCAAAGGGGAGGTTGTGGTGGGTCATAGAAAGAGATGAAGAATTTTTTGAGTCGAAAAAAAAGTGATGAAAAAATGCCCGCCGGGTGGGATCCGAACCCACGACCTCCAGAATACCGGTCTGGCGCACCAGAATACCGGTCTGGCGCACCAGAATACCGGTCTGGCGCACCAGACCGGTATTCTGGAGGTCGTGGGTTCGGATCCCACCCGGCGGGCATTTTTTCACCACTTTCTTTTCGACTAAAAAAATTCTTCATCTCTTTCTATGACCCACCACAACCTCCCCTTTGCTTTCCGAGGTTTTCTTGACTGCCAACCCCTATATATATATATATATATATATACATTTGTATGCATATATAAATAAACATATATTTATGTATACCTGTAATATATATACACATATATATACACGTGTCTGTGTGTGGCGAGTCACAATGGGAAATGAGTGGCTCGTTGTATGAAGACAGAAATAAGGGTACGCAGTCAGGAATGCCTAGGAAGGCAAACCTCAATTATTCTGCTTGAAACAAATATAGTTCTTCAAATGTTTCGCAAGATAACAAGAAAGAGCAACCCAACGGCAAGTCTTCGCGCATCTGATCCATTACCTGGAGACGACCGCCCTTATGCAGCGGCTGTAGCCCGGACTGCAGTGACTGACCAATGTGGCCGGACTGGCAGCCCTATCTCTTAATATTTATCCTCTCGTTATGCCTTTCTCTCTCTCTCTCTCTCTCTCTCTCTCTCTACTTTATCCTTTCCCTCCCCCTCTACTTCTCTTCTTGGCACTGGGTTATATATATATATATATATATATAAAATATATATATATTATATATATATATATATATATATATATATATATATATATAATATTATATATATATATATATTAATATACAGAAAGAAATGCCAGCAGTCTACAACGCCAAAGAGGGCATAGGGGAATGGTTAGACTATTTTTTACCGTTAGTGACGTTACATTATTTTTTTTAATAATTACGTGAGAAAGAAAGAAAGAAAAGCACGTGCCCAGAGTGGGGACCGAACCCACGCCTTTCGATTAGATCTCGAGTGCCTTACCAATTCGGCTATCTGGGCGACTGTGTTCTCCTTCGCTTTCTGGGGTATTTATATTTACTACAACTGTATCTGACGCTTGAGGGTGGTAGCCAGCGCCACTCAGACTACACGGGGAGAAGGGGACATTCTTTTCAACCCCGGGGGCGTGACGTGAACGTCTACAGCCCGTCATAAGGGGGTAACTGGTGGGAAGCCCTCTTACGCTACCTTGGCATCAAGGCTGCCAGAACCGAGGCCCTCGCCAAGCTTTAGCATGATAATAGGGTTTGGAAATGAGGGGCTCGTTAGGAAAATACAGAAAGAAATGCCGGCAGTCTACAACGCCAAAGAAGGCATAGGGGAATGGTTAGACTATTTTAAATGCAGAGAATTTCAGTAACTCACGATGTCAACCGCGTTGACGCCCGTAGTCCGCACCATCCCCTCCCTACTATATAATAAAAAATACTATCCGGCGCCCGGTTTCGATCCCTCGACCCTGCGGGCAGAACGCAATGTACATGGTGCTCTACCCACTGCGCCACAAAGCCGACACAGAATGGGACGCTACGAACGCGCCTTATATCGTTGACTCATTCAAATTACTGCTGACGAGCGCTCTCTCGTCAGCAGTTGCCACAAGTGCAACAACATTAACGTAACGCAAACTACTTAACGTCGTGCGCCCCCGGAAATGCTCTGCATTTGATCGTGTCCCTCGCGAGGGGGATGTTTTTTTATTTTACCGTTAGTGACGTTACATTTTGTTTTTATTAATTACGTGCCCTGAGTGGGGACCGAACCCACGCTGGCTACCATCCTCAAGCGTCAGATACAGTTGTAGTAAATATAAATACCCCAGAAAGCGAAGGAAACACAGTCCCCCAGATAGCCAATTGGAAAGGCATCGAGATCTAATCGAAAGGCGTGGGTTCGGCCCCCCTGGGCACGTGTTTTTCTTTTTTTTCTTTCTACGTTTAATAAAAATATAATGTAACGTCACAAACGGTAAAAATAGTCTAACCATTCCCCAAAGCCTTTTTGGCGTTGTAGATGCCGGATTTTTTCTGTATTTTCCTAACGACCCCCTTTTTTCCAAACATATATATATATATATATTTAAGGTAGTAAGACTGAGCACACGAGAAAGACGTAGAAAAAAATAGGTTTACTGAGTTTCAAAAGGAATTCCTCTTCCTGAATGTCAAGTGAAAACATTTATTTCTACGCTACTCTTAGCTCGTTCTACCACCTTATTTTTCTGCATTGTGGAGTCTTATCTTTCCAGACTATTTATTTACAGTTGTTACGATAAGTGGAACATTTTTTTTTAATACGTGCCTGAGCGGAAATCCGCCACTCGGTACAGCTCAACTTCACACAAAGGTGCATTTTATAAATCCAGAAAGCGGGAACAAACGTACCAACCTGAATTGTGGAAAATAAATCGAAAGGGTTGCCTATGCCCATTGGCGGCGTTTTTTGTTTCTTTCCCGAAAAAAATTTAATGTCGTCACTCAGTAAAAGGTGCTTTCTATTCCCCTCAGCCATTTGGCCCGTACGTAGAACCCCAAATCTTCGTTTTTCCTCAGTGGTCCGCCTTTCCAACATAACTCTATATGCTGACATAAATCAGGTCATTCCATAGGCGACAAAAAAATTTAATTATTAAATAAAACAGGTTACTATGTTTAAAAGTTGTTCCTGTGTCAACAAATGACAAAAATGCGACCTTTGTGTGAAGTTTCTCGCGCGAACAGAGCGGCGATCTTTTCTGGTTTTTAAGGGTTAGTTATCTTCCAACAAAATTATATATATATAGACAGAAATAAGAAAGACAGAAATAAGGCTTGGCAGTCAAGAAAACCTCGGAGAGCAAAGGGGAGGATGTGGTAGGTCATTGAAACATATAAGCAATTTTGCAAAGACCGATAGAAAGTGGAGAAAAAATGCCCGCCGGGTGGAATCCGAACCCGCGATCTCCAGAACACTCGTCTGGTGCGATGACGACTACGCTACCAGCGGGGCTATTTCCCCCTCCACTCTCTGGGGTATTTATGTGACGATATTTTGGTTTCCTGTACTTGGGGGTGGTATCCAGCGCCACTCGGACTACTCGGGGTGAAGGGGACCATCTCTTTAACCCCTGGGCCTTGACTCGAGTGTCTACGACATGTCGAGAGTGGTCGACCAGCGTTGAACCCTCTTAAGCTCGCTATGGCACCAACACTGCCAAAACAGAGGCCCTCACAATGCCTATACCGAATCAGAATGGGAAATGAGGAGCTCGTTGAATTAAGACAAAAATCAGAATTTGCAGTCAAGAATACCTCGGACAGCAAAGGGGAGGATGTGGTAGGTCATTGAAACAGATAAGGAATTTGGAAAGGCACTTTTCTTCACTTTCTTTCAGTCTTCCCAAATTTCTTGTCTGTTTCAATGGCCTACAATATCCTCCCCTTTGCTTTTCGAGGTTTTCTTGAGCGCCAACCCTGATTTCCGTCTATATATATATAATATATATATTATGTGTGTGTGTGTGTATATATGTGTATATGTGTGTGTGTGTGTGTGTGTGTGTGTGTGTGTGTATGTGTGTTGTGGTGTGTGTGTGTGTGTGTGTGTGTGTGTGTGTGTGTGTGTGTGTGTGTGCCGGAATTGAAATGTACAGCTGTCAGCTACTCAAGCTTTGCACCACCGTTTCCATTTAATGCACCTTGCGAAAGTCCAATATAGAGCACATTGGATAACGTGTTCTTGTTGTGCGTCTTTTATTATCAGGATTCACCCTTTCTTGCTTTTCTTGGCTTGCTACCAGCCACAGGGGAGTTTTACGTCGTTTATCTCCGCATAGCTTGCATACTTTAAGAAGAACTCGCCAAAGTGCTTTCTGTTCCAACTCAATTAGTTTTTTTAAAGCGAAACCTTTCATACTCCGACCGCTGGCGTCCTGTGAAAAAACTAAACAATTCCCCATAGACCGGCTGATCGAGCGTGTGTTTGGATAATTTCAGACACGGCGCGTGCGTGACGCCATGCTTCCGTTGAGAGAAAATGGTGAATTGAAAATGGCGAACAAGGAACGCTTCGAGATAAGACAATACACGCATAGATTGTGAATGAGGAGTACAGCAATATACCTTTAACTCAGAAACCACGTATCGGTATGCATTCATGTAGCTCGTATATGCGTTTACTTAGTGCAAAAAATATTCACATGCATCCGTTCTTCATTTGCAATTTGTGTTTTAAAAGGTTTGACGATCTACTGAACGCACTTCCTGCGAAAGTTGGAGGCACATGTAGCGAAGGTGTTCGCGCACTTTTGGTGTGAAAAGCTTTCGCGGTTTTCCCAACTTTCTCAAGAAAGGTATGTTAAAGTTTTTTCTACTCACCTGGCATGACGTCCCCGCAGTCCACTGAGAAAGAGTGTCGGCTCGACCGGTTTGGCGTCGAGCTCCGGTTGGGTGAAAAACGAGGCCTCGACTTCGGGGAACTCCGGGCCTGCGCAGTCGCAAGGGAATTGGAAGAGCAAGATTAACGACTTGACGAGAAAACAAACCAAGAAATACCAAGATATAAATGACGACTGAAGCATTGTGGGTGCCCGAGGGAGCTTCCTGTTTCAGCAATGGTAAGTGTTGGGTACTTGGGGCAAAACATAGGTGAAAGCGAAACTCCGTTAACGCTATATTTCGACTCCCGGAGAAAGAACTCTGCCAAGTTTTTTTTACAATACGAGATCGGCTCCACACGAAGACTTATTCTCCATTCGGGAATCTTGTGTCCAAATCGTTTGCGCACCATGTAAACAACAAAGTCGGTTTCTAATGTCAATAAACAAAAAAAATTAACTGTTTTTCCATTCTGTGAAGAAGAACGACCGACTAATCTTGGTGCATTCCATGAAATGAACGAAGAAAAACACGTGCTTTGTTATTTACGAGTCAGGATACATCCTAGCTAATTCCATGAATTAAACTTGGAAGGAATACACTTTTACTGTAAGGGCACAAACGCAGCTGCCTCTTTTCCGCCCGCCCGCCGTAGCCCTCTCCCGGTCTGCGTAGAACATTAATCCAAACCGATCGACCACCACTAACATGCCACGTTCAGATGCCACCCTACCGTGCCGACTGTGGATTGGAGTTGCTTTCACTAAAGCTTACTCATTCACTATCGGTATGGCTGACAGCCCTGAATGGGACGTGTGCGCCACGGACGAGACAATAGAACACCTCTTGTGTCACTGTGTCCGGTTTGCAACGCAGAGACTGCACCTGTCAACCGCTTTCCGGAAACTCGACAACCAGCCATTAACTGCGCAAACTGTTCTGTGTCACAGACGTAGCCCATCACAGTCCGAAAAGGCCACAAAAGCACTACTTCGGTTCTTAAAGGACACAGGCCTGTCTGAACGATTGTAGAGACACTGTGCACCATTGTTCGTTTGTTATTTGGTTAGTTTACCGTTTCAGTTTAGGCTTTATTAGCGCCTATTGTTTTGTTTTTGATGTTCTTTCTTGCTCCTCAAGCTCTATTCCGTCTTTCAATACTCTTTCTTTCTCTTTAAATCCCTCCTTCCCCACTTCCCATGTGTAGGGTAGCCAACCGGACTGTAACCTGGTTAACCTCGCTGCCTTTCATGCACTGTATTATCCTTCCTTCCTTCCGATCGACCACGAAGGACCGAAGCCAAGTCGCATCGGGGCATCAAACGTCCACGTTCAAATCTCCAGCCAGCCCAAGGGGCATGTCATCGGTGAGATCGGGAAGTATGGGAAGTATCGCTGCGTGTGCGACCTTCCCAGAGAAGGCCTAACCGGCAACCGGCGATGCGCGCGTGCGTAGACGTGAAAACTCCGCTCATACCGTTTCTCCGAAAGTCATTCAAGCTAGACGGGGAAAAGAAAAAGTATTGCCAAAAACGTCCCACAGGAGCCATCAAAGAAAAAAAATTGCGCTCCCCTCCATCTAACGAAGACGATGGTTGATTTAGAAGCTTGCGTCTGAGTTTGGAACTTGACTCGTTAAGCTTTCACTTTGACTCAATCGCAATTTGGACATTTGGTCGCAGAGGCCGTTACTTCGACCCTTCGCCATTTCATTTCGCACGAATAAAGCTTCGCGTTCAACAGTCATCGTCGTTCCACGGACGGGTGTATGATTGTTCTGTCTTTGCACGTCCATGCATTTTTCTCCAAATGCAAGCTGCATCGACCGTGTCCGAGTGGAGCAAAAATAAAGGAAAAAAAAGTGTCGGAACGGCGGAATCGAATACACGTGGGCTTTATAGCGCGAGGACCCAGGTTGGATTCCACCCACGGGAAGCCTTCGTTCACTATACCCACGATCATCACCACTGTTAGGGAAGGTTGGGTTTCCGGCAGTGAGTTTTTTTTAGTAGATTACCTATTAATTGGCATCTTTTAAAAGATAAGAACCCCCAGTAAACCTCATGATTCTCCGCATCATTCCTTAATAAAGTAGGATAGTGAATAATTGGTACCTTTTGCAAGACTAATACATTACTTACAGCGAAATCTCCTACATGTCAGCCCTTGCATAGATATTTTGAGCAAATTAATTATTAATTGGCAACATTTGCAAGATGGCCACACGGCCTAAGCCTGAAATTCTGGGTCTCATCTGTGCGATATTCACTTAAAACAGGTTATTTACTAATTGGAACCATTTTCAATATAAAAGATGTCCTAAACATCAAGTTTTTACATTTCGAACTGTACAAGGGCGGGTTCGTTAATGATTGGCGCCATTTGCAAGATAAAAACATTACTTACACATGCAGCTTTCGCGTCTTTTGAATTTTTTATGCATTTTGAACGGATTATTTATAATTGGTATCATCTTCAAGATGAGAACGTGACCTGTATTGAAAAGCCTATATGTCTCATCACATACAGTAGAGTTATTTATTTATTTATTTATTTATTTATTTATTTATTTATTTATTTATTTCACTTACTCTTAATCGCCGGAGCATTGTAGGGAGGAGTGGTTTACAGAGTACACACACACAAAAAGGTCAGATGCGGCAAATTACACAAAATCTTTTAAAGCTCTTAAATTGGCTAACTGTACTTGGTCGCGACATAAATAACATAATAAAGAACAATTATTAAAATCAAATATAATTATATCAAAAAGGCATAAAGCAAAATATGTGCACATCGCAAGGAAGGAAAAAAATAGGAACGGAAGGTGGCAATGTTGCATGTCACAGAGAGAAGCATTGACACCGAGGGGCATATGGTGAACAAAGCATTCAAAATAAAGGATAAATGCAGATACAAGGGCAACTGGGCGCCAAAACTAGAAGAAATTATTATGGGTCATCTGGAATGAAACACGCATATAACGAGCGTCGAAAAGGTGGATGATCTGTTATTGACGCTAGATCTGCAGGAAGGCGGTTCCAATGATTTGATGTGATGGGTAGGAACGAGTGAAAAAATGTGTTAGTTTGACAATGAGTAATGCAAACTTTATGCATGTTATCAACACGGGACGAGCGTTAAAATGGTGGCGGTATGAGCAAACTGCGCAGCAAGTAAGGATTGTATACTTTGTGGAACAGGCAAAGACGAAAATATCTTCTGCGCAGGGTCAGAAGAGGCAATGATAAACTTGACTTATTTATTTATTTATTTATTTAGTACATACTGCAGGCCCAGTTTGGGCCCAAGCAGGAGGGGCAATACAGCACATACAATACACGCAAATTCATTGATGTAACACTGACTTCATTGGTGTAACACTGGCTGCTCGTTGATAGTTGGACAATATAAAACGCACTGCGTTGTTTTGCAGTAGCCCTAGAGGCTGAATTAAGTTAGTTTGGCTCGGATCCCAAATAGATGCAGCGTATTCTAGTTTCGAGCGTAAAGTTCGGTAGAGTGTTAACTTTAGGGAGACAGGAGCTTGGCTGAAATTTCGCCGTAAATAGCCCAGCCTGCGATTAGCGTTTGATGTGACAGAGTCTATGTGCAATTTCCATGTTAGGTCTGATGAAAACGTGACGCCGAAATAACGATAGGGTGACACATTTTCTAGTGGCACATCAGTTAGTGTGTAAAATTCTGAGAACACGTCACGCCGAGAAATACGCATAACCTTGTATTTAAGGGGGTTAAGCTGCATTTTCCATGTTTCGCACCATTTCACAATGTTATTCAAATCAGACGGCAGTTCGCGATTGTCGTCGTCACTCTTGATTTGACGATAAATGACGCAATCGTCTGCGTATAGATGCATTGAAGAAGACACATGGTTAAGTAGATCATTAATATACATTAAAAAGAGTAAGGGACCGAGAACTGAACCTTGAGGCAGACCAGATGTTACCTTATTAAGTGGGGAGTCGAAACCATTCAGCGTGACCTATTGAAACCGGTTGTTAAGAAAATGTTTTAACCATAGCATTAACCGGGGGTCGATGTTGAGGGCGGCAAGTTTAGTCATTAGTAAAACGTGGTTCACCTTATCAAAGGCCTTGGCAAAATCCATGAAAATACAGTCAACCAAAGAATTGCTATCGAGGTAGGTATGGAGCAAGTGAGTAAAGTGCAGTAACTGCGTTTCGCGTTACTTGTCAACACACAGCGTTTTTAAGATGAGAGGAGTAACAATAAAAGCGTGTGACGGCATGTATGTGTGTTTCTTAGGCATGACATCCGTCAACGCTCAATTGAAATAAAATTTCCTCACACCTTTCAGGAGCATTCTTTGTAACCTCAATGTAGGTCATGCGCTAAACCTTTGTTGGTCCGCCACATTGACAGGGTAAAATACCAAAAGTTTTCGGGTTCCCCCCGTGCGACTGAGGAATTTCAATATTCTGTATTTTAACGCAACACATAGAACCATGGATAATTGGTTTCGCGCTTCACCTTTTCTCTTTTGCTTGCTGCCGAGCGTAAAGAATGCGAAACCTCATTAACGACCAAGGTAGTTTCAATCTCTTCTTGAGAAAGGACCTCTTTTTAAGTTTCTGATAATTTCCTGGCTAATAAAAACCCTTCAAACCAAATTTGTCTCTTTGACTTACATCACAATAACTGAATTCTACGCTCATACCTTTGACAATCTGCTGCCAATACCGGGCTTTTTGGCAGGGCAGTTTCATCTCCCCTGCCACCTGTAATTATTGGAATGGCTGATTCCGCTGCCCCACGTCTCATTCTCCCTGCCAAGATAAAATTATGGTGGCCATGTTCTCTGGCGAGGAGTTTTTATGTGAGGTAATTACGTTGACTGCGTCGATGTAGTCTGAAACCGGCCGCTGCAAAAGGAAGTATTAGTGAGCGGAGTAGACACAGAAAAACCATAACGTTTCCATTGTCGCAGCGTACTCTGCAACTCGAAAGTCAATACAAAAAGGCGTAGCTAAGAAGCGAGAATCTGTAGAGGTGTTTGTCCTGAAAGTAAAAGCACCCAATGGTGACGCTGCTGACAAATTATGAGAATGATATGGAGGATGTGTAAGAGTGAGAGGCTAATAGTGATGACGAAGGTTGTGGGGCTGCAGTTATGGTTACAGCAATGTTGAAGACGTAGATGTCCCTCGCAAATTTCGTTGATGAGTGCAGGTTGATGATTTTTAGTGTCATCACTGTTATTCTTACCTTTTAATAACACAATTTCGGCACCCATACGTATCCAGTTCTGTTGTGGAATATATTGTATGCTTGGATGGAAACAACGTTTCCCATAGACGGGCAAGTGTGCCACGACGCATCACCCTCGTCACCATGGCAGCGGCTCACTCAATTAAGGAGAATGCGGAGAACAATCCCCATCCCACTGTCCAAAAGATACTGTGGTGAGCAGTCCCGTAAAAACAGAGAGCAGGTGGCAGTGGGTAATTAGATGACATTAGAGTACAGTGACGGGTCATTTTACGGCCCCCCCCCCCCCCCCTTAAGAATTTCTTTCAAAATCCCTCTCTCTCTACATTATAGACCGTTGTCAGAGTACACTAATACACTGTAAACGCTTCCGATGTGTTTACTACTTTTTGAGAAAGGAATGAAGCCTAAAACGTTGTTGGCGACGACGATGACAAATATGTTGTCTATTATAGCGTTAGTGACAAGAATGTAAATGATGATTTTCATGTCGGAAAGGTCACCATTTACAACTTGCCTTCTTGATTTTAGAGTGAGGGTAGTCCTCGCACAAGCCTTTGGAAAAGCGCAAACACCACCTAACAACGTCACTCTCGCAAATCCTACTGCGCATTCACAGTCCGTGCATAAGGTAGAAACAGAGCCCGAATGTTGATAACAAGGTGACACTCCTAGTTTGGTTAAACCAAGCGAGAACGGCATTGAAGCACAACTCGTGTGACAGTGAAAGTCACTCATTAACTCCAGCTCCCTTTCTGACTGTACGGGCTCTGCGGAGGAGTACACCAAAGTAAATACATGAAGCCTGCGAGATCAAGCCTTACGCATGCACGTTCAAATGCAGACTTCGACAGTTCCTACCCACTCCCCTCGACGCGCTTCCGGCTTTGAAATGTCAGACGCCTGCACTAGACATGTGCGACACGGGCTGTTGCGCAACATTGTGGTCCGCAAAAACTCGGACGAGGACATTTCTGGTTCGAAGAACGGAGAGAATGACACGCTGATGCGGTGACATTCGCCGGGCATCGTTAAAGGGCGCGCGCTATGAGCGTCGGGCCTCGCGAACTGAGCATCGGCCGTCGTTAGTGAGCGGACACAAAAGCGCGCTCAGCCCATTATGCTGTCAGAGCCATCTAGCGGCCGCGCGCGGAAAGAAACGGCGCATGTGCGGTGGCGCTTTCAGTGAGTGCATGTTCCATTTGTGCTGGTTCGTTTTCTATGCGTAGTGTGCATGTCGTCTGGCACGGAAGTGCATCGCGGAAAGGCCACAAGTCAGCCCACTGTCCAAAATATCAGCCGTTCAATTCTTCGCCGAGCCCCTTATCGGTGTGTGTAGTAGACTTTCCGGTAGCAGATACTTAATTACATGTTTACAGCTTACTTGGTTCTAGAAGTGTTGGCATAACTGTCAACTTAGCTACTTACATCAGAGGAAATTGAGTTAGAAATTATGGAAGCGTAATCATTGAATGGATGATAATACGAGGACAATAACGCGGAACGCGCAATCTTCAAGAAATTTTTCTTGTGAACTAAGTCAAGCTATAACGGGAGTGCTTAGAAGCATGGCCGTTCAGTGCGAAGACAGTGTCGCGGAGAGCGGCGGAGAAAAGGAGCCACACAGCCGGTCCCCGATCCCCGGGGCTGAACCCGCGCAACTGTCACAAGTGCGAGGAGCGAGCTATCCACGTGCCCCCGGGCCACTTCGTCATTATCATCAACACACTCCCCCAGCCACCAACATGCGAAGGCCCAGCAGGAGGAAGAAAAAACTAGGCGATAGACGACCACAGTAGATACCATTGCGTACTATAGACAAACGGGTGGTCGAGGGCAGCAGTACAACGTTCAGGGGTAGCACGGCGACAAAAATGCAGGAGCCAAGGGGGAGAAAAAGTAATAGTAGAGCTGATAGCGTAAACATCTTGCTTTGTACCCTCAGTTCCCCGACGCTGCCCAGGATGTTCAAGTACACTAATGAGGACACAACCTTCACCAGAATGCAGGGCATCTCTAAAGACCACACGTGCACGGCTTCTAAAATAATGGCATTCGTGCGCCCGACGACGGCATGAGGTTGTAGAGTTCCGTTCTTGAGCTCCAAATTGTGGAAGTCTGAAGCATCAGAAACATCAGGATCCCCACATCCCGAAGTAGTGCACAGTCCACTCGCTCATCAACACACACCGGTGTAGCCCAGCCAGCCGCGGATGATATGCTGCTGCCCAGCCATTCAGAGCACCAGGCACCGCAGGAACAAGCCACTTGCCGTCATCTTGTTCAACTTGTGCGTCAAGCTTTCTTCACGGCTGCGGCATCCTCTTCCACCATCCTTATTGAAGCTGGTGGCGTGGGTGATGGCGTAGTTGCGCGGGTCAGTAGGCAGTGCATCCTGGTCGTGGCTGGCACGATGATTATGGCCGGTACCTCGATCGCCACCCCGGTCGCCCGCCGGAGCTGCTGGTTCTGTTGGCGTCTGCGAGGACACCGCAAACATCTCTAGGCGGGCTGCTAGGTACACCAATTGTCCATCGAGAAAATCTGCCGCGAGCTTCGCTGCTTCTCCGTGCGATTGGAATGGCCGGCAGTTGTGAGGTCGCAGACGCACGGCCCACACACAGCGTGCATGTTCGCCACCTTGTCGGCCTCCACCGTTATCTTGTTGTCACCGGGGAGCGCAGCTACGCCCCTTGTGACGGCTTCTATCACATAGTCACGGCGGCAGCGGAACTCCTCTATGGCAGACGGTGGCGAAGACGGGCGTACGGATGACTCCGGCACGAACACAAGTGGCGAGCAGCGTCCGAGGACTCGCTTTCCCGAATCAGCTGGATCCAAAGGAATCCCGAGCCTAGCGTAGCCGCGGCCGTCTGCGGCGCTTCAACTCGAGTCTGCTCGTGGCTTCGATCTCCCAGATTTGACGGCACCAGAATGTCGCCAAAAGCGACGGAGAAAAGAAGCCACACAGCCGGTCGCCCAATCCCTGGGGCTGAACCCGAGCAACTGTCACGAGCTCGAGGAGCGAGCTATGCCCATGCATCCCGTTCAACAGATTGTCATCAACAAACAGTATAAAGTCACTAAAACTATCAAGTAACCGGACGATACATTTTCATTTCAAGAACGTAGTAACCGAAATCAAATAAAGGCGCCATGATACACGACCCCTTTTTCTGGCCAGTTGTCTACTGCGCAGCGATTTCTCAACCTTCTCGTTCCATCAAGCGCTTCCATAAGTTTCCATTATGTGGATTTAGACTAAACTTGGCTGGGTATGCATAACCTTCATTAACATACCAGTTGTCACTTTCGCCCTGCTCGCGTGCTTTCGGAAGTTCTGTTTGTCTGTGTTCCGCATAGCGCGAGAAAAGCACAACGCTCGTGCTAGGGGATAGTCGTGATCAGTCACAAACAGCATCAACCGGGCTGTCAATGCAAGAACCTTCAGTCATTGCTGAATAAATGCAAGGCTAACCAACAAAGGACACGCTAAACGCCGTGGTTTTAGCGCCAAGATCGCAACTGCCGCACCAACCGGGATTCTTTGTCTCGTTCATGGAGCGTACAAAACCCCACCGACCCATTTCAGTCTCTTATCAGATACCCCGTCGGAAAGTGGCAAGCGGGTGGGCTAGATCGTGGAACCGCTAACAGTACACTATAAAATGATTGGCACCCTTAAGGGTGTAAATGACTGTCTATTACTGTCCCTTATAACCTGAAATATAAAACAAAAAAAGACACTTTTTAGCATGTTTCCTCGTTTATAACACCCTTACACCCTTGCAAAAACACCAAATAACACCCTTACACCCTTGCAAGAACACCAAAAAACACCCGTTTAAAAGTGTTTTAGTGTTAATGGTACCCTTTTAGACGGTGTTTTTTTTGTTTTTCGATAGGATGCAAGGGTGTAAGGGTGTTATAAATGAGTAAACATGCTAAAAAGTGTCTTCTTTTGTTTTATATCTCAGGTTGTAAGGGACAGTAATAGACAGTCATTTACACCCTTAAGGGTGCCAATCATTTTATAGTGTACTGTTAGCGGTTCCACGATCTAGCCGCCCCGCTTGCCACTTTCCGGTGGGGTATCTGATAAGAGGTATCTGCTCTACCTGTTTTAGTGTTAATGGTACCCTTTAAGACGGTGTTTTTTTTCGATAGGATACAAGGGTGTTAGTTATAGACAAAAAAGGGTGTAAATCATTTTAGAGTCTAGAAGGTCGTCTCGTCGCAGCTGCCAAATATAACAAAAGTAGAGCGCACGGCCTAGCGCGGTACGGTAAAACGGTGGTTATTTAAATCACCTGCTTCGGCGCTTTTCAAATGCCTATGGGCAGGCCACCAACAGTGCGAATTCATTCGGAGCATGAGCGCGCGATTAACAGAGATGCAATAGAATAGCAAAGCGCAGAGGTGCCGTTGAGGTAATCGTAATAGTACCCTTTCCTGGCGCACGCTGAATTTCCTTTTTGATAACCCTATTTCGAAGAAGAGAGAGAGAGAGAGAGATGAAACTTCAAATCAAGCTTGGTCTCTCTCTCTCTCTCTCTCTCTCTCTCTCTGCTGTTTCCTTTTCCCAGCTCGCGCTCCTATTTTGAAGTGAAAGCTTTCTTGTGGGACCAACGGCGTCCTGCCAAAAAATTAACGCAATTCCCCGTAGACCGTTTGGTCGACCGAAAAGCTGTGATAAGATCTCCGGACACACGGCGTCTGCGTGAGAACGGGGTTCCATTGTGCGAAAACTGTTACGTGAATATCGTGAAAAGGGGACGCTTCTAGGTAGGACACTGCACGCCTCGATCTTAAACAAGGCATGGAATTATGTAGACCTTTATCTCATAAACCCCATAACGGCATACATTTCCACCGCTTGTAGATAGATGCGTTTACTTGGTGCGGGAAAAATTGTTGCGTGGGCTCGTTCTTGGTTTTCGACTGTGGTCTTTGTAGGCTTGACGATCGATTGCAGGAACTTTCAGCGAAAGTTGAACGCCCTTTTAGCGAAGGCTTTGGCACACTTTTGACGCAGTTTTGATATGAGAAAGCATTCGCGCCTCTCTTCAGCTTTCCTCAAGAAGGGATGTTATCCCGAAGGGGCCTGCGGCAACCGAACTGGAAGTCTTCGCCCATCTGCTCCATTACCTGGAGACGACCGGCCTCACGCAGCAGCTCTAGCCCGGACTGCAGTGACTGACTATGTGCCCGGCCTGACAGCCCTATCTGTTATTCTTTATCCTCTCTTTCTACCTTTCTCTGTCTCTCTCTCTCTACTTTATCCTTTCGCTCCCCCTCTACTTTCCTTCCCCCGAACTGGGTTGTATGCAGGTGAGCTCCCTGCCGAGCTACAAAAATATCCCCAGTGCACTTCCCACAAACGACAATAACAACAGGAAGGAGTGGTAAAGTTTTTTGTACGCCACAATTTTATGTGCTTCACAACGAACATGCTCGAAACAGAAATGTAAAGCTGTCACTTTAAAAGCGCATTTTGCCAGGCGCTACACAGGGAAAAAACTGCTGCGAAACTAGGGGGAAAGCTTGGTGGCACCCAACGAAACCTAATGTACAATACGCGTCGAACCAGCCAGGAGTCACAGCTTGACAGTTTTTCCGTATTTTAAGGCGCAGGAAGGACCGCCCCATCAAACAATGGCAGCGCAAGCTGCACAATTTGTGGTCTTTCCGGTGGATTTACTTTAATTTATTGTCACGCTTCGAAGGACAAGCTGCACCCTCAATCTTTTTTTTTCCATGCCTGTATTTTTGTTCTTTTTGTAGAAGGCCTTCTGGCACACGCATCTGCAGAAAGTTGTGTTCTCGCTACAAATTGCCGTCGTCAAGGCACGCAGGGTTTTTCGCCCAAATTTGCCTCTCTCTCCCTCTTTTTCCTTCATCTACAACGCACCAGAATGGTTTCCTAAATTATTTTACATTTCACCCGAATTCCACGGGCATTTTACGGAAAATAAGAAAGATGCAGGGATTCCTTTTTTTAAGGTTCTTAGCGTCAAAGGTCCCTTATTCTCCGTTTCGGTAACGACAGCTAAATTGCGGTGCAGTCACATTCAATGTCCGCCTGCCCATCAAACGTTTGGAAAGATCATCATTCGAACAGCGATCGTGAAATCATGAAGGCCCACCGCGCTGTGGGAGGCTTTCGCTTCTTCCGACAAGACATCGCTTCCCCGCAAAACTTCAACGTCGCAGTAAGAAGCCTCGAATAGAAACTCGCCTAGGGCCTTCCACGGTACCCTTGTAATTTCCCGCTTCCCCAAGGCCCCTGAAAAATGCATGCCTGCTTCTTCGCAGACAGGCGATGAAAAATCAATACCAGAGCCATACTTTCCATAATATGGGATCTGTCCGTTTCCTCACAAGACATGGCTGGTCATTTAAACGTTTGTACCTTTGATTCAAGTTGAATTCTCTCTCACTCAGCCGCCCCCCCCCCCTCTACACTTTGGAAAAAAAACGTGACACGATGGGAATGATTATCTGCGATGCGCACAAAAGAGGTGTGTAGCTAGATGGCTTTCCTGTTCTTGCTTTTTCTCCTCGGGCAATGACGTCCTAAATGAAATCTGCCCGTTCGATCTTGTCAGCAACCCATATTAGTTCCAAATGCGACAATTTTCGTAGGAACGCTACGGCCTTTCGGAAACTCTTACCAAAAGAAATGTATTGGGAATAGAGATTCCGACTGCTGGAGTACTGAAGGCCGGATTAGCTACATTCCTCCTTAAAGAGACCCTGGAACACTTTATTCAACTTTTTTGAAATATTAAATGCTTGTAGAACGTAGTCCCCCCACACACCAAGTACTTAGATTAGGGGGTCGCAAAGTGCCTCAGCCAAAAATTACTGCTCTATGCCCATCGGATAACTTAGAAACTCGCTCAAAAGATTTTTTTCCTCTTTCCCGATCTTGACGTTCTTCGACGGCTCGGAGTACGTCACTAAGACCGTGTAGCGGCAGTTTGGGGCTTTGCCTTCAGTTCAAGCAATTAACGCTTTTCGATAGCAACTTTAAGAAAAAGACACAAAAACAAAGCAGAAATAGAAGGCGTATCTGGTGCGACGAGCAAATCACGCAGTACCGCTCCGTGCTGGCGATAACTATAGCTTTCGCGGTGGTTCTAGACGTGAAAGAACGAGTTAAAGCGTTTATCGAAAGCGTTGCAGGGTCCCTTCAGGCTTATCTGCACCGCTTCTAGAGCTACAAACGCTAGTACGAAACGAAGAGTCGACAGACGAAACAGCACGAATTTGTTAAAATTGTTACAAGTTTTCTTTTTTTCTTATTCATTGGCTCTGCATGAAACCAAGTACACTAGTCGTCCCCCATGACAGAGTACAAAAATCTGCTTACCAACTATACTTTTGCTGTGCCCCTTGTATGCTTAAGGCTTGCACTGTTCGTAGCCATGCTGACACGTTTGAGCTAGGCCATCGAAAATATAAACTTCGTGTTCATGCTGCTTCTTATTGCAGAAGTACGTTTGCAGGGGTGCGCTAAAAACTGTTTTGAAGGGAAGGGGTTGAGCCAAAAACAAGATGCAAACGAGTGACGCTGAAAACTCGACGGAAAGCAACCTACCGGGATTTTCTAAAGCTTGCTTAGAATATAAATAGTCGGCAAACAGTGTCTTCGTTTTAGCAATACGGGTACGCATAGCATAAGCATAACCCTGGGGTTTAAAGCAAGGATCTGCTTTTATGCACAAGTAGACCCGTTCCTCAACGCCTGCTAGAAATAGCAATGAAAGGGAGATTTTAGATGCGACGCTGAGAGGAGCATCTCTTGTTGGCGGCCCTGTCCTTCCTGCGTCGTCGTTGTCCGCGTCCGCACAGCTGCCTCTCTCCTACGCTCACCCCTCTCCTCTCGCCGTGATAGCGCGCCCTCTCCCCCAACATCTGTGGCGCGCGCAGTGCGGCGCGCTCTCTCACTCCGCCGGTGGGCGGCGCTGCACGCTGCGCAAGCGCGCTGTGCGCATGTGCAGCGCCCTCTCTCTCCGCAGTCTCCTCTCCTTCGGACGCGCTGCGCATATAAGCGGAGTGCCGCGCTCCGGCCGGTCTCTCAGTCGACGGTCGTCCGCGCTACGATTGCTCTCTCTCTCTCTCTCTCTCGCATTATCCGACGATTGCTCACGCAATTCGAGTAATCGACCCAACGGAAACGCACAATGGAACCCCCTTCAGCATCGCATCACACCAGGGTTCCCGCGAGGGGAGGTGGGCGTAATTTTTGATCAAGAATTTTTTGTGATTACTTCTTTTCAACCATATCGCTGCTTACCGGAAAGTGGCAGTCGTCCGGAGCGGCATTTTATCTGGAAACTTTTGTGATCACAGCCGCTTATTAGATGCGAAGTGTCTCATGCTCGGGGCTGTATCCCCCTATCCCTTGTCGTTGTTGCCCGCCGTCCGCAATCTATGCGCATGCGCGTCTCTTCAGCCCCGTCAGTGTTTGGGCTGACGTCAGCGCAGTCCACTATAAAAAGAAATAGTTAGGCGGCGCCCGGTTTCGATCCCACGACTCTCTGGCCGCAACGGGAGGTACGTGGCGCTCTTCCCACTGCGCTACAAACCAGAACGGGAGCATGTGCTACGAACGCGCTTATGTCCTTCACTCATTCAAACTACGTCAAGAAGCTACTGATACAACGAAGGCACGCGAAGCTGAACGTCAACGGAAACGACGGACTGAAAACTACTGGGAACTTCAGTCGACCCCATGGCTGCTTCGCATACTACTCAGGGTTCCCGTACGGGAAGATGGTGTAGTTTTTTTGAGTCCCGACCTCTTCATCCGGAGCGCTCTCCTAGACACGTCGTTTGCTAGTCGTTGGTGCCGGTGAGAAGGTACCATCGTACTTCTGCATTTCAGGCTCGACAACCACGCAAAGGGACTAAACAAATGTCTATATACGCGCATTTCATAGTATTATTAAGCCAATTTCTGGTGGCAATAGAACTTCCTAGTTTAAAAGCTGCGATCAGATACTTCCGCGGCTAGCACTGCGCCTTAAGAAGATCACGGAGAAGAACGCGAGCGGACCTTAAAGTTCAGACGCACGCGCGTGTCGCCAGGTGGCCCCCGCCAATTCGGAATGCCAAATCAGATTCAGTGTCGAAGAGGAGGGACTGAATCTTCCCACTTGAGTAGAGTTTTAATAGCGGAGCTGTTGTTACATGGCGTAAGTTCGCCGTTGCACAAACAAATACCAAGAAAAGGCCGCACACTCATCAGCACGTGCCTCGTGGCGACCACCAAACGTCTACAGCACTCACACTGGTTTTAGAAAAAAAAAAAAAGAACTGGCTGAAACTGCTAGGAGCAAGAAGATGGAGAGCGCTCGTTAGCGCGCCTCGCGGCAACCGGGGAGTCCCCGGCTGGCGCAGTTCCTTTAGGAAAGAATAATTCCAGCGCTAATACTAAAGATGAAAATACCCCCTGCATGTGAGAGGCCACCGCGGCCGCCACATTCTCCAGAAGACATCATGAATAACTGGAGAAGTGGCTAAGAGTGGCCCAATCCTTCCCGACACGACTTACAGATGCCGCCACCGCTGCCTCCAGTCGATGACGAAGTGCTGGTGGCACTCTACAATGCTGAGGATGACTCTGCATCCAGTAGTAGTCACGAAGTATACGCAGACTTCTTCGATTGATATAACGACGATTACTGGCACGACATTATGAAAATAACCAATGATACTGAAACTTAACTGTGTGTCCGGAAATGCTCACTTACAACAGCTTCGCCATTTAAGTCTTGCGCGTGAATACAAGCTTCCATGAATTTTTTTTTTCGTGAGGAGAGAAGGAGGCACTGAGGCCTTATTCGTTTCAGGCATTGTTAAGTGAGAATGCGCCACTCAACTCTTTGGCAACCACTACAAAAATATCAGCCTCGAAGGCACCGTTAAGAATGCAATCACAAAAAAATTGGCTGTCCATCCGCTCACTTAGCTGCAAATGCCGTCAAAAGACCAGTCTTCTGCGGCCCCTTCCACGAAAATTCCTCTCTTCTCTCTCTTTCCCCTCCTCTGAAACCTTTCCCCACCCGTCTCACTCTTCGCAAAATGAACTAGGTAGACGTTTTCCCCTGTCAATTCAATTTTCTCCCGATCCACTGCTCGCCTGCCATCTATTGAAAGCTTTCGTTACTGATGAACTTGAAATGAAGCCACGAAGTCGATGCTCCCGCTCGAGTTTGTGTACTTTTGTTGTAAATATTGTTTTCAATTCGTATTTTATATTTGCTATAGCCGATATCAAGTACACATCTACTTTTTAGGGGCGAAGCCTCTTAAGGTCTGCACCTGTTGCCGTCTGCTGCCGTCATCGTTGTAATCGTCGTCTCATGAAGTCACGGTACTAAACCACCGGGAAACTGGTTTATGACTCGCACTGGAGCGCTTTCTAATGCGTACAAAAAGAGCACCGGGACACTTATTTACGCTTCGCGCTAGAGAGCCTCGTGCTTTATAGACAAGGGACTTTTACAGCAAAGCTGTATACCTCCACCTCAAACAGTTTCAGCTCCGTTGGCAAAAACGCCAAGGCGCCAAGAGTATACTTGTACACTGCATGCTTCGCCCCTCCCCAGTTTTCACGTTAATGGAGATGGCCCGGGATGTTTTAATAAAATAACACCGCGAATTCCAATTGTGCCTTGGCGTTTTGCCTCCAATATGCTTAATGTTTTCGTTTTGCTCAAGAATGTTTTACAAGTTTGCAGGATGTTTCCGGATTTATTGGTTAGCAAAGGTTTGGTCTATATAAACTTGTCGTTCGAAAAGTCTTTTTTCTTTTGGACGGGTGGCTCATCCCAAGTGCAGACAGAAAGAAAGATCGAACTTTCCGGGTTTAAGTACCCCAAAAAGGATAATTGTATTTAAATAACACAATATCCAGCTGCTTGCAACACGTCCAGGCTTTATGTGCATAGCACAAACATATCCATTCGGACTCCCATTAAAAGGAAAACAAACCAGGTAAACACGCCGCTTCGTTGGGTTATAAGCTAATCCACAAACAACCCCCCACGATTCAAGGCATACTTCCAGAACATTTGTTGACAAATGACCTGCCTTTCATGTAACTACATTTGCAACGACGAGTTTATATTTCAAGCAAGCCTCAGTGCATGCGCCACATTTTCCTCGCTCGAATGGCACCATTCAAGGCAGCCCGAACATAAAGAACTGCGCGAGAGCAGTGGTTTGTATACTGCACGTTTGTAAAGGGCGCAGTGCTTCAAAGTACTCAGAGTATACAAAGCCCCCAAACGAACACTCGGCATCTCAAGGAAGCGACTGCGTGGGGGTCGACAGCATGGACAGTATACGATTCCGCGAATAGGAAGTGGGGGAAGAAACACAACACATGGCGGTTATTTTTTTTCTCGAAAGGTTGAAAGGAAAGAAGGGAACATAAAAGAACCCCAAGGAACCACCAACGCGTAATGGCATGCTCCCGAAACGACGACGTTCGAAGCGGGCGTAATGTAATACCCCTTCATATTTCATCGTGGGCAGCTATACACTTCCGGAAATAAACGCAGAATTGCGACAGACTCCGCGTCACTGAGCCGAGCGCCGGGGAGTTTTTGATACCTGCGGCGACGTACCGTTCCGCCGGCTGAATTCAGGGAGGGTAGGCTTCCCTAATGGATCACAATAATACTCCTCGACGCATGCACCGCATCGTTGAATGTGCGGAGAGCTTAGGCTAACGCGCACTGACACGCACACCGGCGCCCCTTGGGGCAGGCGCGTGACATTCATGGTGAATGTGAGATCTGCTTTATCTCTTTCAGGAAGCAGTGCGGGAAAAAAAGGACAATAATGAAGCAAATAGCAGGGCAGTGTGGGGAAAAGGGAAATTGTGGCGAAATGACAGGGAAAGAGGATGCGGAATTATGAAGCAGACGATGGTTGATGAATTCAGGAAGGGGAATGAATGAGTAAATGTAGAAAACGGTAATGAAAGAGTAAAAAAATAATTGAGTGCAACTATGAGTTAGACAAGCTGATGCTATTTTTTATGAATAGATCAATAAATACAGGTAATCAATAAATGCACGAAGAGTAATAAATAATTGCCAAACGTATTTTTTTTACATTGGAATGGTGAACGGGTGATCAAGCTAACTTCAGTGAATGATTAGATGATTTGGTGCAAGCAAAGGAGTTTGTTAAATAATACTGAATGAACGAAAAAATAATGAATGAGAAACAAAGCAGGAATTGCTCTGTAATAAAATAGCAAAACCTTACTTTCAGGAAGAGAAACATTTAAAATATAAAAAATACGAAATTTCACACCCTGAATTTGCATGTATGCTATAAGGGGCGCCAATTAGGCTCGAAATGATTTAGACCAGCTGAGATCTTAAACATGCGCCCAGATTTCTGCACACAAGTGTTTTCGTTTTTTTGCTTTTTCGCCATCATTAGAAAAACATCCACCGTGGCCCGGATCGAAACCGCGTCGACGCACTCAGCCGCTCGAGCTCGACTCCCTAGCACTTGATTCACCGGAACGGGTGGAAATGGCATTTAAGAAACCCAATTAAGGGTGGAGTGGTTAAACAAGGACGCCGGATGGTAAAAAAAAACTTGAGCGGAAAAGAAATTCGTACTGCGCAGGCAATTAGCACTGAAAAATACCAGCGCACAGAAATGATGTCGATTTGTAACGAAGCGTGTTCACTATAGCAGATAGTTCCAGCGCAGACTGTCAAAACCGGAAGGTAATGAAAAGAATACCGAATAAAACTATTTTTTGCGTAAAAAGTATAAGTCGGGTCGTTCAAAAAAAAATAACAAAGAGGATCTGAAGAAGTAAAAAAAACAGCTTCGAGGTTTTTGGAGGAGCGCCTTTTTTGCACAATGCTTAGTCTTTTGTACTGTACCTTTCTTTTTCAACCAGTGTTAAGACGCATATGGAAGAAGCAAAGCATTCACCAAAACTCTGTGAATACCAGAGCACGAAAAGTAGACTTGGCTTTGAACCCGGGGCGTAGAAATAAAGCAGAAAAACGGGAGTGGGTAGGACTCACCCCAATGCAGCTGATACGCGGTAGGCAGGAGTACGCCTACACGCTAGCTTTTTTTTTCGCCATACATAGCGGTAACGGTAAAAAGGATTAGAAAAAAAAAACACGGCGTGAGAATCAAACTGCTGCGCTGGTAACTGAAAACGCACCGGCAGCACCGAACACGCACGGGAAAGCCGAATTGTAGGAAAATGTCAGCGCAGAGACACGCCGTCACTCGCTAGTACAAAAAAAAAAAACACAAAATACGAAACTGTGTCTGCGCTCTACTCTCTTATTCCGAGCGGAAAAACAGATAGGCTTAGAACGAGGGGGGAAATGAAAGGCGGAAAATACCGCATGAGCAAAAAAAAAAATATCAATGCAGTGGATACGACGTGATCCGCAGGAGAGACAGATTTCAACGAAAAAGAAGAGAATCACGCCAAAGTGGAAAGCAGCGTCAACCCTAATCCTTCTGCTTCCCCTGTCTTCTGTCACTCTCTAAAAGCGTTGCACTTCGGCTTATCTCTGGCGAGACGATGGCGGTGCGAAGCACAACGCCCTAGCACCGAAGGGAGTAGGCATTAGGCGCTTGTGCTCGCCAACTGCCATGCTGGTCAATGCCGAGAAGGTAAACAAACAAGCGAAAACGCGTCAAACGAGACCTAGCAAGGACTACTGGTGTTCCCACCGATTCGAACAAAGCAAACGTGTAGATGTACCGGTAATATTTTGTAGGTGAAATTAGTGAGGCCTTGCGAAATCAACACACCCACGAAGCTTGTGTGCCTGGTTTGCGTTCGCTTAGTGCGTTTCGACGTGTGCAACATGCTCAGTTATTATTGCGGAAGCATTATGTTCCCCCTGAGGCAACTAATCCGGTGTTTTAAGCAGTAGAACATATACCAGAAACCTTCACGTCACTATCTAACTGAAAAAAATTCGCCGCGTATCTGCTCCTTTCGCTGCAAACGTCATCACAAGACGATAGTCTTTGTAGACATTTGGCAAGGAAATGCGCCCTTTGCTTTCCCGCTCACCTCTCATGCTGTTCCGGTTCCGTCGCGCTCATCCCAAGGTAAACACACTAAAGGATTGCTCAAGGCGATTTGAATTTACCGCTTTCCACTGCTACTGGCCGGGTTCCTCGATGCCAGCGCTACAGTACGGCGAAGACGCGCGTGAATCGAGGCGGCCGACTTCAAGGTTTATAGAACCGCGTTGCCGTGCTCCACGTGCGTTCCAAGCAGAACGTGGAGCCCATAGAGTTTCTTACAATATAACTAGAGGGGAAACTGGCGCTGCGATCGTACGCCTCAATGGGCGTGATGGGTAGTTGTGGATTCGGATTGGCGCTTGATGGCTCGTGGAACTTACTATGGGTTGCAGGCAGTTTCGTTTTCGTTTTGGATTTGCATGAACGCATTTGCCTAGGAGTGAGTGATCAAAAATACGTTTCTCCTTAAACTGCCTGCCTCGCGTGCACTGACGCCGCCCTGAGTGGAATGTTTTACAACCGGAGTTGCGAATTGGGTGGGTTATCATTGCATTGCCGCACAGCCAGCATGAAAACACAAATGACGGCGCTCTGTGCCGCGAAGTTGTTTGCTAATTAGGAGTTGCGGCGCTGCTCATTCGGCAGAGGAATGTATTGTCAAAGCTGACGACGGTTGCTAATCGCTTGGAACAGCGACACCTTTCGTGCGAACGCCGGCTCCTACGGCGTAGAACAGCAGCACCGGCGGCTGATATGAACGCAGCTTGATGGATGTCACTAATTCACGCAAGAATAACTTCTCCAAAGGTAATCGGGTTCTTTTTTCTTATGAGCAGAAAAATTCTCTTACTATTACAAACCACCAGCGCCGAAACTTTTACAAGTAGTTTTTTAAAGAAGTCCGCGTCCTGCTGTAGTTGGCGGCAAATGGCAAACCTGCTCCCCAAACCTCCTCGACTCCGCGTCTGCTTTTTATTTAACGCGGCGTTTTATTTCGTACAAAACTGGTTTTTCGTCACTAACTTTTTTGTTTGCCATGTAATTTGTAAACGGAGAACCGGACAATAAGAGTTTTTTTTGTCAAAAAACACAATTTGCGCAGCCATAAGCCCGTTTTGATCCTACTCAATCCGGTTCCAAAACTACTCACCATTCCCATTGAAGCGTAAGCGCCGCTGCCATGTTCGCGTTGACACTAGCGCCAGTTTCCCCTCTAGTTATTTATATGAAACTCTATGGTGGAACCTAGCTAGTGGAATCTTTCGTTGCTGTTCCCGCGTGATTTTTCATAGCCGCCACGAGGTGACGCGGGCAACAGAACAGCAGGGGGCGGTTTTCTGCAGTAGATGTCGAATATCATTTCCTCTAAAAAAACACGCATCGATGAATTTTTTAATAAAGGAACACTGTAAATATCCCTTCTGTATTATTTTCGGTCTTATATTTGCGTAATGTCTTGTTTATGTTCAACAAAGTTGACCAGTAGGAACATATAAACCGGGCTTAGATGCTCACATTTGGCTGTGAGTATATAAGAATATTGCGCAGTGTTCATTTTACTTTGGCAGGGTGGCTGAATCGAGTCACAGACAGACAGACGGACAGACAGACCGACATACAGACAGACCAAAATTTCTGGGTTTAAGTAGCCCAAGAAAGACTATCGCCTTTAAAACTCATGGGCCATCTGCACTAACGTGAAACCTGGGGAGGGGCGAAGCATGCAGTGTATAAGTATATTCTATGAAACCGTTCGGGTGGTAGAGCTATAGAGCTTTGCTTTAAAAGTCTCGTGTTTGCGAAGCACAAACGTACTGGGGCGAGGCGTGAACGAGTGTCCCGGTGTTGTTTTTTTTGTACGCGTTACATTCTAGCGCGAGGGGTAAAGAAGTGTCCCGTTGTTTTAGTACCGTGACTACATGAGACGATGGTTATGACGACGACATGGGACGCCAACAGCCCGAGGCCCTAGGGGGCTTCTCCCATAAAAACATACAATTGAACACAGGCAAGTGAAATCTCCAACCCAACGCCACGCGGAGCATGGACTTCCAGGTGGTTTAAACATGGGCGAAAGGGTGCATCCGAGGGAGAAAAAAATTCATCCGGACACTTAAGTCTGCTTACACGATTTCAATGGGAAAGCATTTGATTTTCTCTTGCCAGTACATCAGCGCTGCAGCGCGTGGATGTCATGCTGGTTTCACGAAGTTACCATAACAAAGATTCAAGGCACCTCAGGGAAGGAAATTTCTAATGGTATCCGGTCTGGTAAGCACTGAAACAAAGAAAAGTGAAAGAAAGAACCCAAACACGATGTTACAGTAAGAAACTCTTCGATGAGTGTTTCCAGGGGAACTCATACCGATTCCCAGTCGGAAAAGACGACGAGAAAAATTTCTGTAGTTTGTCACATTTTCGCGTGTCGTACGGTCTTGTCGTATTCTTGTCGTCTCGTGATTCTGGTATTCTTACGTGTGTCGTATTCCTGTCCTGATTTTGATGTTCCGTCGTGCCGAATTCCTGTCTTGTCGTGATCTTGATGTTCCATCAGAATTTGTACATGCTTTGAATGTCATTGCCCAATGTCAAGATTAGCGTAAATGGAAGTTCTGTTGAGACTACAGGAATGTTTCTCGTTGAGAAAATTTACTTTGCCGTTACTACAGAAATGTGTGTCGTAACAACAGATGGCTTTGTCGTAACAACAGGACTTCTGTTGCCACAACTAAGTTTTTCGTCTTACGAAAGGAATTCTTGTTAGGTTTTTCGGTAGTCCTGTTGTGATTTTAGACAAGGAAGCAGGCTTAAGTTCCAAGAAAAATTTTTAATCTCCCTAAATTGAGCGTGTGAGCTTGAGGAACAATTGGGCGGGTTTTGCGAGTGTGGAATTCTCTGCGCACAGCGGTACAGCGAAAATATATCCAGTAAATGTTTTGATGCTCAAAGATAGTATTTTATCCGGTAAGTTTCGATGCTCAAAGATAGTATTTTTGCAATATTTGTTTCTTTTTATTTTAACGCCCTGGGCTCAGTCCCGGGGCAAATGTAGTGAACCAATATAGTGGTTGTAGTTTCGTATGGACACTTTTCATCTCCCAGCTCTTTTATTCATTTAAAGCGGATCTTTTTATGCTCGCTAGTGCCGTCCACAATTAGTCACGACGCACTGCAGGAAAGCCAACTTACACAGTGAATACCGCAATAAAGAAAACGCTTACCGTGGGTGAAAATAAACCCGTGTCCCTCGCATTATGAAACCGACGTCTATGCGATCGTGCCATCCCGAAATGGTCCATGCAGTTTGCATTTTGGACTTTCACTATGACTCCGGTTGCATGCGGGAGAGCTTCACGTTTTACAAATATTTCCCCTAAGAAAGACAATTTCGTCTTTTTATCGTAGTTACACGTTGATATTCGCCCCTTTCTTATCTGGCTTGGTTACTTTTCGTTAAAAGCACACATAACCCCTTTCGAAATTTCTTTTCACGTTTAATTTTCAGGCAATTTTGAGAAATGCAAAGGTGATCATGTTAGACTTGGGTTATTTCTCTAACTCCCCGACTGTTCACACTGCAACCAGCTTCAAAGCAGCGTCGAATACACGCTACAAATGAACCCCTCCCCCCTCTTATCCAAAAAGCGGAGGTGAAACGGGCTCCAATGATGCTGTGGCAACTTAGCCTTCGTAATGTTCGTGTTTTTGGGTTGTTGTACATTACATCGCGTCACGTTCCTCCTGAGCCGTGAAAGACCAGGGGAAAAGACCAAATAAACGAGTCTGGTTGTTTTATTCCCCCAAGACTCGGTTCGACCAGGCCCCCAAATCTCTCCGGCCACACTAACCGTTTTCCCAGCTTACACCCAGGCTGCCGCCGCTGACTCGATCGTGGACAGAGTAAACTTACGCCGTAACACCGACTACTGACCTTCTCCGGAATGGCTTCGCTTCTCTTTCGATATGGTGGGGGCGAGCTTTTAAGATGGGGCTACGTCTCCTCCGGCAGAGGTTTCGCTCCATATATTATTTCTCTATGCGTTGTTTTGGTTTATTTTGCTTTACGTTCCCTTAAACGCAAGCTTGCGAAAGCGACAATGTGCAGAAAGAGAAAGAAACAGCTCCTTGCCGAAGCAGGGCTTCGCCGCGGAGCTCTCCTGGCTCGCCGTGAAGCCCCACCAAACGTTCACTGCGGGAAAAAGGAAGGAGGAATGCTACAACGTGAGAGGGGAGGGGGAGAGGAAAGGTAAAGAGAGGAGAGGCTGTTAAGGAAGAATGGGGAAACGTAGAGAAGAGAGGATGGAGATGGAGGGAGAGGGGATAGATAGAGGATGGAAAAGAAGGGCGAAAGAGGACGTAGCGGACCTATAGTAGGTGGCCGCTGCCACCTTCGACCTTTTATAGCCTTGAATGCTGGTGGTACATCCCGCCTCTTCAGCTTTCTTAGCGTTGCTGTTCTCTGTATTTTGATTTCGGGCTCCTACTCGTGTATATCACACCTCTCCCCTTGACTCTGCTCTCCATCCTCGTTTTTCCCATCCTTTTGTTCGCAGCCTCTTCCGTCCTCTTGCCTCCGGATTCCCCGTCTTCGATTGCCCAGGACGGTGAGCCGTGTTAGATTCGTTTGTTAGGCACTCCCTCCCCGACCACCTCCGCTGCGTTCCTTCGCTTTGTGTGTCGTCTGGCGCCTCAGGTTGTGGACACTGTTGCTTTCTGTTGCTATTCCCTTCGTGGTATTTCTTTTTTGCCTGTGTTTATGTATTGGACGTTCTGAGCTTCGTTTATTTTTGTGACATTCTCTATTGCGGTGACTGTCCCGTAATGTTGTACTATTTAATGTACTCTCTGAAAGTATGAAGTTGTTATAAAGCTTATTATTAACATGTTCTTTAACTCACTGTATATGAAGCTTTAATGATAGCCAGTGAATTTGGCGCCCCAGTATAAAACACGACCTGCTTATAACGTTTTATCGAAATTTTTTATTACGGTGAGTGTTTCGGATATTACACAATCTCAAATGCAGTGTCTTAAAGTGTAAAGTTGAGTCAACCCTTATGACATGTTTTATAACCCACTGTATGTAAAGCTTTCTTGATAAATGCAGCCCGTGAAACTCAGGACATTAACTATTTAATGGTTGGAGAACTGCACCTAATATTTTACTAACCATTTTTTGTTATTGTGAGTGTATCGGATTTTGCACTCTAAAATGTAGGCTCTCAGAGCGTGACGTTGATGTCAACCTTTACTACATGTTTTTTATATCTCATTGTATATGAAGCTTTCTTGATAACTGTAGCGCGTGAGATTCCGTGCCTTAAGCATTAAATGTGTACTGGCCTCTTTATAATGTTTTATTGACCCCGTCATCTCTAGTGTGACTGATCAAGACAGCTTTTAAATGTCCTCTCTTAAATGTCAGGGTTAAAATACGCTTTTTTAATATTTAATGGTGCACTGCGTCTGTCGTCAGCCTGATATTGAGCTAACTGGAAGCTTGGGCAAGATGGTAGAGCACAGTTTAAAGCTTAGAACAGCTTGCTTACAACTACCAAAAGACATACATACATACATACATACATACATACATACATACATACATACATACATACATACATACATACATACATACATACATACATACATACATACATACATACATACATACATACATACAGAACGACCGAACGTCGTTTCTGTTCCTCTCGTTGTGCCGTTCCTCGGCGCTTGCGCCGCTTTAAGTGAGGATATTGAGAATTGGGAATGCCGTAGCTCAGCCTCGAGCTTTTGCTCGAGATCCACCTAAAGCTAATGCCTTTGCAGTCGGATGATATATTGACGTTCGGAATTTCTTGTCCTAAACTACCGAGCATATCATAACCATGATCCGAAGTTTTATGGGCCAGATTTGTGTTGGAGTGCGCGAAGACAAAACTCGATTTCCTTGTTCTACTTCATTGCTGAAGTGTTCACTTTCATGGAGGGCACCTGGCATAACCTCGTTTCAGTTTGTTTATAGCGGTATAACATCCAAGTGTGACTGATTATTTGTTTGATGGTTCCTTAAGACCATTACGCGTCATTTGTTCTTTGACTAAACGCTATCCGAGATCTGTTGCCCGACTTCAAGCGGTAACTGAGAATGCACGTTTACGGATGTCCTCCCTCTGCAGAATTGATTGCAGGTTCGGCTGGAGTAGCCGGCTCACATCAAGCCCACATTTAAGAGTTTTCTTTTCATCTAATAAACTACAGCCTCTCGGAGGAACGTCGTCTATTTTTTGCTTCGCAATGTTCGTCTGCTACTTCAATAGTACACCAACGATGAACTTGTTCTACGTGCTCTACGTGAACATGTTTTCAGACGAATTTAAGTGACCATAAACAAGCGTCATCGCTAAATCCACCCTTGAATAATCAGCAGTTTTCGCTGACCATCTACCCAGAGACGCGGTGTTTGCAACGCCGAGTAATTCAATGTAGCTTGGACTAAAACACGTAATAAACCTTGTTCTTAGACTGAGCTCCTCAAGTACATCAAAGTTAAGTGCATTTTACTGGAGCTACTTTCTTCCCTTACAGCGTAGTTGGCGCATGTATTATTCATCAGAATGATCCTCACAACTCAGACCAAACGATCCCGACAGTGGGTGTGCCGCAAGGTCGGTTGCTATGTCCAACGCTGTTTATCCGGCAGGAATTTGTCTTGTTTCAGGGACCCCCGCTTTCACAGGAGTTCACGGTTTAGTTCAGGCAGTTCAGGATTGCCATCCAAGCTCCGCGACTTTATCCCCGGGAGAGCTAACGACTGCACTCTGAGGCGAATAGAAGTTAAACTTTTTCCCTCTTCAGATTCTTTATTTCAGCCGAAAGAGGAAACAGGAATAAAAATGGGTGATGTTGCGACTTCTAAAGAAGACGTGTTATTTTGAAACCTCTCTCTTTTCATATTTTATTTTGTACGCTGTTTCCTCCTCGTGAGAAAAAAGATAAGCATAAGTGGAGTACGTCGGAAACTTCCTACCACCTCTTCAACGTTTTGTTTGCGTATACGTCAAGTCATTTCTCTTTTGGAGACCTCTGACAGCAACCCTTCATTTCGTAATCCATCACTGCGGCCGCTTCTCGCACCCCCTGCCGCTCCAGAAGCACGAAGTGCATGCGTTTCACAACCAGCCTATACGACCTTTTTTTTCTAGCTTCCAAGTACTATTTCTTTCTTTCGTCAACGATTTTTTTCTATTCTCCGTATGCTTTTGTGATAGTCGTTTTCTAATCAATCACACTGGTTTTCTCTCTCTTTTTCCCACTATCTTTGCAATCGATGCGCTACGCTTTATCTCGCGCTCGTTTCAAAAGAGAACTCCATGCGCGCCCAGTGAATGACGTAGACTCGCTGCCAGCCAATTTCAAAACCTTTCTCTTTTTCCGCTACCTACACCTTTTAAAACGCGAAATCTTGGCAGCACCTTTACACTATAGGCTCCCAAGAATCGCGCAGGGACTCAGTAATGGGATTTGCCCACGGGATGAGACATGACGTCAAGATCTGAGTAACTTTGGATCTGATAACCCTGGAGTAAGTTCTGGCTGCTGGCAGAGTTTACAAGTTTTAGGCTCTGCCCTTCCCATTCACCGTTCAAGGCCATCGAAACAGAAGTCAGGCTTTCTCTTCGAGCGTCATTTTGGTGAATTGTTTTGTTTTATAACAGTTCTAATATGTGTAGGCAGTATACCCACTGGATGGAATTGGGTGCAGTGCAGCCATCTCTTGAATGCCTCCTGATCCGTCTGGAGTACTGAGGAAGATATGATAACAGAATGCGTTTGAAGCGACGAATGTAAGATTTAGTCATTGGGGTAAATGCTGTAAAGGTAGCATTTACCCTAATATTGACACCGAGGTTTATAAAAGGCCCCTTTCACACCGTGTTGTCGGAGCAGCACTGGCTAACACCCGCAAGCGTAGAAAACAATTGCATGAACTTAAGAAAGTGGAGGGGAGCACGGCATCCCCGGTAGCCTAGTTGATATCGCATCTGACTTGTATTCCGAAGATCATGGGTACAGGTTCCGTCCGGGGAGCATGCCTTCCACTTTCTTTCATTAAAGGAAACGAATTCGCTTTAATACGAAAACTGGGGTAAGTTCTTCTACTTTCTCTTCCTCGGTGTTCTTGAAGGCTGGCCTTCCTTTCTCTCTGTGTGAACGTGAGCGTGTGCGTTCGTGAGGATGTTTATTGGCAGGGCACCTCAATGTTGACAGCGGAGCACGCCTGGTGGCCCCTGAGCCTAAATGAGCTCTCCAGTCCACTGGCGGGCATACAACCAATAGCCCCACTGTCGATGAGGCAGCTCTGCTTCTTCCTCTCAAGATCCGATACAAGCCCACTCGAAGAAGTCGTGTTTCTTTGTGATCCTAGCGCCGTCGTCTTAGCACCAGTCTTGAGTGATTTGTTCTACTACGCACGGTCCCTTTGTTTATTACAGTATCATTGTATATATGCATGAATGTATCAATGTAGGTTTGCATTCATGCATGCAGGTATGTATGTATGTATGTATGTATGTATGTATGTATGTATGTATGTATGTATGTATGTATGTATGTATGTATGTATGTATGTATGTATGTATGTATGTATGTATGTATGTATGTATGTATGAATGCGTGCATGTGTGTATGTATGTACGTATGTGACTATGTTTGTATGTGTACCCGCGTGTGTGTGCATGTGCGAGGGAAAGCCAACCACTAAGAGCGCCAACGAAGGCGTAAAGGAATTGTTGGGTAGCTTTTACTACGTCTCTAAATTACTCTCAATATATGTTCATCAGCGAGTAAACCAAAAGAACACCAAGCCATTCGGGACTCCTTCTGCTCTCGTCCATCTTCTTTCTTTTGTAATGGATCGAAATTCGTATTTTCACACAAAAGAGACGAGCTATTTCCCCTTTGCCTTCCTTGGCATGTTCACCGCTAGCTTTTCTTATGTTTCATTCCATTTGATTACCTTACAGGTCCCCAAACGACATTACCTAATGGGTGGGGTATCAAAAAAAGTCACGAGTCAGCTTGAAAGATCTCTTGTGGCGCTCTGCATAAACTTTGAAGGGAAAGTGATGGACAGGCTTTTTGATGATGCTCTGTATAAAGTAATGGGCAGGTTTTTCTTTCCTTTCGACGTTCAGTCAGCAAGCGCCGCCTTTCCACCTTCATGCATACGTTCGCGCATGAATGAATCAAACAGAGCGGAAAGCATCTTCCGACTTTTAGCAACGAGAAGGTATCCTCTGTACTCTTCTACACGCCTCCATTCTGTGGCGTGTCCGCACGTATGTACAGCGTCAACGCAACGCTACGCTGCAGAGCAAGGCCACATTGCTTCTCCATTTCTTCTTCTTCGCCATTTCATTTCTTCTCCAGGCTTCTCAATTTCTTACTCCTCACACCCCGCCCACATAAAGTCGTGTGTTTACGTTAAGAATCTTCCAACCTCCCGTTCCTCACTACTACACGGCTCCCACTCTGATGTACACAATAAAGAATAAGCAGTATTCGGGCGGAGATTACACTCTGAAGCTTCCCGATAAGCTAAAAGCATGCTAACAGCGTCCCGATTACGTGCGTGCGCCACGTGGTTTTGTTTTACTGTTTTGTCCGGACAAGGCATCCCTCACGTTTCGTGATGAACAAAGAACTGTGCTAAATGGATAGCCCAACCCTCCTTCGTATCCTAGTCGACGGCTTTACCCGTCTACCTGTGGTCTTTTCAGCGGAGCGCCCACTCAACTTACCTGAGCCAGCAAGCAGTGTGGCGCGGCCACCACCGCGGCGTGGGCTGCTGTGCCCAGGGCGCAGGCGCCGCCATCGACCACCTGTTCTCCGCACCTTGGTACGCGCACCGTGCACGCCACGTCTCCCTCCTCCTCCTGATTTTCTTCCTCCTTCTTCCCCAATATCCGACGTCTCAGTTTTATCTCGCCTGTCGTTGCCTCACTATACCATGTGTATCGCCAACGACACCCAGTGATGAGAGTGAGAGGCTTGCCCACGGTCAGTGTTGAGGACAGGTTAGGGCGCCGTTATTATTATTCTCGAGTGGCTGCGCGATCCAAGAAAAGAACTAAGACAACGTCAAGGAGCTGAACACTTTCAGAGTTACAGCGCACTCGCTGGAGCGAAGTTATCGGGCACACTAATCGAGACGTCGTTGTTGTCTCCCACGCTGGAAGAACCGTGGTCGATACTCCCGTACCCCCTCGAGCCTTCTTTTTCTGGCTCTTGTTTCTTGTCCTTCGAATGGCGTTTAATATTTATTTTTTGTGTTGTTTCAGCTCCCTTTGATTGTTTCTTCCATTCTTTTCTCATTTTATTATCTTCGATCCGTGCGTCGCACCCGGTGCTCGGCAAGGTGCCACACTGAATGTCCTTTCCTGGAAGGAGACGTGTCTTTATCGACGTGTGCGTTCGTGCCGCGTGTTGAAAAAATTCTTGTTTTCCGGTCTGCTGAATGTAATGGTAGCAGTCACGGAATATCAGGTGGCCGCAGTATTGTAGTTTCATATGTTACAACGGCGATCGAGAGAGCGGGATATTACGAATACTCATTGAGCCATCGGCTATGGCCACTGTCTCGTTTTTTTTTCAGGTTAAACCGTATGACTGACTCCATCAAACTGAAGTTGCAGGGTTTGTTACTCCTTTCAAACGAATCGCCTTGCACGCATTGTACGACTGCAGTTGGCGGATGTATTCGGGCGCAGACAAAATCCTTCTAACCCTTGGCTCTCAATCTATTCCTTACCATGGCCAGTAGTAAAAAAGACGCCATGGTACCCCATGAGAAAACACATCAGGATTCCACGCCACATCCTGCTGAATGGCACACGACTGTGACACATTATTATGAAGGTCATTGCGCTTGTGACAGGAAGGAACAACGTCGCCTGTACCAATTCCTATTCCTTGAAGTTAGTGAAAATGGGGATGGAAGAGGGTATAAGGGAGGGGAAACACGAGGCAGAGAGGGGCGGATAATAAAGTCGTCAAGCAGAATGAGAAGGAAAGGGGAATAAACTAGAGCAGGATGATGGAAAGAAGTAGTGTGGAAGGGCATGATGGGAAGGAAAGGTAGGGACGAGATAGGATCGGAGGAACGGTGGTCTAGCGGGAGGCAGGAAGTAGCAGTGCGATAATGGGAGGGAAAAGTATGGGCCAGAGAGGATGGGTGTTTGTGGAAGAGGAAGGGGAAGACTTGTGGGTGCGGATAGAAAGAGGTATAGCATAGAAAGGGGGAGGGTAAGAGCAGGAGAAGAGGGATCGTAAGGCAACGGGAAAGAGAGGAAGGGGAAATTAAAATTGAGATAGTGGTTGTAATGAGGGCGGGGAGAGTGAAATTGCGGAAGTATAGGAGTAGAGGTAGGTAGAAGAGGAAAAGCTCAAGGGGCGAAAGGGGACTGGAGATAGAAAGCTTTCACTCTGATGAACGACTGTATTCGCTCCACTTGTCCCTTTTACCACACTCGGGACCTTTTTCTGTGCGGCCTCTAAGGCGGGGCATTATCAGCGACTTCTCTCAACCTACTCATTGCGGTTTCGGGCCATCCGTTCCTATTGAAGATAGTTCCTTCCATCCTTATGTGTAAGGAGCGACAGAACCCCTGTCGTCTTTTATCGTTATTTGCGTACGGTAGACGGGGGAGATATGCGGTCAACTTGGCCTTCTTGCTCAGACTCAACCGCAATGAAAAGCGCTCCGGAGTTTTTCATTTCCGGGCCACGCTCAGGCAGTAACGTCTTCTTAGCAGCTGCGGCGGAAAGGCATTTGCCTGCACGAACGTCACGCTATCTCCTACCCCAGCCTCATTCCACACATCGTACCACCCCTGGTGATGGCGCCCCGACTGGCGTGGCGGATTTGATTGCATGCGGCGGAGGCTGCTTTCTTCTCGTTAATCTCATTTACAGCTCATCTATTCCAGCCTCAGAGCGGTGCCTGTTGGAACAGACTTGTCTTCGTCAGGCCGTGATGAAGAGAAGTCCCCGGCGACTGGAGCGCTGACTCATGCTGGGGCAGCCTCCTTGCCATTTTTCATTTCCTGTGTCGTTGAAAGGGCGTTGAAGGCTTCATCAGGCACTCACGCACCCACACCCACCTCACACACACACATGTATATGCGTATTTATTATATATATATATATATATAATTATATTATATATATTTTATCGATGCGTTTTGCAACGGGCCGGAGAAAAACGGCAGGTAAAAGATAAGACAACTTTGCGGTTAACTTGTTTATTATAAATTAGTTCGACAGTTTCGGAACTTCCGAAACTGTCGAACTAATTTATAATAAACAATTAACCGCAAAGTTGTTTTATCTTTTACCTACTATATAATAATATATTATAATATATATATATACTAAATATTACTTATAATAATATATATACATTATAATAACACATATATATTATATATTATATATATATAGTTTCCGACGACCAATAGGTGACAAAGCTATCACTGAGGAGCCAGCCTATGCCTCATTCCAATGTTTCGACATCTGACTCATGTGTGGGGGGGATTTAGCGTGCGTGTGTGCGTGCGCGCGCGCACGCTCGCGTGGAGACGATGACAGCTCTCATCACCACATGCACCGAGCATGTCGCCAGTGTAACACTTACTGGAATCAACACTACCCAAGCAGAAGAAGCAGCCATCGCTCTTGCCATTGCCAACATTCAGCCGATACAAGCAGTACTGATTCTCAAGCAGCATGCCGATGCTACCTACGCAGAAGAATATCAAGACCAGCTACAAGAATCCTTTTCCAGGGACCCCCTCAACGCAAGATCCGTCTGGTTTCGGCACCTGCCCCCTCGTCCCTTCGCGGCAATGTCATGGCCCACACGACAGCCCGAGAATTAGCCTACCGGGCAACCAGGACACGACTGGCTTCAAGCGACTCATCCGCTAGTAACATACCAAGGCATCACACAGCCCTACAAGCTGAGTGGGCAAGAGTATCCTTCTGCCCACCCGTCACTCACCAAGGAACAGGAGCATAAACTCATTCTTTTGCAGACAAACACGTTCCCACACCTATCTAAACTTCACGCCATCAACCCCACCTTCTACAGCGCCACCTGCTCACACTGCCGTGAGATCTGCACCCTCTACCACATGGTCTGGGCCTCCCATAAAAACCTAAATGTTCCCCCAATTCCAAACCCTTCCCATGAGCAGTGGGAAAGAGAACTGGCCAGCTCCAGCAGCGAAACTAAGCTTCGGCTGGTGGAACGTACGGAGAAGGCAGCAAGCTCCAACGGGATCCTGAATTCGGGAATCCGACCATGTGCTCCCCCTTTTTTTTTCGAAAAATAAAGTTTACTCTCTCTCTCTCTCCCTCTCTATGACTTCGGATTCTCTGATCGCGGGATAGATCATTCCGTAATCTACGCTAGCTTCCCAATCTGGATTGATTGCCAGTGCAAGCAGGCATAAAAAACGAATTGGAAATGGACTACAACTGAAGGCATTTGGCGCCGAACTCACTCGTTTAGAATAGCCAAAGCGGCAAGAAGGGGCATAAAAACATCCCCTCGCTATCGTAGATCACAGCGCACCACCGACACCATCGATTCATAGGGATCACCTTAATGGAGTGCAGGTCGCAGCATTTTTCGCAGCGGGCTTCGCACACTTCCACCCACGTCTACCTCGCCAGCGCAGCCAGTGGCACGCCACGCATATTCTCCCGGGGCTTCACCAACTGCCGTTCTCTTTTATTTATTTCCATTCTGTTCAAACACGCGATCATCTCTCCTGAACAAGTGACGTGATCGCTATCGCGATAGTTTTACGGAGCAATATTACATAATAGGGCTACTTATCAAGGTTTCGTGACCCGTCACAGCGCCTCCTCTCTCCCTTATGGCAGCGATCCGGTGACTGACTCGTACGTATTTCGCGTCAGCAAGTCAGGCAGCTTCGGTTACGCAGGTCTCCGCCATTTTTCGCTTAAGAATACAGTTGGGGAAGATTCACTCGTCCGGCATGCTCTTGGTCCACTGACAACCACTAGGTGTTTTAGCAAAGAAGTGGTAAGGGCACTGTTTACACTAGTTAATTTTTCGGTAATAAGTGTCTCGATTATTACCGTAGCGATGTTGTGAATATTGTGTGTGAGGCTTTGATGCACGCGTTCCTATTGCGGATCCAGAACTTGACTCTTCACCTAGCGGCAGTGGTATGGAATGCCAACTGTAACGCACCGGAAGGCGTCCTTTCGTCCTCGGTGAGCACGGATCCAATGTTCTCGGCATTTAATTTTTAATACTTTGTTTTTCGTTTGTATTGTATATTTATTGCGGTAACCTTATTTTGTTTGCATTTTTTAAGGGAGGGTTGGCCTGTGTAAACCTGAAAATGAAGCACTTCTTGTACTTCTTCTTCTTCTTCTTCTATATTTCACGCGGGAATGCGAAAGACTATGAACTTTCTTGTGTTAGAGGTGAGGTGCGCGGCACTTTCAAATCCTCCGCGTTTACCCGCTATTGCTCACCCGTGTCCCCCCGCGTCCACCCGCATTCACCCGTTACCGTTAAGACGATATTGCCAAATCATGCGTTTTGTGACGTCTGCGATGATCATACAAGGACGTTCTGCAAGCGAACGTTAGTGCGCTGTTTCCTCTGCAGGACATCTGCGGAAAGCCCTTTTTCCTTTAGTCCTCCTAGGTGGCGTCACAATACTGCGCAGGGCCGCTGTCTGCGTTTGCTTTCTTGCTGTCCGTGTATGCACCTGGCTTGTTTTTGTTAGGGTAGGTAGTAATCATTCCGTAAGATATGGGGTATGTTCGACAAACAGGGTCACGTAAGCCAATGGGTCTCTTCGATTTACAGTCTCGGACTCACCGGGGATAGACCGCGGGTAGTCCGAGGATTTCCCGAAGCCATTGGGATACATGGGAAAATCGAATGCTGTCTTCCGGTCCAGTCGTCTAGTGTCATTGTGTCAGACCAAGCGCAAAGCTGCCTGATTGCTGTGCAGCTAAACATAGTGCGCACACTACCAACAGCAGTAAGCACTGGTAGTTTTATCTTTACGTGTACTTTCGGAATTTCTTTTGTTTATCCCACCTTTCTCACTGCTATAAAATGAATGCGCATTACACTGAGGGGAAAATACCTCTTTACGTAAGCTTATAAGCCCAGCCTAATTTGCGTTTGCTTTGGCCTGCCTCAGGCAATCGCACAGCTTTGTATAATAGGTGCTTTGTGGTTCTACTGCGGAAAATGAGCTAGCGAGTCCCATTGCCACTCCCTTTTTTTCCTAATTATACAGCTTTTTTGAGCGAACTTTACTTTGAAAGGGCTGTCAGTATGATTCTAACAAGGTAATTTTTTGGATGAACAAAACTTGTATTTTTTCTGCACAGCTCCTTTACAACGCGATTCTGGAGTAACGTTTAGGTCGTTATTTTTACCGTCCAAACACGAGCAGCTTGAAGGACTTCCGGAACGATGTTTGGCCGGTTTATTTTGCATGTAAACATGCACTTATCACTGGTCGCCCCTAATAGCGTCCGTGAGTTGGGGAAGGGGGCGTGAGGGGGGCGGGGGAATGCACGCGAAGCATGGCACCACCTACCAACAAACCACCAATGCGGATCTCAGACAGACGCATACCACCGTTCGCAGCTGGTTTACGTGCTCCTTTTCTTCGTGGGTTTTTAAAGACGATAGTCTTTCTTGGGCTACTTAAGCCGGAATATTCTGTCTCTGTCTGTCATTCTGTCTGTCTGTCTATCCATCCGTCCCTCGATACAACCTTCTGGCCGAATGTTTAAATAATACTGGAAGAAGATGTCTCTATAGTCAAAGCTCTTCCAAATCACGCATCTGGAAACACACTTTATACTTGTCGACATTGTCCAGGAAACAAATTTCACCATCTTCCCGTAGGGGAACCCTGAGTAGTATGTGAAGCAGCCATGGGGTCGACTGAAGTTCCCATTAGTTTTCAGTTCGATCGCGGCGTTGCGGGAGAAGAATGAGGGGAGCGGAGCGCGCGCGCGCGTCATTTATACCGTGGAGCTACAGTGGCGCCCCCAGCGGAGTATGCAGCGTCTACTGTCGCGTCTCTAACTCTAAGCTGCTTGGCATTATTGCGCGCGGAGCCGCAGGTGTTGCCATTCGTTGCGCAATCCCGAAGAGGAGAGGAGCTTCGGAGAGGAGAGGAGGAATGCCTCGCATACTACTCAGGGTTTCCCTACGGGAATATGAAGACGGTGGTTGAACGCGAAGCTATTTCGTGATGGATTTTTTGGTTGGCCAATCCCTGGGGGCATCCTGCCACAATCATCATCAGCGGTGCCTGGCCAGGCATGCGCAGTGGGGGTGTGGTACTAAGGGTTCCCCTACGGGAAGATGACGACGGTGGTTGAACGCGAAGCTATCTCGTGATGTATTCTTTGGTTGGCCAATCCCTAGGGCCATCCTGCCACAATCGTCATCAGCGGTGCCTGGCCAGGTCGCGCAATGGGGGTGTGGACGCCGCACAACTGCGCCCACACAACGGCGGAGGAAACAGGCTCGACCATAAGCTGCTTTGCATCTAAAAACTGTTAGGGATATTTGAAGCAGAACCTTAATAAGTAAGTGGTATTGCAGTGTTCTGCTGATTAAATATACATGGCGGCTTGTTTTTTGCTTTAGGAAAAAAAAATTATGCGTTAAAAAATGCTTTGGCCCACAAATGCAAGAAGCGCTCCCGCGCCTCGTCGCGGAATTTGAAGACGCATAAAAGTAACAAAACAATCCAGAAGACGGCGCGCGAGCAGTGGAACGCGGCAAAATTGAATTGACTGAAGCAAACCAACTCTATTTATAGTGGAAAGCGCGAGACGGGAAGGGAAAAGCACGTAAGGAGAGCAGGGGAGAGGAGAGACGCATTTATGGGGCCGCGGCTGCACAAGACTGGTGTTTCGATGAAATTTGCAGCAAAGTAAGCAGATACGCGGCTATTTTTTTCTTTTTAACACGAAAGTGTTTGATTTCCGGATATACGAAGAGTTCCCCGACGTCATATCCGTCACGGAAATGACGTCAGTACAACGGAGCAAGCTGCCTGTAGAGGGTGCACACATGCACACAGTGTCTTCTTGCGGGGAAGCAACCTTTAGTACTAAGGATTACATTACACTTAAGGTTGTCGTTTTTCGGGTTTTACATTTTAACATGGAAGTGTTTTATGCCGGGATGCACCAAGATTTCACTGGTGTCATATAGGTCACGGAAAGGACGCCAGTACACCTTTGCCGAAGTGACCCGCCAGAGGACGTCGCTCGCCAAGCCCACCCACCAGACAGCCGGCGACCCGAAATCATGCTGCAGATTTCGCTGCATATTTACCTTTCGTGTTTTACCTATTTTATGACAGAGGAATCAACCACAACTGTTTTTATTAGTAACTCGCTCCAGGACGCGTCGCACTGAATGGCATTTGAGGAGCCGCTGCGGACGTCGGGCGTCGAACAAGGTCGATGTCGACTTTTCGCCTCATTGGCTATTTATAAATTTGGCTATAGATAATTTTATAATATACGACGACTATGAGTCTGGGTGATGGCTACACTTCAGTGCGAGGATAATTAGAGGGAAGTTCTTTATGGTTCGTCCCCGGGGCTTGGCTGAGTGGCTGAGCCGACGGGCAACTTCTGCTCTCTTGCGGTCTAAAAATAGCTCAGTACGGCCTCGGCAGGGCACTCTTTACCGCTGATTTTCAACAGCGCGCGCTCGCACCTACGCTATTCCGTCCGTGCGATACCACCAGAATTTGGGGTTTCCGCATGCGCTAAGGGACGCTGGGAACTCACCAGGGGAGTAGTCTTTCAGTCAAGGTCAGATGCAGTAGCTTATAGGTTCTCTCTTTTTATTTCCAAGCGCATCATGCCCCGCATTAGGAAAAGTGTGCATTACCTGAAATATTATTTTACTTTCCGCAGCGATAGCAACTAGTTCAGTATCATTGCCTCCAAGCCATTTTCGCTAAGCCACAAGAATTTTGCGTCAAAGCGTTCATCCATATTTATACACTATTTTTATTCGTTGAACATCGTTGTAACGAGGTCACGTTGGGTTTCCTTCTACAGCGACTGCGGAGCAAATAGAAAGCAACAAAATTATTGCGAATCTTTCTCCGACCACTACCTCGTTATGTATACGGACAATCATGAAATGCACAAGTTTTTTTACGTGTCTTTTTTTATTTTTTGCAGTGTTTCTCCACCATCCCAGAAAATGTTGGGTCGAGTGGTCACGTCGTTGTTGCAGTGATTTGGTGGGCTACTGCGACTGCCTGAGGCATTTCTTTTTTCTTCTTTCACTGTCTCATCGCTGGCACGTTAAAAAAAACTCACACAACCGAGTCGAATCGAAATAGCCGGAGAAACGAAATGTAGGGGAGGTAAAAAAACTCGTTTCGCAACAAAATTTAGTTCGCTTTATACGTGCCCGTAGACCCTCTTCTGCTTTTAGTTGCGTGTGTTTATCCGTTTTCCTTCCGGAAATTCCGAACGAATCTATATTTAGAAAGTACCTCTCGTTGTTTCTTTTTTCCTTCGTTTGAACGGAAATTTTGTTTATGCCGTTCACGTCGTCGAGGCAAGCTGTAGCTTTTTTTCGTACCAGTCATTGTTGCAAGAACATAAAACGAAATATTTTGAATGTTAAAGCCTCGTTTTCATGTCGTTTTGTTTTGTTTTGTTTCGTTTTCATTTGGGCTGTACGAGATTTTTCTCGGTTCCTTCTGCAGCTTTATCCTGTTCAGGGCAGAGCCGCCTACGGGTCATTTCATTTGTCGCTTTGCACACCTCACTTGGTTTTTGTTTTGTTTTCAGTCTGCGGCACCATCATGTTTTTTTGTTTTTTTTTCATACCTTGCGTCCTTTTTGGTGTATCTTTATGAATTCCCCGTTTCCTAGTTCTTTCGCCATTTTGTTTTCTTTTGGAGTCTAAGCAGGCGACCTGCTCGGTCGACTGTGCCGGCTGTTGCGATGTAAACACGCGTAGCACAAAAATATACACGGCCCAGTTAAGAAAAGGTCGCATATAAGTGGCACATTTCTTGTTCGGGAGCCGTCGCTTCCTTCAGACATCCTTTCTTTTTTGGCAGCTACGCACAGCCTTTTCCGTGAAAGTGCGCTGGCGGAACTAGAGGGGTACCTTTCGTTTAAACTGAGCGTCGTTGGTCTCAAAAGATTGTCCATTTCATTGTGGAATAGGGAACAGGATTTCATCAGCAATGCATTTCCTGCGCTTGCGTTGACAGTACTGGTTGTCAAGCCAAAGTGCCTAAAAATACTGCGGAGTTTCTAGTCTCCCACTGTTTCGAAAACTTTGGTCCGGCCATGTGCAGAAACATTACGACATATACACATGATTGTCGTTGTAATACCCCTCCGGATTAAACAGCTCAGTGTTCCAGTTGACCTCAGGTGCTGATAAAGAAATTTTTTTAAAAAATCGATGTATATCGCAAATACATAGGGTGCGATGCAATACAATAATCATAAAAAAGTATCTTTTTATCAAAAGACCAACACATTCTACAACACCACGATACTCCACTGCATCTCTCCCTCCACTTACCCCTACAACTGCCCTTCTTGCTCCGTCCCAAACACTACCTACCACCTGGTCTGGGAATGCCCCTACGTGCCAAACCCCCTCCCTTCCCCATCCCCTGAGCAGTGGGAGCGCGAGCTGGCCAGCTCACGGTGCGAGGAACCAAGAACGCCTCATCAGTCGCGCCCAAGCAGCTGCGCTAGCTCACGGCTATCTGGACTAAGAAAGCCACCAACTTTTATGCTCAATAAACGTTTTCCAATCCAAAATTTATCAAAAAAAGAGTCTGGTATAACAAAAAATACATCGGTAGTCACAAATAATTCACTGATAGCAGGCAAAATTATGCAGGTACGTTAAAACCACTACTTATCGATTACACAGGCTTGGAAGGAAACAAGCTGATCAAATGGGAAAGACAGTTGCTATGTATGCGTGTAAGGCTACGTGCATGACTATCGACGCAAAAGCGATATCGTGATCTATGGACGTAAAAAACGGCGTGTCACCCAGTTTGGTTTGCGGAGGCGTGAATTGGCGTCATTCTTCGAAGTTCTTACGACTGTTGGGGAAACAAACTGAACGAGGCCTAACAATGCTAGCTAGTGGTGAATACCGCTCGGTGGTAGACGAGACAGAGATAGAATACTGGTGTTTCGTTGTGCGAGCAAATACAAGTTTTATCTTAGGCGCATTGTCGACGCGTGTGGAAATGTACGAAGCCGGGTGAATGAATATTGTACAGTCTGTGAAATGACAACAGGCGGGATATTTTGCTGGCCATGGAAAGTGGAGAGATATTTATAGTTCGTTTAAGCTGTGATACGCATTTCCTGCGAGAATAAGACGGCCAAATAATCCGGGTAACTTCGAGCAGGTTCAACCATATCAGGCAGGTTTGCTGTGTTCGGATGCCATACTATTGAAGCGTGTAGGGACGGTTTCATATGGTACGAGTGAACTTTAGTATCTTTGCACGCAACATTTATGCGGCGCTTCATAACGTTAATTTCGCTTAGCGCAATCCTGGTGGTGTATTCCAAGCGGCCATTCCAAGATAAATCAAGTTGGAAAAAATACCTAGATATTTTAAGACGAAAGCCTCAAGTGCCCCGTCGAGCGACAGCGAGGTGTGTTCCGGTATAGAAAATGTCCACGGCTGTAAAGAGTTAGACGACTTACGAAAATCATGGAATTCATGCCAAGGAGTGTATGTGGCTTAACTTCGACAAGGTAAATCAAGTAGTTAACAAAGCAAATTTGATAATGATACCATTCAGCGCGCCGCTGCCCTGTGTGCGCGGTCTAAAACTTTGGGGTAGTGCGGGGAAGCTTCGTAAGCTGCAGGAAAGCCCGCCCTCCTCAAACAAGTTACGACAAGGGCGGTCGCATTCAGATTTGGCTCTACGAAACGACTCCGCTCACCGAGGTATGCTCTTCCCCCTATCTCAGTCTCAACTGAGTGCCGGATATCACGAGACCGGTAAAATGGCGTTCTTGTTTGTGTGTGTGGTTTGTTCGAGGCTTGCGATAAGCGCGGCAAAGCAGCAGAACAGTTGCCGCTTCTCTGTATAATGTCTGACCTCTCGGTGACTCGTTTCAGTCGACATTGGGGGCTGAACTGAGAGCGCCGCTCTTCCCGTCAACTCCCCGCTGTTCCTGTATCGTTGCTGTTCATCTCTCGTCATGCAGCAAAGCAGTTAAGTTTTACTATAGGCTCTTAGTCGTCATTACCCAGGCAGCTCTTCTGCTTGCCGCTCGTCCACCACGCTACCACTAATTGACGGAGACGACGGACCATGGTGCGGGGACACCTTCGCCAACGACGAAAGTACATTGAAGTTCGTAGGGGAATCGAACCTGGGTGTCCAGAGTATGACCCTGTTGCGTTACGACCATGCGATATCCAGCCCGTTTCCAGGCGTGTAAGAAAAATAAGCCCAGCGATTCCCGAGCTCTGGTCATATCGCGTGACAGGTTAACGTGGCGGACCATGAGTAGAACAGGTGTGCACCCTAGCCACGGAGAATTCAGATCGTGGGGAGCTGCGGCGTGAAGTGTCGTCAGTCAATCTGTCGAAGTCATTCGCAATAAAAGACGAAGAAATGAAAGCGGTTGTAGCAGTGAAGAATTACCAGGACAAGGCATAATGGTTTCCCATTCAAAGCCCGTAAGCAGACCTCTATCCCCCCAGAAATTTCTTTCTGTCGATGGACTGTTTTAATTACTGCGTTGTTTACAACGTATATATTAGATGACGGATCTGCAATGCGGGAGAAACGTACGTGTTGGGTGTTTTGCTCATTTATTTTCATTTCCCATGAATGACACGTCTTCACGAGTTTTCAGTTCTTCCTGTAGGTTGTTTTGTTATTTTGTTCAGAAATGTACTTTTATATGACGCCATCATCCTCACAAGGGGTAGTGTATCACGGAATTTTGGATTCCATGTAATATAGGTGCCCTGAGAACAATAATACACGAAGCACGGATACCTGAGGTTACCTGACTTGACGAGGGAGGGACTAGACATAACATGGATAATTTTAGCTTGACCAAATGAAACCTGTTCGAAAACCGTTAATGCACTTGCTTGTGCCAGACTCAAAGTAAAGACTGTGGATTTTAGTCATCTAATTTGTAGTGTCGCATTCTAATAAACGGCTTAAAAGGTGAATAAGATTTTATCTCTGTAGCAGGAGCTATTTTAAGGAATCATGAACAAAAAATACACAAATAAACAAGCGCGAAAAATAAATAAATTGAAACAACTGCCTTTTTTACCATCAAAAAGGCTACTGCACAAAGTAGCCATAAATTATTTCAAAGTATGAAGGCACAGTCGGGATGTCCTCGGAACGCTTCGCAAGTTTAAGGATCAATCAGAACAAACACATAAACACATCAGAGCACCTCGCACATTGACATTAGTGTTAAGAGGGCAAGCATACTGGCCACGAAACCGGCATATAGTAAGCTGTACATGTTAGGAATGGCGCATCACATAATTCGGTTGGCCGAGGTGTCACTTGACGTCCCTATTCTGAAATGTTCCAACTGTTGCGACACCAACCTGAACCTGACCTTAGAAATATATCCATAATGCGCGCTTCATACCTAGAGAGCGAATTGGCGCAAGATGTTCTCGAAAGTAGCACGCCATGAAACGTGTTTGACGGCATAGATTTGGTCTCATGAGACGTTAGAGCTGAGAACTTTCTTTGTACAGTTGTACTTCTGCAATTGTTCTAGTATTTTATTTCCATTTCTAAAATTCTATTAATGGCTTTCAAGTAGTAGTTTTCACCTTCGCTCCAGCCTCCCGATCCAACAACCAGACTCTGACTTTCTCCGTCTATGGCGCCACCCTAAATATCCCCGACACTCATTCCGCTCCCAAGTTCAACGTACCCAACTTTCCTTTCGGGTTGAGGAGGTAAGTTGGCGGAGTTAGTTTACTGTTGGATATCTCCTCCGCAAGCCGAGAGAGTTGCTCACTGCCCCTCTAGCAAACATTCTCCATGGAGTGCTCTTTGCGACGGTCTCGACACTACATTGCACTTACCATATACATGGTCTCAGTGGAGCTCTCCTAGGAACAAAGTCCGCACTTGCTCCCACTCCAGCTAAAGCCCTTGCGCAGAACTCTTTGGCAAGCTAGCCTTAATCTCCCACCGTCTCTTACTAGAACCTTTCCTCACTATTGGGGTGAAACTCATTCCTGTCTGAACCACCCTTTCATTCTCTCGGAGCTCGAAGCAGCTCTGTGTTGCAGATGCTACGCGTTCATCTCCTGGTAAAGACGCTGCCACACAAACAACACTTCGTCTCCTTTCCGGCCTTGCTAAAGAATCCCTCCAGACTTTTAATCACGCCTGTGACGGCGATAGCCTACCTAGCTCTTGCACTTACTCTTTCGTTACGGTGATTCCCAAGACGAGCAATCCTCATTGCTTCGGTAACACCAGCCTTATATCCTTGCCGTTGTACGTTGGTAAGACCCCTACGCAAACTGCATTAACTCACTTTTGTTAATTTTTTAAACAAGCGAGTTCTTCGCCGGTTCTCTCATCGGGTTCTGACGCCGTGTCTGTGCTCGCCAGGAAACGTTGCTACTTCTCCAGAGCACCTTTCACCCACTCCAAACCAACTTCACACCCCTGTGAGTGTCGATGCCCGTAAGACCTTTCACGGTGTGTGCCATGACTGCACCCTTTCCAACCTAACCTTTCGGGCCTGCGGCTTTCTTATCACCTCTCCGTCCACTCTAACCGACTTGCTCATTTTCTGGTGGACACCCGTCTTTCTGACTCCCACAACATCACCCAAGGCAGTCCTCAAGGTTGTGTTCTCTCTACCACCATTTTTAATCTTGCTATGACCTCTTTCACGTTCCAAATAGTCCAAAATCCTGATCTTCACATCTTCCCCGCTGACGACATTCTCCCGGTCACGCACAGGATACCCTGTAGCGTGGCCTAGAGCTCATTGTTTCATTTCTTACTGGCCTCGGCTTCCTTCTTGGGTAGCGCCTCCAGAGCGCCTTCAAGTTCTTCACGCGTTTCACCCCCTATCTTCGGGTTAGGTGCGGAGGAATTCAGGATTCCCGCTTGTCGTCGTAGCCCATCCGAGTTCATGGTACTAGCCACCGCAGTAACCCTGAAAGTAGCATCATGCAACCAATTGGGGGCTTTCAAAAGATCCCCGCTTCCCCTGGTCCGTATCGAGCCTGGGTCCCTCGCGTTACGATGCCAATGTATATCCCTATGGGCCACTCACGCACACCTTCGTCGTATGCAAAGTATTGGGGAGATCTCTACGCTGCACTAATGCCACGGAGGCTGCCGCTGCTGAGCCGCAAGTAAGTACACACTAAAATAAAATACGGAAAAATCCTGAATAACGCAATAACTTCTAATAAATGAAAACTCAACTCAGTGTCGTTTAAGAGGAATGATTGTTATTATATTATTATTATTATTTATTATTATTATTATATTATTATTATTATTATTATGGGAAGTCGCCAACCTACTTGTCTCTGTTATTCTACTTATTTATTTTACCCTTCACTAACCTAATGGGTTTGCCCCTCTCCCCCCAGTTTTCAACTCCCATCGCTTCTCCCCTTCCTGCCCTTGCATGCCTGTTTACTTCTCCCTACTTCTGTGGTAAATTAAAATACGGTATATCACTCTTCCTACGTCCCACTCTCTTCTCTACTTTTCTTCCACCACCACTCCGGCCGCCTCTTCGTCACTTCTATGGCCCTAAAGTTGAAGATCCCCCTCCCACCAAATCCCAAAACCTCCGCCAGCGTCGTTTCCCAATCATCCCGCCGTGGTCGTATCTCTGTGCAGTGTATGACAATATGCTCTACGGTTTCCCTATCCCAGCCGCTCATACACAAGTTTCGTCCCGTTGGCTGTAGTTAGCCGTGTATGCCCGTGTTCTCAGACACCCTGCCGGTGCTTCAAAGAGCAATGCATTGCCTAGCGTAGGGCCATAGAAATATTCATTCTCTATTTCTAGTTTCACGGTTCATATACGTCTTCAGGAGATTTTTCACTTCCATTCTCGGTACGCAATTCGTCATCGCTGCTGCGTTTAGCTGCTTTTTACTGTTGTGTATACGCCACCTTCCCCTACCGAATTTCCCTATCGCTTGGTCAGCTGTCTGCTACTCCGTCTCCATCGCGTGTCCATGCTCCTCATATACAGATACCTAACCACTCTCTTGCCCATTTTTCCTCCTCCATGTCACGCGGTCTCTCCTCAAATTTTATCTTACTCTGCGCCTCCCTGGCCTCAAACGACGAGCAGCCCATATCCCCCCGTACCGCTGTCGTTTTGCTATGGGCCTCTACGGCCAGCGTGCCTACCGCCCTCTGATTTACCTCCAAGCCCGCTTGGGCCTCTGACATCATGCATACAACCGAATTTCTGAAAGTCAATCCTGGCTCTATGACCCCCTTCTAGAGACTCCCCTTACCACCTCGTATTCGTTGTAGCCCCACAGTGCTGTTTCATTATAGCCCCGTTCGTCGTCCTTTTTTTTAAGGGGGCCTTATGCGCATGTGTGTAATCTGCGTCGTCGTTAAGCCATACTCCTAAATATTTATACTCCTTCACCCATGATATTTCTACTTGTTGAAGTGACACTAATTTGTGCTGCGTGTCACCGTTAAGGACCATGACGCCTCATTTTTCTGTGCTACAGTATAGCCGAAGCGTTTTCGGGGGCTGCGGCGCCCTCTAATGGGTACTTTAGTTACCAATGCCAGGTTGATACTGAAACTAGTCAAGAGAGGGCATCACAGCCTATTTTGCGAATACCTTCTCGGCATTGGCCACTTTTCACGTTCACTGGAAGTTGTTAAATTTCCTTTCTTAAACTATATCACCCAACTAGGTGGGGTTGGCGTTCAACTCGACATTTTTGTTGCTGCGCAATCAACGTCCTCTGATTGAGGCCAAGCTATCTCTCGTCATCATGACCACTTTAATGCTCTTACCTTACCGGACCGCCGTAAGGATTTTTCGTACCACAAGGCGTCCAGTCCACTCTAAACCCGCTTATCACTTATCAGCTTCGGTGAGAACGTCTGGCGTATGGCCTGAGAACGAAGGTGACGAAACCAAAGACCACCACATTTAGTTTTAAATTCCTCGATACCACAAAATGAAATAACGATTCGGTTTTGTTTATGGTTCTGCAAAGCACCATTTTTGCAGCTGCTGCTGTCTTTGTTGTTGTTTTGTTGTTTTTATTCTTGTTGTTGTTGCTGCTGTTATTGGTGGTGGTGTTATTGTTGTGGGTTTCTTTCCATTAAGGTCACATGCAGCCTGTGGGACTCAGCTATCGTCGTCGATAAACGTAACCCACGGACTTATCTGAAAATGCTCTTATGCTGTCAACAAGCCTTTTGAATTCCTCCTTCGTTTCCATGGATATGCGAGCTCCTCCTAACTCTCCGATACGGCACGCATAACGACTTTGCGTGCGTGCCTCGCCGCCGTAAACATAAGGTGTTGTCTCAAGGACAACGACACAAGGACACCGCCAGTCTTTGCAGTCGCAAAACAGCGGTCGTTATCCCTCCGAACCTATCCTATTCCGAGCAGAGCCCCCTCCTACCCCCTCTACCCGTGGAACAGACACGCACGCAAAACTCCTGCATTAGGGGCCGCGCAGTGCCCTATTGATACGAAACATACTCACGATACAATGTTACGTTCGAAGTTGCGGAACAAACGGCGTGACTGTGCAGCCATTATATGCATATAGGTTAGAGCACACATGCACCGGTGCAGGGCTGACATCTCCCGCTCATTCGAATTTTTAACTCACAGTTCTGACACCAGCATATTAGTGTAGCAGTAACTTGATTGATTGATTGATTGATTGATTGATTGATTGATTGATTGATTGATTGATTGATTGATTGATTGATTGATTGATTGATTGATTGATTGATTGATTGATTGATTGATTGATGGATGATTGAATTGGATGGATGTGGATGGATGGATGGATGGATGGATGGATGGATGATGGATGGATGGATGGATGGATGGATGAGGATGAAGATCTTGATGGTTTGGATGGATGGGATTGTGCATGAGTGGTGGATGGTGGTGGTGTGCACCTGGGGACGTCTTGACTGAGTTGGATGTGAGTGCGGACTTGTGCATGTGTGTGTGGTGGTGGGGGGGTGGGTGTTGTGGGGCGTGTGTGCGGCGGGCGTTTGCCTATATACGTACTAGCGTACATGCACGTGCGTATTAGGACGGGCGCTTATGCCTGACATGCCACACATCATGACGTGCTGAGTTCTGGAAGCCTCCTTGAAATTTTTTTCCACACTCACTGCATATAACACTAACATCCATGCATCGAAAATGGCTCATTTTTTTCCTTTTGTAATGTCTCGCTGACTTTTGCCAGTCATGCTCCCTGAATGCGCCTATTGAACAGACTGTACAAAATTTCGAAGAGGCGGTTGGTATTGCTTCCGAAGAGGCGGTTGGTATTGATCCTTACCAAGGATCACCCTGCCCGAGCCTGCATTTAATGATTCCCAATAGCCATATGTAAGCATTCTGCATTCCCTGATCCTTGAACTTTCATTACTGCAACAGTGCCCCCTAAATCAAAGGCTTTCTCGTAGTCTGTGAATATTATTATAATAAAATCTGCTGTTGGTCTAGTTGGCGTGTTACGCTAACGGAAACAAGCTCTCAAAATAGGACACAAATGGTACGAAGGACGACACAGATGCGCCCCGCGGATTCTTCCTCGAATTATTCGCCGGATAATATTCCTCCATTACATAATAGATAACATCAATGTTATCCATCGTTGACTACTCTCCGGTGCTGTCTTTTAGAAGCTTGGCCTGTAATTCTAAAGTTCTTTGAGGTAACTCTTCCTGTAAATTAGAAATATGCTGGCTTTTTTGCTGGCTATTGAGGATTTTAAAGTCCTAAGGCATTCGCAGAATAATTTCGCAAGCTTACGTAGCACTGTTGTCACCCCCTTACCGCTTCCACGCTTATCCCGTCAGTTCCGGCACCGTTCTTTTTCTTCATCCCTTTCTTCGTCTTCATCCCTTTCCACGCCATTTCCACGTCGTGTTTAGGTTCTGTTGGAACGTCGCACAAACTAAGTTAGCTGTTTTATCTCTCTGTAATCCCTTAAGCGTCTTTTCTCCGGGGCGTTTAGTCGTTGTTGAAAACTGGCGAGCACACGTTAGTTGTTTCAGTACTGTTCAAAGGCCTAACATTGTCGTCGTACAGCTGAACATAGAAGCTTTCCGTGGCTTCGCATCTTTTTCACCCATGTTTTTTCGTCACGTTATTAGTTTCTGTGTGTATGCATTGTCATTTTCAAAAGCAAGCTTCTTCTTTTGTATCCTTAGACTTCCTTTTTTTGGCAATTCTTCATGCTTAACCATCTTGTCGGTACGAATGTCTATAACCTTCTTTCTGTAAGACTATATAGAGAACACCCTCTATTCGATCTGTTCATCCGTTCTTAACACTTTTTTATATTCCCGCATGTAGAAATAGGTTTCGTCATTTTCTGACTTATTTGACATCTTTTTTTTCTAACTCTTTTCCCCTTATAGGTATTGCTGTCTCTGTTTTATTGAAGTTAGGTTTCCATTTATTTGTCTGCGCTGTCTTATCTCCCCCCTCGGGTAAGACTGTGACTTTTTGTGAAGTGTTTTCTCAAAACCCGTGTGCCCGGTCTCTGACCCATCACAAAATTTTTTTCCTCCTTTTAAATATTTCTGTTGTTTTTCTACCTTAAGTGTAACCTTATTCTGCTCGTCACTAAACTGCAGTACTTGTTGTTGACATTGCGGAGCACTTAACATTTGCCAAAATACCGGGATTGAGAAAAAGAATGAAGTGGATTTTGGTTATAGATATACCATCGGTGATTTTCCGTGTCAGCTTCCCATTTTCTCGTTTGCGGAATAATTCTTTATCCGGTTTGTTTCCTCTATCCTCCTAGGATCCATCTCCGCAAATGCAACCAGTGTATCCTATCGCCTATTCCGACTGCCAATTATAAAGTTACCGTTAGCCACTGCTCATTGTTGTGTACGTTTTTTCTTACATATCACGCAAAAATTTTCCATCACTATTGGGGAATTAGCCTTCACCTTTTGTAATGATTGATTAATTAAGTACCTCCTTCTCGTGTCTAGACGTTAATGGATAGGCTTGTACAACCTTCCACTTGTAACCTCCTATTTCGCCTAATCACAGTGGCCCCTACCTGTTATTAGGGCTCTACAATTCCTCGGCATCCGCTGCTATCTCTTCCTTTATGAAGAATTAAACCTTAAGCGCCCTTTTCTCTCTTTGCTGTAGATAACGCGAAGTGTTCCCGCTACACAGCTCGTGAACCTAGTCGCGCGAATTTTTAAATCTGCTCTTCTTCCACCAATTCTTTAACGAGAAAAGATACAGAAGTTTCTGCCTCGGTGATCAGGCAGAACAGTTTAGAATAATCTATTCCATCTCAGACTTTCTCGACCTACTCTCCCCGACCGTACTCAACTTTTATGTACCCATTCTTTAAAAGCACATGCTTCATCGCTTCTTCCGCGTGAATCAAGTGCTGTTGTCTACGCCCACGTGAATTGCCTGCTATAAATTGCACGTGAATGCCTCTAGAATTAAATATGCATGAACGAGCGCGTCAAACCCGCCGCATCAATTGTATTACGCCCGTTCTGCGGACGCGTTGTTGTGTGGTACGCTAACTTCACAATCCCTGTTTTGCTGCCTTCCAAAACGAGCGACACTCCCATCTCCTGGTCTGAGTTACACAATTCGCTTCGCTGCAAGCTATAGGAAGAAAGAAAATCAGGAGCGAATGACCTTACAAGGAAAGAACAAGAAATACAAAAACTACTCATTAATGTTTCCCTCTAATTACGTCATTAGGCTCGCGAAGTTTTGTCCTCCCTACAAGGCCCGAAGAAAAACAATTCCCCCCGGCCGACACGGTCCCGGTCGCCCGCTGTGGCGCAGTTTCCGCGTTTCTAACTGGCATTAAAGCCAGAAACAACGCAACGTACCGCGGTGAAACAGCGACGAAACTAACTAACAGACCCGCGCTAAGCCAATCCGCGACAAGCCAAGCCAGGCTGACCCCGTAACCTTTAGAGTGCGAGCAAAGCGCGGCTGGGATCGGTGAAGTTAATGCCGAGGGAGTGAAATCAGCCCGAGCGGGTGCAGGGGGAAACAACATCGAGATGACTAAACTCATCCGTGCCTCGCCAATCCGCAACAAGCCAAATCAAGCTGAGCCGTTAACCTTTTGAGCGTATGCAAAGACTGGCTCGGAACCGTGAAGTTCCTGTGAAATCGACCCCAGCGGGTTGGGAGAAGGCCGTCGAGGACCCGTATAATGTTCCCTCGGTAAACTTTATTGCCCCAGCTTAAATGTGGCGGGTCGAGGGCATGCGTGTCGTTGTAATAGGACGGTACTTGTTCCTCCCTTCCCTTTCTGCTCTTGCCACGGTCACCGGAACAAGGGCTGCATGTTTGTTCCTATTTGTAAGCTGGGACGCCGAGATTGCAGCTTCCTGAGGAGGACATGTTGTGATAGAATTACGCCATTTGCCGAGTTAGTTTGTTTTCGGCTAGGTATGGCTTCAAAACTGCCTAGAAAACATTGGATCGCCCATTCCACTACTTTTTTTTCCTTTACAGGGATTTTTCAACTCAATGCCCGGTAACACCAACGCGCTCCTTCTTTCCTCGTTAGCATTGTGGCACAATTTCTTGTCTCCCGATATTCTACTTTCGTATATTTTCTCGCGGACTCGTTCATTTTCTTCAATCTTCTATCCGTTCTTCTCATATTTTACCTGAATGTAAAGAAAGGCACGCCTGTGCTTAGAGATGTCGTTCAAACAAGACATGCTGGTGTAATATTATAATAAAGGGTTTCTGTCTAAACAAAAGTCTCTAGCTCCAATATATGTCTCCTTTTCATTAATCTCTTCGGTATGACACGAATACTCATTACCAGTTTCCGCCCTAGTTATTTTTCTGTAGGGGCATTCTTCGAATAATTTCTCCGAATAATGAGGAACAAAAGAGTAGCTTTCCCGCAAATGCTGGGCCCATCCTCTGGCAAGTGCTTTTGTGGTGTGCTACGGAGCCGGCTATAAGTGCTGTGGATTTCCGTGTTCCTTTGTTCCTGATGATAACGAGATAGCACAAATCCTACCGGCCCTGCGGTATACGGTGCGAGATGACTTCTTATGAACAAAAACGTCGCTATATATATATATATATATATATATATATATATATATATATATATATATATATATATATATATTCACGACTTAGCATACCGAGCTGGAAGCATTGTTTGACAAAGCCTCTTATATAGCTCGTCACAGATCATAATTCCCTAATGCCTGGGAGATCTTTAAGTAACGACATTTGCTAGAACCTCGTTACTAGATCCCGACTATATTTCTCACGGCGAAATAAGTCCTGATACTAAGCTCCTGTCCACTAACAGTTTTGGGATCTGTCGCACAGATCTCACTGTATAATTCTAGCATTTATTTCTTTGCAACTCCGTGATTTTTTCGGAAGTGCCGCGTTTAGAATCAACTTCTTTCGAGTTCTCAACGAGCCCTCAACGAGCCGCCCAGAGTGAAAGAATTCGTGCTGCAACGATAACACAACTAATGTGACGTAAACGACACGCTGTGACGTCACACTGTCTCTGCGAACTGCAATGCGAAACAACTTGGAAACGGTAGCTTAATGAACAGGTGCCGTCAGAAGTATATTGGAGCACAGGAGCTGTGGCCGAATACGGCATAGGAGCGCTGTGTAGGTGCAATGGCGACAAACAAAAGGACGAGACCCCGCATACCAGCCTGCCGACGATAGCCCACCTATATATATCTTAAATCACTTCTTTAAAGCTGGCTTCCAGCTTTCCTCCCAGTATACTGGTCTCGGCGATGGCGCTGATAGCAGAGACACAACTGACAACGTTTTTGGCACACTTCCAGCGTCCGCGAGCTGCCGGAGAAGCGGCGTTTTACAGGGATCTGAGGTGACAGTTTTAGGGCACAGCCCTCTGTCGCCCTTCTCTGTGCTGAGCCACGTCGCCGTCGTCGTGACCGCGCGAACGATGGGAAGACCAACGAGTGAAAGAAAAAGCGAACGACAGGAAGACGGACAAGTGAAATAAAGCAAAGGAGGAGTGAGTAGCGAAATCGGGAGGGAGGGTGGGGGCGGTTCTTGTGACTGCTCGAGCCAGCGCTTTCCAAAAGTGTGCGGTGCGTTAGGGGAGGTTCAGTAGGCCGTGCCCGCACGAAGCGCTCGACGGCGCGGCGCTTAGCGAAAACGTGAGCGGGGTGTGCGCGTGTCAATGATGTGCGTTCGCCTAAGACGCAGTTCGCGGTCCCTTCCTGAGACGCACTACGTGCCGCCGACGCAGAAGCTCATCATCGCTGCCCTCGAGAGAACTCACGAGGGAATGCTGCCTCAGCGCACTGCTGCTGCGTCCAAATATCACATCAGGGAATATCGTAATCGCCAGCCAATTTTTTCTCCTTCAACTATTTTGAGGTCTGTGTTGTGGAATCGCCATCGCCTAGGCCAGTATTCTGCAAAGAAGTTTCGAATACAGGACAAAAGGAAGTGCTTTGAAATGCAGAGGTGGGCTATCGCCGTCGCCAGGCGCGCATGCGTGTTCTCGTCCTTTCGTGTGCCGTCGGTCAAGATACAAAACACCCCTATGTGGTTCAGTCACAGTTCCCGCGCTCCAATTAGTGCTCACGGCACCTGCGCGTGTGCCGACACACTCCGAAAGTTGTCCGCAAATAACTCACGATTGAAGTTTTGCTTCACCTGCTTACACATTTGTCTGAATGGGTTGTTGTTCCCTCAGGCACTGTGTGAAAACAAAACTTGTTCGCATTATTAAGCAAGGCGTTAGAAAGGTACTGACATTTCGTGTTCAGGCTGCCGGTTGCTTCAAATGGAAAGAACGCTTAAAGATGCTTCTGAAAGTCGTTTTCAAGCAATACTGGTACACTGTTCACCCTCTAAAGGGAGGAACGGGGTACAAGCAGTTACTTAGATCAGTTCTACGTTACGCGGTTCATATGTAGGACAAGTACGCGTTATTACCTTATTACCAATAATATACATTAACTCACACCTCACACTTGTACTGTGCTATCTTCTATATAAACTCCCATACATACACAAACGTAAAATTCTACCATCCTATTATATAAACTGGCGCTATCTAATACATAAACTAACGACAGGCGGACACCTGCTGTGGCGCCCTCTTCTGTCCACCCATTTAATAATACAACCAAGGAAGTGAGAATGCCAATGAATTCTCCCAGCTTCAAGCGGGCTGGGTGACTGCGGCGCGTGACATCACCTAAACGGCGCCTCTCTCATTGGTTCTTGGCCACCGCCTTGTCGGTGCTATTTCCGGTAGCAGGTGAAGAAACGACCTTGAATTCCTGTATAGCAACTATATATATATATATATATAGGGTTAGGAAATGAGGGGTTCGTTGAGGAAAATACAGAAATATAGGTCGGCAGTCTACAACGCCCAAGGAGGCATAGGGGTGTGGTTCGGCTCTTTTTTACTACGGTTAATGAAGTTAAAATTTTTAAATATACGGAAGAAAGAAAGAAAAACACGCGCCCAGAGTGGGGACCGACCCACGCCTTTCGATTAGATCTCGGATGCCTTACCAATTCGGCAATCTGGGCGACTGTGTTCTCCTTCCCTTCTGGACTATTTATATTTACTAGAAGTGTATCTGACGCTTGAGGGTGGTAGCCAGTGCCACTCTGACTACACGGGGAGAAGGGGACCTTCTTTTTTCAACCCCGGGCCGTGACTCGAACGTCTACAGCCTGTCATGAGCGGGTAACTGGCGGGAAGCCCTCTGGCGGGAAGGACAACTGGTGGGAAGGAGAACACAGTCGCCCTGATTGCCGAATTGGTAAGGCATTCGAGATCTACTCGAAAGGCGTGGGTTCGGTCCCCACTCTGGGCGCGTGTTTTTCTTTCTTTCTTTCTTCCGTATATTTTAAAATGTGAACTTCATAACCGTAGTAAAAAAAGAGCCTAACCACACCCCTATGCCTCCTTTGGCGTTGTAGACTGCCGACCTATCTTTCTGTATTTCCTCAACGAACCCCTCATTCCTTACTATATTATTCTACGAAAGCACTAGCGAGGTCTAGGTTCTGGCCAGCCTTGATGCCTAAGTAGCATAAGAGGGTCTTCCCGCTCAGTTACCCGCCTCATGACAGGCTGTCAGACGTTCGAGTCACGCCCCCGGGGGGTTGAAAAGAAGGTCCCCTTCTCTCCTTGTAGTCAGATTGGCGCTGGCTACCACCCTCAAGCGTCAGCATACACTTCTAGTAATATAAATAGCCCAGAAAGTGAAGGAGAACACAGTCGCCAGATTGCCGAATTGGTAAGGCATTCGAGATCTAATCGAAAGGCGTGGGGTTCGGTCCCCCTCTCTGGTGCCGTGTTTTTCTTTTTTTTCTTTCTTCCGTATATTTAAAAATGTTAACTCATTAACCGTAGTAAAAAAGAAGGCCTAACCACACCCCTATGCCTCTTTGGCGTTTTGTAGACTGCCGACCATATCTTTCTGTATTTTCCTCAACGAGCCCCTCATTTCCTTACTATATTATTCTACGAAAGCCTAGCGAGGGTCTAGGTTCTGGCCAGCCTTGATGCCTAAGTAGCATAAGAGGGCTTTCCCTCATGGTACCCGCTCATGACAGGCTGTCAGGACGGTCGAGTCACGCCCGGGGGTTGAAAAGAAGGTCCCCCTTCTCCCCCGTGTAGTCAGAGTGGCGCTGGCTACCACCCTCAAGTCGTCAGATACACTTCTAGTAAATATAAATAGCCCAGAAAGGAAGGAGAACACAGTCGCCCAGATTAGCCGAATTGGTAAGCATTCGGATCTAATCGAAAGGCTGTGGGGTCGGTCCCCTGTCTGGGCGCGTGTTTTCTTTTTTCTTTCTTCCGTATATTTAAAAATGTTAACTTCATGAACCGTAGTTAAAAAAAAGAGCCTAACCACAACCCCTATGCCTCCTTTGGCGTTGTAGACTGCCGACCTATCTTCTGTATTTCCTCAACGAGCCCCTCATTTCCTTACTATATTATTCTGCGAAAGCCTACGAAGGTTCTCGGTTCTGGCAGCCTTGATGCCTAGGTTAGCATAACAGGTCTTACCGCCAGTTACCCGCTTATGACAGGATGTAGACGTTCGAGTCACGCCTCGGGGGTTTATAAAAAATTCACCCGCCTTTTCCCCGAAGGGGAGCATGGGGAAGTGCGAATGCACGGGTGATGCTATCAGGGGGAGTTCTGTTGAACTGTGTTGGCCTTCGCCCCGTTAGTTGCATTTTAACACCCGCGTGATCCAAGTGGGGATTTCACACACCTCAGTTTTAGGTCCCTCTCTGGAATCTTGTTTTGAATGAAAGGTGCTGGTTCGGCTGGGAAGGAGGAATGAAATCGCACAACAACACAACCCACCACACAACACACACACACACACACACACACACACACACACACCCACACACACACCACACCACACACACACCACTACAAACACGCAAGTAAAGTGCCCACAGTATTTATTTACACTATCAAGCACACATGCCGGTGTTATCGATGTACCTCGACCGCCACGATCAGCGCTTATGGATCGCTGATGAAATGAACCGTTAGAGGTTGTTCTATGACGGCCCCGCGTTATCTGACATTTCCTCGCCAACGGCCAGGGTCGACGACTCCACCGTTGATGGTAGTGGGTGAGTCAAGAGGTACGCACACTACTTCCTTTAAGCGGGTGCATTAGCCCTTCTCACGCCCGATTCCTGGCCAATCCCCACGTGGGTATGTGCCATGTCAGCGGCCACGGCAGCGCGCGCCCATCTCCCCCCCGGTGCCAGGAAGACGAGGAGATTCCTGGCAATCTCCCACGTGGGTATGTGCCATCTCCCCCCGTTGCCAAGGAAGACGAGGATGCGCGCGCACCCGAGCTGTTGCTATGTGGACGGACGGCGGTCAAACGGAATTTAGGGTCGCTTATAAAGTGCATTCGCACTTAAAAGAAGGTCCCGTTCTCCCCGTGTAGTCTGAGTGGCGCTGGCTACCACCCTCAACCTCTTTGGGCCCGTGTTTTTCTTTCTTTCTTCTGCATACTTAAAAAAATGTTAACTTCGTTAACAGTACTAAAAAAAAGAGCCTAACAACACCCCTATACCTCCTTTGGCGTTGTAGACTGCCGACCTATCTTTCTGTATTTCTCATCGAGCCCCTCATTTCCTTACTATACATATATATATATATATATATATATATATATAATATAGAGAGATGAGAGAGAGGAGGAGAAATAAAACTTCAAACAAGGTAAAAGCACGATTGTGGCCTACGTTTAGCAAAGAGTAACTTGCTTTCAAGTTCTCTTGCTAAACGTAGGTACCACAATCTGCTCTGCTTACTTGCTCGGAAGTTTGCTGCTGCCATGTGTTCTCAAACACTTCAAAGTTCTACTATTGATAAAAAACCCTAAATACATACTTACATCTATAACAATCTGCTGCTGCTTTTGCATCGGACGTAGCGTGCGCCAGGTTCCCAAAACGACGCCTTAACAGGTGTGCAGCCAAAGTGATTGGATAAAGAAACCCTCAAAGTATATCACTTGATGCTAAAAATTAACAATTTTAGTTCATCTATCGATGAATCAATCAATCAATCAGCCATTCATTAAAATCAGCTACACCATGTGGAAACGGTGGGGGAACCGGATCTTTCCAAAAGGAACTCCAATACAAAAGGAACCACCCAGATGTTGGATCGTTCGGTGTCGTAAGAAATATACGTAAGGTATTTCTTATCGGGACGGTTTACTGCACTATGACTGGGCTTTCTAGTGCTTCACCGATGCGGGCATTCCATGGCTTTTCGTAGCTTTCAACCATCGTCATTGTCGTTCGATGGAGGGGTGCGTGTTCTGTCTAATTTTCGACATCCATGCACCCCTCTTCGAATGCAAACTTCTTCGACCGACTGCAATGGCGCCGTCGGATAGACAGTCGGTTTTTCATAGCCGCGAGGACCACAGTTCGAGTCAGTCCACGGGAAGCGTTGAAATTTTTATTCACTGTGCACCCCACAATTTATCAATCATCGTCAAAGAAGAAAGTTGGTTTCCTGCCTCCAGTGCGTTGTAGATCGTCTACTGACGGCTTGTAGATCGTCTGTGGGCGGCACCGGTGAGAGGCTGACAGCTTCTCGGACAAGTCGTATCACTAATAAATTCAGTTTACTTTTCAATTTGCTGCCCCTCGTATGGCTGCCTCTCCGATGTTTTAAATGTGTAAGCCTTTCTTTCTATGTGGAGTCAACGAAGAGGCTCCTTTGTCCGTCCGTAACGCTTGATGTATCGCGCTTTCGCCGCCACAGAAATGCCGTTAAATTGGGCGAGGGCCCTTTATACTTTGATATCAGAGCTCCTCTAATGTCCCCTGAGAATGTCTTCCGACCAATGCATTTCTCTTTAGTAGTGAAGCGTACTTTACAGAAGTTCAGTGTATGGATCTATTTATGAATACCGCTATCATATTTTGAAAAAAAAAAACTTTCTCAGCAAAGCATTCGAGTACGGTAGCAATGTTACAATGTACATACATTGCTACCTTACTCGATAACAATCAACAGGGTGATAAGAGACGATTGATTAATTATGAAGCTTAACGCGCCGACGCTACACAGGTGATGACGCGTGCGTATATAGGTGGGGGGCTCCGGATTCATTTTGACCACCTGGGGATACTTAGCGTGCGCCAAAACCACGTACACATTGGCTACGTTTTCGCTTTTAGCCACCGCCAGAAAAGCGACCGCCATGGCTGCGAATCAAACCCGCATCCCTGAAATCAGCAGCACAACGTCTTAGCCACTGAGCCACCGCAGCGAGCGTGATAAGCGAAGATACGCTTGAATGCCAAAGTCCGAGTGTCAATTCGAAATCCTAAAGATTGTGTTCTTTGGAATTGTGAGGTGTACCCAGCGTTGGGCACTGGACGTTTCGTTTCGCTGATTTCCACTAGCGTCTTTGGTAATCTCTTTGTACAGGAAAAACGGCTCTTCACAGGCGGATCAAATGCCCTGTCGTGTGAGCGTGCGTGTGCGTGCGCGCTTTATGTGGTGGTTTTTTCTTTGTTAGTTGTTTTGTAATAGGGAGGCAGGCAGCATTCGCTCTTGGCTGTCGTGGTAGCAGGCCTGGTAACGAAGGGGCCGTCGCCCATGCTTGGCGGTATTTTCCTGCCTCGTCGTCTTCCACGCTTGACTAGGGACCCCGAATGGACCATGAGAACGAAGCCCTACCTTGCCTTATTTGAAAAAAACTGCCTTTCCGAACTCGTTAAGCCCTATTATGACGTCATGGACGTTGTTTTCATAAGAAGTGGTGAGAAACGGCGAAAAACTCAAATTTTTTGCTACACACCATCAGCAGTCACGTAAAAAGGAAGTAATTTAAACATATGGGCAATGTCTTAGGTCATTGTTAGCGTCCAAGCGGTGGAAAAAAAACGGAGCTAGGGGAATCAATAAATGCAATCATGTCTCTTAGCCCTGGCTTTATGTAGTCTCGAGGACGACAGTACACGGGGGTTGAAAAGGTGGCTGGTACGTTCGCTGTTACACGTGGCCAAAATTTTTAAAATTCGCATGAGTATTTCACCACGCTTATTTAAAAAAAAAGAACTAGTTCGAGTGAAGAAAAATACACTTGAGTTTTCTGGTGAATATAAAGTACACAAAACTGATTTTTTGCACTTCGCTATTTCAGCTCTGAACCGTTTCGCGAGACAGTTTATGCTTCCGAACGGGTTCGGGAACATGTTTTTGCCGCGTGATTTAGTCGAACCAGAACTCAACTGGAACGAAATGAATTTGCCCGAACACGAATCTTAACCGAACGAGTAGTTTTTCCGGTTCCATACACGAATATATATATATATATTATATTATAATTATAATATATATATATATATATATATATATATATAAATGTATGTGATCGCCCTCCCGGTTCTTCTGTTACTTTATATTGACGTGGGCATTCGCTCTTTTTGTTTTCGTACATCCCAACTCCGGTTCACCTGAAAAACAGAAAGCTATCACCACCTAGGAATACAACATATATCACGTTGTCAGTTGAGCCTTTCGAAATATGTAACGTGCATTTCGAAATTCTAGAGCGTTTCTAGCGTGAACGTCACTAGTCAAAATGCGCTTGGGATAATTCCCCGTCTTAAAGGCGCCAAGTAGCTTAAAAAGTTGGGCCACTTAAAAGCGGCAAACGTAATCCCCCGTAGCGAAAGTCTGCGCTAATTCCTTATCGCTGAAGCGCATAGCACGTTATTTCCTCTAACGACAGTGACGTCAGTCGTCGTGTGACGTTACTCTCTAATGCCTATTCTAATACTCCATGGCTGTAGCACGCATTTATTTTCCTGCGTAATCCACTCGCCCATAGGTAGGAGTGTAAAATTAAATATGGAGGGCGCACTGCGTTCCCCTCGCTCTGCTTTATTATTTTTCGATGATGTTCATCCCTCGTTGTTGAAGTATCGCCGAGAAAAGAGCAGAAACATATTTTCATCTCGATTTTCAAATACTGAGTGAACGGTGAGTGAAAGTGCGCTCCAAGAAAGGTATTGCTAGCAGGCCCTTTAATCCCCTCCATCGCGGTTCATGCACGCCGCAGCGTTGTGGAGACGTTGCCTGCAGGAATATTTATTATTATTACTCTATGCAGATCCTTCGGTTTTGGTCGTTTTTCTCGGTTCAACGTATTAAGAATTGCGTTTGAACCACGAACGGCTTCTTATGATAACCCAGTTAAACCCCTTCTGTCACATAATCCCGTAAAAGCTTTGCTGAGACAGGGTCTGAAAGAGGATTCAAAAAACGCTCTTCTTCCTCAGGGGTCATATGAAAGTCACAAAAGAAAGCCATTAGTCGGTTTTTCAGCCCCGTTTTGATGTCAGCTAGACCATGGCACGCCGGGGTTCTTTAACGTCCTCAAAAAACTTCGCGGAACCGTATCTTCGTCATCAGTGACCTATGGTAAAATGCGTAGTATCTTCTCTCTCGAACATTTTTCACCCTCTGGAACCATAAAAAGAATCTGTAATTTGTTTCCCCTAAATAATTGGTTAGAACTAAAATATGATGGTCCCTCTGGCATTTTACTACTCAAGAGACTATGTAGGGGTTTATCTATTTTTCTATTTATTTATTTACTTATTTGTTTGTTTGTTTTATTTCCTCAAGGGTCTCTAGACGGGACATTACATGAGGGGTGGGGATACAAATGTTTGAGTAGTACAAAGGGAGGCGTGTAAAAAACACTGACAACAGCAAACAAACGTCTGCGTAAACGAATAGACAGAAATGTATGAATACACTTTGAATGTTACGTTGACGGGGGTTACGGCGGCAACATGATGAAACAGCTTCCACCACAGCGATTACCATGATCGTGATGATCACGACGAGCACACGTCAAGAGTGCGTATTTGTACGCAGAATAATCTTTTACCCACCGCGGTGGCTCAGTAGCTAAGGCGTTGCGCTGCTGGGCACGAGGACGAGGGTTCGATTCCCGGCCACGGCCGCCGCATTTATGATGCAGGCGAACGGCGAGAACGCCCGTGAGTACGAAATTTCGGCGCACGTTGAAGATTCCCAGGGGCTAGAAATTAATCCGGAGATCATCTTCACTACGGCGAGCCTCATCGCTTCCGTTGCGTCGGCGTGTTAAACCCTACACAATCAATCAATCAATCAATCAATCAATCAATCATCAGCAATCAATCAATCATCAATCAATCACTCCACTCAATCATATCAATCATAGCATTAATCAATCAATCAATCAATCAATCAATCAATCAATCAATCAATCAGGACTTATTTTATTTGTTGCGAGGCATTGCGACACGTTCAACAAATAACGAAAGGCAGCCTGTTCAAACTCGTGCCTTCAATTTCCCGGAAACCAAAGTGAGCTGGTATTTCGCAATCCGAGAACTTATCGAGCATTGTGTTTGCTTAAGCGAATCTAAGAGAATTCGTGCGACTATCTTCTCCGCACTTTTTCTTTTCAGTTTTTGCTGAAGAACCCTCGGTCAACAAAATGAACAGACTCCCCCTTTCTCTTCACCTTCTTGACCTTCAATCTATTTTGCTTCGCCGCTTTCGAATTCATGAGATGCCCCCCTCTTCGTCACCCCTCTATTCTCTTCTCCGTCCGTAATCTAGACTCGCGAGTCGATGGCCCCCCTGCCTCTAGCGGTGTCGTTAACCTGCCGCCTCTGAGCATATAACTGGTAAACCCGTGACGAGATTTTCGTGGTGTGTGCTTGGCTGTGCGCAGCGTCAGCACTCTCTCTTCATTCCCACGTCACCAACCTTTCCTCGCACGCAGCAGCACCATCCCGTTGGTTGGAAGGCCACGTCAACGCTTCGCTGCAATCTGCCGCCTCAGTCGATATATTGAGCCGCTGCCCTTGGCGGCGACTCGTCGGGACCGTCTCAATGATCTCCCTGGAGGAAGGAGCGGGCTGGGCGGATTAGACAGAAGATTGCGTTTGGCCTCTTCTTCCTCGGCTCTGTCTCTAGACTTGGCTTTGTCAGGAGGTTGCGGGCGTGTACACGTTTCCCTAGATAGGTTGATTGCTGCGCTCGTCAGCGGGTTCGTGGTTTTGCAAGCGAGCCACGTGCTACCGAAAATTGAGGCGTTCGTCCGAGGTGCCCACCTGAGAGAAAGTTGGCTCAGTTCCTTAATTGTGCGGGGCGTCGATGTGTTTACTTGAAAGGAGTTAGCTTTCATGGGGTACGGCCCTTGTAATTTCAGCGTGATTGCCCGACATCTGTTTGGTGTTACAATGGCGGAGGAGGCGTCGAATGAACATCGGTGGTTAGGATGGAAGAACAAGCGATGGAGCTGACAACAGTGACAGATGTGAGCATCCCGGAGGGTGTAGTGATGAAGACCATAGAGAGAAGGGGATGCTGGATTAATACAAATGAAACTAGTCCTGATGGGGCTGAAGGAAATGTGAACATAATCTAGGGCTTCCTCAGGGATTCCTCAGGGCAAGTGTTGGCTGTTGGTGACGTGCTCGAGAAACTGAGGTGATGCGTCCGCAGCGAATGTCTGCGAGGACAGAATTACGGGTACAGGGACGGGAAGAAGTTAGGGCCCGGAAAACTTTGTTCGATAATCTTTGACGGTGCAGCTTTCCGCAGAAGCGATGAACGCTAAACATTTGCCAGAAGGCTCTGGTTGGCAAGAAGGTAAACCGGGTTTTTTTGCTGAACCACAATAAAACTTAAATCGCATCAAGCAGCTTGCAGGCGATTGTTCGTTAAAGGCTTTTCTACATATGTGGTGATTGTTCAGACATGTCGTCAGCCTTTCTGTTAGATTTTAAGTATCAACTACTCTACCGATATATATTTTTTTCAAAAACCTTTGGCAATGTTAGAACTGGAGGCAATGAGAGAGTGTGAAAGAAATGACAAAAGAGGACTCTTTTTTTCCCTTCAGATAACGCCTTTTAACAAGTTGCACCTTACCTGCAGGCGAGTAGTTAGTTTAATGCAAGAGTATGCGCTGATTAAATTTCCGTATAGCTTTTGGTGTTGCGACAACATAACAGTTCTTTCCCGCCTGGTATTGAGGCGACAGGCTGAATTGACCCACCCTGCGACAAAGCGGCATTGTCGTCCGCTCCAGGCAATGGCCGTTGAGGTTAAAGAATACAACACGCCTTAAAAATATCGCATCGTGTGCCAAAGGTCGGATGAAGATCAATTTCGAGAAAGGAAATATGTAATTTTGAGAATAGTAGCGCTCATGGGAATTTGTATGGGGTTCGACCACGTAGATTTGACCCCGTACGTTCGACCATGAACCGCGGCTTCGTCCACGTAGATTCTACCGCGTAGGTTCGACCACAAACTCCGGGTTCTACCAAGTAGGGGACGATTGTGTATTCTACCACACTACAAATGGATGTACACGATTTCTGTGTGTAACTAACACCCTTACACTGTATAAAAAAAGGAAGAAAAACGTTATTTGAAATGGCATAATTCACAATAAAACACCCTTTAAAAGGATGCATTCTTGTGTTTTCGCTAGAGTGTGAGGGTCTTATGAACGACTTCCTTTGTTTGTTTGTTTTTGGATGGGGTGTAAGGTTATGCATTCTTGTGTTTTTGCTACGTTGTGAGAGTCTTATAAACAACTTCTTTGTTTGTTTGTTTTATGGGGTGTAACGGTGCTAGTTATAGATAGTGATTTCAAACCTTAAGGGTGTAAATAATCTTACAGTGCAGGCTCTATCAGCACGTCTCCAGCGGCCAGAGAGAGAGAGAGAGTTAGCCTTGCATTAGCGGCGCTGCAGTCAAATCGCGAGGAAGGTGACCATGACGGCACGTAAGTAGAGCATGTGCTCGCGAGCCACCGAAAACTACGGTTCTTGGAAAGCTGTGGCGTGGAGAATGTGCCGCGATCTGCCTGTAGGAGCAATCTGCGCCAGAAGGCGAAGGAAGGAAGATACCCAAACACGCCACCTGGCTCGTAAGCTGGTCCGAGGCTAGACAAGTGCACCGTGTGGAAAGAGCAGGGCGAGAAAAATGTGGGTACTGAAGTTGAGCCCGGCCGGGAAAGGAACAGTGTTCTAAGTTAGCGTATGGTTCGGGACAGTTGTGACATGCTCGGGAGTGTCAGCATTGGCGGTGACGATGGGAAGTGATTGCGGGTAGGCTGGGGATACATATTTGTACGTTTGTGTGAAATAAAATTAGTTGGAAGTTAGCGCTGTGTTGTGTGTTCTCTCTATGTCCTCGTCCTTTTTGCGCTATGAATTCATCAAGATCGCCACACCAACTTGCCCAAGAATCCGTACTCGGGAGTGTCGTCTATAGTACAGAAAGGAAATAGCAGGTGCAAGGAGCATATTTAAGGGTATTCGTTGAAGAATGCGTTGTTGCTTGGTGGACTTGGCTAGAGTGAGACCAGCTGACGAGCCAGTTGCCGTTGGTGAACCTCGCCTGGGACATTGTCCGCGCTGAATGTTGCATTTTATTAAAAGTATGTTCCTCCTCATTGTCCTCTACGTATCATCAAAAAGTCTTGAATAAGTATCCGCGTCTAAGTCATGATGTTTTACACCTTCAAATCTCGAAAGCTCAGTTAAGTGCTCCGGGTATTTTTCTTTTTATGAGCCTATTTTCGGGGAGTCTCTGAAAGCTCCTTTAATAAGGCCACATGAATGAACAAAAACATGTGTGGCTAACTTTAAAGTTTACTTTGTGCGATCCGAGTTTAACCCTTTTTTTATCTCGAGAGGATTCTTTGCAATCTATACGGCAAAAAATTTGAGCTACAAACATTCCTTTCCGAACACTGAGACGTCTTTCGCTACTGTTTTGGCAGATACGGCGAGCCGTGAACGAGCACTTTACCCGAAAGTATTACTTTAATGCCGTATCTGTTGACGATCCACATGATCAAGCAGTGGGAACTGAGTTTTACTGACTGCTTTGAAAGAAGCTCTCGATGCGCAACTCCCAAGTCACTGAATGTCGCAGACGTACTACCAGTACACGAAAAGACCTTTTAAATGAAGCTACAGAGCACTGTACGAAGCTCCACGACAACAAGCTTGTGTGTGGAGTGCCCCTCAAGCAACGTTCATTATGACGTTACATGGTTAAACCATAATTCGAAGTTCTTGATTCAATAAGTGGAATCAACATCTAGTGTACACACGCTTTGTTTTGGGAGTCTTAGTTACACAGATGGTTTAAATTTGGTTGTTTCTGTCGTGCCTTTTTTCCCTTAAAGGTCGCAGGAATTCTTTGCCTGTTCATTTATGCCCAGTTTACTTTATGGTTTCGTTTATTTATAATGGGTTCTTATTGCAAAAGCTCCTTCACACCACTTACGCTACTCCGGAACGAATGTTAGTCTCTGCTCTTAGACACATCGCTGCTGAAGGGAGAAGGACATTTCCTGAAAGGTCACGGTGGGATCTACACTAAAGGGGCCAAAATGTCTTCCTTTCGAGACCTGAATCGCGAGCCTGTAGGCGGTGACTAATGTTCAGCAAGGGACCACTTCAGTGGCCCGAAAGAAAAAAAGACAAGGACAGCATATAGAGAGCCATAAAGTGAACAAGAAAAAAACCAAAGCTGAACAAGACGCTTTTGTTGCGAAGCACTTGTTGCAGAACAAAAAAATTCGTCGTCCTCTATTCTCCCGCACGTATTTCAATGCCGGGCCACAACAGCCCTCCCATTTTTCAACTTGCCCTTCTTTTTGCGATAGATGAACGAGCGTCCTCCTACAATGGCCGCCGGGTTTCTTCTGACCGCCTCGTTCGAATCCGTTAGATTACCGAAAATCTAATTCTTTCCTTTATTTCTTCGGATACACAGCCATCCCCGTTCATTCGACGTGGTACTTGCGATTGCGGTAGCGTTCATCCATCATTTGACACCTGCGCCCGGCAGTGTTAGCCTTTCCAAAGTGCTAGATTAACAAGACTGCTGAAAGGCGCTTTTCTTGTTGTTGTTGTTGTTGTTGTTGAGGTAAAAGCGATAGTTCATCGTCGCTGTCGTGTTAGTGTTGCGATCATGCGATTGCCACGACGAAGGCGGACCATAGTCGGTGGAGCTTGGTTATAGTGTGGTAGATGGACATGGAGGGACAAACTATTGGTGTAAATGGTCCTAACCTTCGTTATAACAAAGTTCTTGATATGACAGAGTATACTTATTTCGTTATAATCGATACTTCGTTAAAAGCGAAGAGTAGCAGCTCTGAATGCGTTTTAGAGGGCTACTTGAAAGACTTCAAGAAGGCGATTTCGTTATAACAATGGTTCACTTACTTCTACGCGGTTTTAGGGTACAGGATCGATCTTTCAGTTAACCGACCCCGCGAGACAGTCAACCAGTTCGAGTTTTGTTCAATCGCGTTACCAATTAGTAAAATAATGTCACTGATAAAGAAAAATTATTCGTCTGCAAAGGGTTGGCTCTGAATGTACAATGAAATTTCAATCCACTCACATCTAATGGCTCGAGGTTGAATAAATGTTGAATCGCAAGAATAAAAGTCTGGAACAGGAGAAAGTCAGAAGTTTAGAAACCGCGAGAAAAATTAGCTGCGTATCTGCTCCTTTCGCTGCAAATGTCGTCAAAAGACGATAGTGTTTGTAGACATTTGCTAAGGAAATGCCCCCCTTTGCTTTGCCGCTCACCTCTCATGCTATTCCTGTACGGTCGCGCGCATTCCAAGGTAAACACACTAAAGGTTCGCGCAAGGCGATTTGATTTTACCGCGTTCCACTGCTACAGGCCGGGTTCCTCGATACCAGCACTGCGGTACGACGGAGACGCGCATGAATAAAGGCGGCCGACTAGAAGGCTTATAGAGCGGCGTGGCCGTGCTCCACGTGCGTTCCATGCAGAACATGGAACCTAGCTAGTGGAACCTTTCGTTGCTGTTGCCGCGTGATTTTTCATATGCCGCCAGGAGGCGACGGCTTTCTGCAGTAGATGTAAAATATCATTTGCTATCGAAAAACCAGTCATCCATAATTTTTTTTAATAAAGGAACACTGTAAATATCCCTTGTGTATTAATTTTCGGTCTTATATTTGCGTAATGTCTTGTTCATGTTCAACAAAGTTGACAAGTATGAACATATAAACCGGGCTTAGACGTTTACATGGGCTGTGAGTATATAAGACTATTGCGCAATATCAATTTTACTTTGGCCGGGTGGCTGAATCGAGTCACAGACAGACAGACAGACGGACAGACAGACACACAGACAGACCAAAATTTCTGGGTTTAAGTAGCCCAAGAAAGACTATCGTCTTTAAAAAATCGTGCAACGATCCAACTAATGAAAATGGTGTTTGAACGTGAAGCTTTCTCGTGAAGGATTCTTTCGTTAGACAATCCCACACTCCGAGTATGCGAGGCCTGCACCCCTTCTCTAGAATACCCACACCAACTCTCAGGTGTGTACTGCCTAGGCCTAGCGTTCGGGTTTGGGGTGTATGGCGCGAATTGGTACCTGTTGCTTGGAGTTCGCTTCGACAACGACGAAATGGAACAATCGTATTGACGCCGGCTTCTTAACGCGAGGGAACCGGGTTCGATTCCAGCCACTAGAAGCGTTTTTTTTTCTTTTTCTTGCCACGATCATTCGTCTTCATCGTCAGAGAAAGTAGGCTTTCCTGCAGGGCGTATTGAAGTACAACGGCATCGGGGAGTACACTAAAGATTCTCTTTAAAACGTAGCAAGGTCACCAATCACAATGGGTACTTTCAAAGGCGCTGAGACACTAAGGAAGGCACGGACTGTTGTGGAATATATTAATTTAGAATACAATATAGCAGAATATAGTATATTGGATGTTTATTCGTCATGTAAATTACTGTTGTAGAAAGGGTAGCCGGGAATCGAAAACGTTGCAGCTCGAAATAGGAAAACATAAGTATGGTCTGTTTTTGTTTTGTTTTTTGGCCAGGTTAAGCCCTTACTAACTCACTTCAACTCATTTCTCTGAGTGCTGAAGTTATTGGTAACAAATGCTTACTTTTCAATCAACACTATCAACACATCATCTGCCTGACCCCGCTTTTTTTCACTCATTATATTTTAATTTCAGAACCTGCGCTGTGGGCAACCATACGCTCTTGTTTAGGAAGGTCAAAGAAAAAGAAGCTATGAACTAGACCAGTAATCCCGGTACCGAATGCCGCAGCGCGTTCAAAAACCAAAAGTAAGACCCCCTAGATTGTAAAAATGTGACAGTTAAGAGGACGGGAAAATTTTTTTCTTGTTCGCTGCGAGGTTTAGCCGAGGTAAAAGGCTGCGCCTTGTCAACACCTGGGCGCTTACGAAGGTGGCAACAGGTTTTCCGCTCTGTATACAGGGAGAGTTTCTAGGTGCCTGGCTAGAAACGAAGTAATAATGGTTGAAGCTAAAGGAAAATAAAGGCAGAGCCTCTGCGATTATCGATTAACAAGAGGGAAACTTGCGCAACTGAAAGCAGCCCAGTGAAAAGGATACAGAGCTGGAGTGAGAGATAATCAGAAAGCGTCACTTAGGGATAAAGTGAAACCAATAATAGTAATCGATCATCAGCTCTGATGAAGGCGTGGAGTGCCTCTCGTTCACTACGTATTGGCTGAAAGTGAGCACGGCAGGAACAGCAGGGTATGAGGACGCCTGGAGGGATGTAATGGACTGCAGAAGCAGCCCAGTTTGTCAGATCTGTATGAGAATGCCGATCGTTTAAACGTTGATACTATATGGGCGTAACCTGGCCTACCTTGAACAGGCGCAGTGGAGTCGTCCTGTTGACTACGCTACTTATTCCGGCGCTTCGGATTTTTAAAGGTGAAAAAATTGCTCACATGAGGTATTCATTTTTCAGTTCATCACAGTTCGATTTTATCAATGCGTTGTTCTAGCCCACTAGGTTACTCAAGTTAACCGCGCATGAGCAAAATAGTGCAGGACATGCCTGGATAGTATCAAGGTTTTGAGAAATAAATGGTCTCTGCATTGTAGAATAACAATAGGAACTGGGACACCCTTTAATGAATATCACTCAGAACGGTGCCTTTCCTTAAAGACTTGAAAAAATTGCTAAAAACAAGCAGTTTTTTTTAAAGTGAGGGGCGTCGGCACGATTGCGTTCGCCTTGTTATAAGTAAACCCAGAGATACCCGTAAAAGCAAAACATAAGACATATAGGCAGCACAGAGATTTGCTTCACGTTGCGATGAAGGCAGCTGAGAAATTGACGAACGATTAAATACTATTTTTCTTTGGCATATATAAGTCCAAGCAAATACGGCATAAAAGTTTGCAAAGGAAACAGCCTAAAAAGATCACGGGCGGTTCCTCAGGCGTATAACAAGAGGGTGGCCATTCTTTCACATTATCGACAAGAACCTGAGCTTTCGAAAAACGGAAGCCCAAGTGTTGAGAAGAAAGGTTGAAGCACTAAACATGGTAAGGTGGAGCGGCACTTGCAACCACCACAATACTGAAGGCAAAGCCTCAGAATATCGTTGCCACTGTAATCTCCTTCAATTATTAAGGCTTAACGACGTCGTGGCCTGCTGTTCTAGGCCAATTCTCTTGTTCATTCTTCAAGACTAACCAAACCCCAATTTCGGCTGAATGAAAACAGGGTCTTAGATTACCGCGCGAAGTTTCGTATCAAATGTATCAAAGCACCAAAAGGTTTTTTTTTTCGTGGTTAACTGTTTTACGTATTTACTCCGCACCAGTTCGTTGACTGCAGAGCCATTCGGCTGTATCAGATATCCGCACGAATGGTCGGGTAGTATTTCATTACACAATGCCTGATTAACGAGTTAGGAGCGACAGTATTCGGATCTATATTTTAAGGTACCGAGCTCGACCCCGGTCTGCAGAATTCAAGAATATCCGCGGCCACCAGGGGGCGCGCATGAAAGCCATCTCGTTAAGAGGGCGAGCGAGCTCGAATTTGCCTTAGCGGATTAGAGAGCTCAATAATCCATCAAGCTTCACACAGGTTCTTTACGCGCAGTTTCCCACCAACGGCACTAGATAAGTTCAATTCAAGAAAAAATATTAAAAACTGTACAGGAGTAAGTTTCTTCCCTTCTTATCAGGTGGGCACATGAGACTCAAGACATAGACAGACATCCCCCATGGTAGACAAAGGAAAAATTGATTGGCGCGCCGTTTAAACGAGGATATATACTCGTTCGTGTGTTTCAGGACAGGTGAAGTTTAAACGGGCGGCAAATTTTTCCAGCGTGCAATGAAGAAATTGGGAGGCAGGTTTAGGCTTAGTTAACGCATCCGAAAACCCTTATTTTGCAAGCACCCTTTTCAGCCCCCAGTACCCAACCATCGCCTCCCTCGGGACGCCCTTGCTAATTTGATTTACGGGCTACTGTCTTCTTTCTTATTTCCCTCGTTATTTTCCGTTCCGGATTCCTTAACGCGAGAACCCGGCAATGGCTCGTCTTATCTGACGACACCCTTAACGAGGTAACAGGGCATGTCACCTGCTCCCTCTCTTTTTTAAATCATCCTTGCATATTCTTAAGCCCGTCGAGTATCTTCTTTGTTAACTTCGATCTTTATGAAACACCCTTGCCCTTTTGTTCAAGACCACGCCCCACTTCCTGCATTTGTTTTGTACGTGTTAGAGTTACCTAGATATGTTCTTTTCATCTCATTTATAATTTTTTGTTCTATTTACGACATTTTAGTTATGTCTTTACTTGGGAGTCGACACACAATCGTTTTTAATTTAGTTTCACGAGAAAAGTACGCAAAAAAGGGGCGTTTTGTTTTCCATTTGAGTAACGGGCTGTCTTTTATAACGGGTATTATCTTTTTTCCTTCAGAGTCTTATTGTGTGCGCCCTATTCCTGGGTTTCTGTGCCGCCTTTATAGCGCACTGTGTAAGCTCTAATCATGAATCCCTTTTCGAACGACTAACAAGCAATGATCGAAAGACAAAGCAATAACCCTAACCTTTCTTTTTTCTGCATATCTATCCCTTGTAACGCGAAGACGAAGAGGTCAAACGAAGTGTGGACATCAAGAGAAAAAAGAGGATGAGAAAATGGTTGAATAGGATTATCGGACATTATTTTGTACGCGTACTGAACTAAGCCCAACAAAGAAGAACGTCACATCTATCTATCTATCTATCTATCTATCTATCTATCTATCTATCTATCTATCTATCTATCTATCTATCTATCTATCTATCTATCTATCTATCTATCTATCTAGCTATCTATCTATCTATCTATCTATCTATCTGTCTGTCTCTGTCTGTCTGTCTCTCTGTCTGTCTGTCTGTCTGTCTTCTGTCTGTCTGTCTGTCTGTCCTTTGCTCAGTCGCGAGGTTATCCGGTTTTTATTCGAAGGCCTGAAATTCGCCATTATGGAGTTTTTTTTTAGTTTGTAGTTTATTTGTTTCTTTCTGAAGCGAAAGATCAAGCCGTCACAAAAGGGCATGACGCCTGGAAAGTTTTTGGCTCCTTTTACAGTTTAGAAGCAGTTTAGAAGCGAAACCACATTACGAAACAACTAGCACAGCTTTTATCCCTGTCACACGCGCACTTAGATCGCGATTGAAGTCAATCGTGATCGAGTTTTTGAGCGCAGTCGACACACTGCTGCTGGTACAAGGCACGTTTCAATCGCGATCGAGACGTTGTACCCGTAGCACTCGTGTACGCCAGATGGCGCTGACAATGTACTTGCGGCAGGCGTCTGTCAACTTCGGGTGGTCGTAGGTATACGTAACTACGTGAATGTTACGGCACGCTTATTTGGGTCGAGTTATTTGACACAACTTCTAGCGTTAGTTGAAGTTGTCACTTTCTGTGTCATTACTGAGCGAGGAAGAGAGTATAGCCGCTTTCGTTCGATCGTGCTTGAAAGCCTCGATCGCGCTTGAGAAGCCAGGATTTAGTTCGAGCGGGATCGAGCTCGATCGCGATTGAAAGTTCCCGTGTGACAGGGGTATTAAACGTCAATAAAGCTGCGCAAAATCATGTTTGCTGACGTTTTTCTGTGCAACAATGGCCACTGCTATCAAGAGTACACTAACAACAAATCTGCGTACTAATGATATTTGAACACGGGCCTACAGAGCAAGAGTGCAGTCGGTTACAAGTGCGTTATCTCTCCACCGTCTACGCACGTTTGCGGAGGGAAAAGAAAAACTGAACCAGTGCGAGCCGCGCAACAAGTGCACTTGACAGCACGTGAGTAGATCATGTCCGTCCAGTGGGGCATATTTTGTGATTCTGGGGAAATTGTGTCGTATGTCACCAGTGTGCGTGTTGCAGTATCTCGCACCAAAAAACAAGGTAACCAAAGCGACGAAATAAACGCCAATATGGTGCAGCAATAACGAATCATGTCGCTTTAATCTGCGCCAAGAGAAGCAGAAACGAATGCGGAGAAAATGACGCAGATGCCATTTAAAGCTAATAAGGTCGCTGATAATTGTCGCCAGGCTTTCGCGTTCAGGACAAGTGGGCAGGCTAAAGTGCCCTGAGGATTTCTTTCATCAGAAGATCTGCCTCTCACTCCATACGCCGCGTTTACATGAATGCGACTAGTGGCGCATCGCATCGCATCGCATCAATTTTCTAGCGCATCGCATCCATGTAAACGGGGCTACTGCGCTAGGAAAGCGCGTCGCATTAATGCGCCAGACAGGGGTGGATTGAGACGCTTAAGTCGAGTTTCGAAGTGCATGTAAACGCGAGAGCATCGCATTAGGAATTATTTCGACAAGAAAAGTAAGCCCTGCAAACGCAGCTTTGTGTTTAAAAACGTCTAAATCGACTGTAAGGCGCCAGAAAATGCAAGTCGTGAAAAAAAAAACAAGAACCAGCCGTGCCGGAAGCTTTGAAAGCGCCAGAAACGCTGATTCACCTTCGATGTGCGACACCGTATGGCACCACCATCGCACCAGGGATAATGCGCTACATGTAAACGCTAGCGCATCCCATTACTCGTGATGCGCTAGGAAATATGACGCGCTACTGTCGCATTCTGTCGCATTCATGTAAACGCAGCTATAGATAATTTAAATGAAGTGGATGTACAGAAAGACACAGATATCTTCAGTAGAACACACTGTTGGGGAATTTGGTGCATATATAGTAAAACTTAGAGCGCGATTAAACAAGGACGACGGAAAGATGACAAACACAAGCGTTCGTTTGTCGTCTTTCTGTCGTCCATGTTCAATCGCGCTCTAAGTTTTACCGGACACAGATATCGTGTATGCAGGTAGCTAGTACAGGCTACTTCGTCAATCGTGTGCGCTTGTTTGTCGTCTTTCTGTCGTCCTTGTTCAATCGAGCCTTACGCTTTACCGGACACAAACATCGTCCACGCAGGCAGGTAGTACAGGCGACTTCGGCAAACGTGTATGCTGGAAGCACGTGTATTTTTCTCTTTTTATGGCGTTGGCTGGTTATACTGCTGCTTCCTTCTGCCTACGTCATATAAAAACAGGCCCCCTATCGGAAAGGGTCCCGTCCTCGAGCAAATTCCGCCTGTCTTCCGTACAAACGGTTTTAAGGCGATACCTTCAAATGACCCGTTAAAGGAAAAATCTGGCTATGGGCGTCCACAAGCAGGGAAAAACGGGCTCCGGTTCCGAAGGCACCTAACAGGTGGTAGACAGGTGGGAAGCAACGGGAGGCTGACCAGATTCCAGCTCGAGAATCAAGAGTACCTGATTTCCCGGGCGAGGGGCTGCTGGGGGGGCCTGAAACGAGGGTCTGGAGTGAGGCCACCACCCACTCTCCTTTCCCCTCCCCTTTTCCTTAGAAAAATAACTGTTATTCCTCCTCCCCCTTCTCCGAAGCGTTCATATCACTAGGCATATAGAGACAGGACGCCGGCTTTTTTTGGCGGAGCTCGGCGGGAGGAGAGCTCGGCGCGGGGCGGGCGTGTTGCGCGGGTCTCTCTACTCTCTTCGCGTACCCTTTCCGCTCGCTGCGCTCGGAAAATGTATATAAATGCAGTGGAGCGCACGCCTCTCTCCGTTACTGCTTGCCGCAGCGCACTCATCGGTGCACCCAATGCATTCGCATCTCCCAACGATCCCCTTCGGGGAAAGTGGGGGGAGTTTTTTTTTGGCTAAATAAACGATTTTATGCATTTCTCTTACTAAATAACTAAAAGGACTACTATTGCTACCTAGAGAAAGGTGGAAACGCGCGAAAGCTAAAAGTGCGTCCAACTTTCGCCGAAAGTGCTTCCAATCAATCGTCAAACATTCAAAGACCCAAATCGCGAACTAATAATAGACCCTTGCGACCATTTTTTGCGCACCGAGTAAGCGCATCTCCGAATTAGCCTAATATTTACCGATTCATGGTCTATGAGATAAAGGTGCCCTATTGTACTGTTTCTTCATGATCTATGCGTGTATTGTCTTATCTGGAACCACCGTTCCTCTTTGGGGACTTTTAAGTTACCGTTTTGACACAATGGAATCCCTGTTTCACGCACGCCCTGTGTGTCCGGAGATGTACTACCAGAGCTTTTCGGTCGACCAACCGGTCTATGTGGAAAGGCATTAGATTTTTGACATCATCCATCCCACTGAGAAAGCTTTGAGTTTAAAAACACATGATAGTTCTTGTGGGATCTCAAACTGGGTTACCAAGGCACAAGTTGCGTTACCATTGCTCTCTGCCCTCATGATGCTGGAAGGAGAATAAGGAGTATCCTGGTGCGCGTCACGTGACGCGTGAACATGGTGGCACATGAGTAGAAAAGATTCTCGCAGAGTAGAGCTCTGAACTTACGGAAAATGTCGCTTGAATGGCTACCAGTCTGCCTGTATAAATAAGGCAAGTCGAAAGACAACGAAACGAAAAAGAAGAAAGTGACGCAAAAACGATGTCGCAGTACACAAGTCTGTGATAACTGCCAGGATTTCGCATTTAACGTACGTAAACACTCTTAAGTTCCCAAGGAATTTTTTAGGGCGGAGTAATTTAGGGTCCCTATTTTTCATCACAGTTCGTCCAGGGTCACGGCGTCACGCACCCAAAGCGAGGCTTCGAAAAAATTGGCCGCGTATCCTGCTCCTTTTGTTGCAAATGTCATCAAAAGACGATAGTCTTTATCGGCATTTGCGAAGTAAATGCCTCCATTTGGTTTCCCGCTCACCTCTCATGTTGTCCCTCTTGCGTCGCGCTCCTCCCAAGGTAAAGACGCCAAAGGTCTGCCTAAATCATTTTAAATTTCCCGCGTTCCACTGCTCCAAACCGGGTGTCTCGATGCGAACGCTGCTGTACGGCGAGACGCGCGTTAATCGAGGCGCCCTACTTCAACGTTTATAGAACCGCGTTTCCCTACTCCACGTGCGTTGCAAGCAGAACGTGGAACCTATCTAGTGGAACCTTGCGTAACTGTTGCCGGTTTATTTCTTAAAATGGCGCCAGAAGCTATAGTGCCGCGGGCGACAGCAGGCGACTGCGGAGTGAATTCTTTTTCTGCAGTTGATGAAGTATTTAATTTCGCAAAAGTCAAGCATGTTTGATTTTTTTATAAGGAACACTGCATATATCCCTTCTGTATTGATTTGTTGTCTCATATTTGCGTAATGTCTTGTTCTTCTTCAACAATGTTGACAAGTATGAACATTACACCGGACATAGACGGGTAGATTTAGCTGTGACTATATAAGACTATTGCACAGGCATTGTTTTGCTTTGGCCGGGTGGCTGAATCGAGTCACAGACAGACAGACGGACAGACAGACAGACAGACAGACCAAAATTTCTGGGTTTAAGTAGCCCAAGAAAGACTATCGTCTTTAAAAAAACCGCTTGCCCTGGTCGCGATCCCAACCGTAACGCGATCCCTCGCGTTACGAAGCCCTTGTCAATCCCATAGCGCTACACAGACGCGCGTTACTCATGTGCAAAGTCTTGGGGTTGATCTTTCCGCTGCGCCGTTGCCACGGACGCTGCGGTTGCTGGGCCGCATATAAGGGCACAATAATATTAAATTAGGAAAACATCGAGGATTGACGCCTTATTACCCCATATTATTTAAAACTCAATCCAGCAGACATTTACAGGAGATTCGGCGCCCTCACTTGGCTACTTTCGGTATCGGCAACAAGACAATATTGAAATTAGTCAAAAGAAGGCGCAACCGCCCATCTTTGCGGGAAAGTAGGAGAAACGCCGCCTGTATCAGGAAATGCTATACAGGCGGCGTTTGTAACTAAATGAACAAAAATTGCAAAAACCACACAAAATAGGGTATTGGCAAGAAACACACAAGGCGAACCCTGGTGAATGGCTGCTCCGAACTTCCGACTGCTTTCACGGTGAGTGGAACGGCTTTAATTTTTTTAGTGTACCGAACCTCTTCCCTTAGAACCCATTTTCGCAGCCCAGAGAGAGAGAAAGACGACACATGGGAGTCCGCTGTTCAACGTGTCCGCGCCGCTGTGACAATCATTGGTCACGTAAGCTCTCCATAGGAGTCTGTAATAAAATTTCAAACCTATTATACAATGATAATTCGGATAATCCTTCCGGCCTCGGTGTTAGCAGCAGCAGCGCCACCGGTGGAAAAGCTATACATAGTCACTTATAATCCCGATGATGATAATTTGTAACAACGACGTCACATCAGCGCTGAACACTCAGAGTGAGCTCATGTAATCATTCCGTAGTTTTATTTTGCTTGCGCATTAACGATTACGTCAACCATCATGTCTCTTCACACGCCCGCGGTTATTCAATTTCGGGATGGTATACCTGCTTTTTCGACCCACGTGAGAGACCTTGCATCCAACCGAGCGACAGCATTCAGGCGGCCTCGAGTTCTGGCGTTCGGAAAGATGTTGGCAAAATATCGCTCTGTTATTCTTAGCAAAGTGGGACTATGAGGAGAAACGCTCATGCGACATTGTGTTGTCAGGAGAAGGGTTCCCAGAATGCAGGAAATAGGTCTCTAGAAGAGAGGTATGCCAGAGGTCCTACAAATGGGCACGTTGCCCCCATTGTCTGTTGTGTGTGTGTGTGTGTGCGTGGCGTGTGTGTGGGTGTTGTGGGTGTAGTTGTGTGTGTGTGTTATGTGTGTGAGAGAGAGAGTGTGCGTGTGTGTGGGAGTGTGTGTGTGTTTGTGTGTGCGTGTGTTGTTTTTGTATGTGTGTGTGCGGGAGTGTGTGGGTGTGGGTGTGTGTGTGTAGTTGCGTGTGTGTGTGTGTGTGCATGTGTGTGAGAGAGGGAGAGTAAGTGTGGCGTGTGTGTGGGAGTATGCGTGTGTTTGTGTGTGCGTGTGTTTATTTTGTATGTGTGTGTGCGTGCGTGCGTGTTGTGGTGTGCGTGCGTGCGTGTGTTTACGTTTGGATGTGTTTGCGTGTGCGTGCAGGCTTGTGTACGTGTTTTTTCCACCCCAACAACCCATCCAGCCATACACACCCTCGCACTCCCTTTTGCCCCAAGAGCCGTCGTTGCCTGCGGGGCTATCTGTTCTGGCCAGAGACCTTTTCTTCCCCAGACCGGCGCATTAGGGTTCCCGCATTTTCTTCCCGTTTTGTGCTCCGAATGACACTCGTCCGGCCTCCTTAACGCCGCCTGTTTATCCTTGTACCTCTAAGGGATGCCGTTCAAGCGCCCCCCATTGGGCTTCCTCGGGGCTAACGCGCGCTGTAATCAGCCAGAAAGCCTCGCTACCAGGCAAGCACTGATGACCTTTGGCGCGCACAATATCTACCGACATCACTCTCGCCGGTCTCCTGATAGCGGCCCGCCCAAACTGCCGCCGTTTCACTTCGTCCCTCTTCCTGCAGCCTCCCGCAATCAGGCCGCTTTTCCGGCATCAGGTTTCCTATCGTCTCTTTTCGCTATCCGCGATAAGGTTCACACGAAGCCACCGTCATTTCCTTCTGGTACAAGCTGTCTTTCACGGGTCTTGGCTATCGCCTACCATTTTCATGAACGAGAAGCCGCTATGCCTTAAGACTACGTTGGCCTCCAAGCGGTGCCTTCTGAAGCACCTGCGCGTTTCCTTTTCTGCTTACAGCCGCTCTTGTATCTTTTTTATCATGAAAACCAGCCCACCCGGCTCATTCCCTAAAAGGGCTTGCTTACAACAGCGCCCAGAAGTCGACTTCTTGTATGGTTCACGTTTAAGGACTCAGCTTTTTTTTCCCTTTCTCCGCGCGTCAGGACTGCTTACTCCAACGGATAAACATTACCTCGTAAGCATGCTCCTCGCTTTGTGAAACACTCGGTGTTTTGTTATGTGGGGTCGGCAAACGGCCGCTCTAATGACACCGTGTGGAATGGAACTCGCTGACTCTTAGGTTGAAAGGTCGGGAAACCAATTAATTGCAGTCACCGGATCGCCACTATTGCTTTGTAACTCTGTTTTAAATCATGCAGTCATTATTGCTTATCTTGCTCGCTGTCTTGCGTTCTTTTTACTTAATAATCGCGGAGGTGGTCAAGCTTTCTTCTATCCGGGCGGATCGTTAACAGGAAATTCCGTTGGCTTAGTGGATAGGAGTAAAATGCTAGGGCAAGAATGGTGAAGGACAGTGGCGAGGAGGCAAGGAGCCGAAGAGCAGGTGTGGGGAGTGCGGCCCTTAAGAATAAAACGTGGTTCCGGGAGTCCCGAGAACTGAGCCTGGGATCTTTACACCGTGAACCCGGCAACCTATCCACTGGGCCACCCTAAAAGCCCTAGGTGTACCGGGTTAGCTAATAAGTGAAGCCAGTTGGAAAGAAAAAAACGCTTCCCGTAGTCGGAATGGATCGTGGGTTTGTCGCGTTATGAAACAGGAATATATCCTATTTAGCTATCCTAGCACTATCGTAGCACTGCAGTTCCTTTGGGTGCGTAGCACAGGCGTTGAGTTTGGGCGTTCGCTGAGGTGAAGTGGGCTTTGGCTTCGGACTTTCGCAGTTCGGATTTCGGGCTTTAGGAGGGGGGAATATGGACGTTGAGTCACAGTCTAGTTTTCATGGAGAAATCTTCTCGTTTTACCCATCTTTCGCTATACGCCTCGAGCTTCGCGATCGCTGCGCCGCCGGGCGCCGTTTCTCCGCGGCGCGTACGGGAGTCGCGCTGCGTGGCTGATAGGGGTTCACGCAGTGTTTTGGTTCTCTTTCGCTTCTTGTTGCTTTTACGGGCCCGAAATAACTTGGTATGGTGATGTCTCTGAGAAAATAGTCCGTTTAGGGCACTTTAAAAAACAGCTTCGTACTGATAAAGTGCTCGAACGCCCACAAAAGCTATGCGGGGGACGCGGTTCTGCGCGCTTCTAGGCCGCTCTTACGGGCGTTGGTGATGGCACCAGCCTATAACCACTGTCACCTCCGAAAACTTCAGGAACAAGTTGATTCTATTGTAGCTCGTTTGGCACAGTGAGAGGCTGGTTTCGTTTTGCAGCTCTGACGACGAATGCGGCTTTGGATCGAATATATACGTCGTAGAAAAATATGTTTCGAGGATGTGATTACTGATGATGATTGTAGGGTTTAACTTGCCGACGCAACGCAGGCGATGAGGCGCGCCGTAGTGGAGGGCTCCGGTTTAATGTTGACCACCTGGGGATGTTTAACGTGCGCCGAAATCTCGTACACACGGGCGTTTTTTTTGCTTTTCGCCTCCATAAGAAAAGCGCCCGCCGAAGCCGGGAATCGAACCCGCTATTCCGTGCTCAGCAGCGCAACGCGGATGTGATTACCCATACCTGACAATAACGTGTGCCTTTTATGCGAACATCAGCCACGCGAAAATGTTACGTATATTCTAAGGCTGTGGTTCGTTAAATATGGGCCCATTCACGCCTTATAGCAACCACAAAGGAAAGTAAATGAAACCACAGAAAAATAAATGCTCTGCCAAGTCCGGAAGAAACGGAATAGCTCATACGGTAGTGCAAAACCCAGGGAAGCTACGGAAGTGCATGAGACACGTGTTAAAATTTAAGCAAGGTAGGACTCAATGGACGAACTAGATGGGAAATGCACTGATATTTCGCAAGACATGGGGGGGGGGGGGGGGGGGGGGAATAGGGGGGTCGCTTACTGTCGTTGCGTACAAATGCGGAGCAAAATCAAGGAATGGACGTTTTAGTAGACACACACATATAAGCTTCGCGTTAACTTTGCTTTCGTTGTTGCACTGCAACGAACAGCTGATCACTCCGCAGATGCACCTTTCGAGGTATACAGTAAATAAGTTCACAAACGATAGAAGGTGTCGTTGGCAGAGTGTGGTATCTGATAACGTCCTCTGATTTCAGTTTGTGCTAGATTCTTTCAGGCTCCCTGCGTAGTATTAAGATGTTTCGAAGAAGCTTTTACGCAGCGAAGCGTTTAGGCGCTGATCACGGAAGATATATATTTAAGATGCTAGTATTTCTTGGGCTACTTAAACCCACAAATTTTGGTATGTCTGTATGTCGTTCTGTCTGTGACTCGATTCAGCCACCCGGCCAAAGTAAAATGTATACTGCGCGATAGTCCTATATACTCACATCCAAATGTGAGCGTCTAAGCCCGGTTTCATGAGTTAGTACCAAAAATGAGCTAGATCCTGCTGTTTTACGGATCAAGATGAGCCAAATCGATTGGCTTGGCTGTTCAGACTGTTTCGTTGGTGTTTTCAGAAGTTCCTTTTTTTTTGCTTTTCAGAGCTGGTTTATTATATATAGAGACGGCAATTAGGAGATCAGCGAAGGATCTGTCCCGAGATGGCAACGGCGAAGTGAACAGAAGAAGTCAATCAGACGAAACTTAGCGATGTGAAACAATGATTTCATTTTGTCTCACCCTATACTACGAAATAGCTCTGATTATATATGTTTTTTACTCCCATATATACCGTTGTAGTACTAAACTAAATAGCCGCCGCTCACGAGCGCTGGAAAATCCCTGCCCCCCCCCCCCCCCCCCTTGAACCAGTTGAACGAACTGGTTCGATGAACGAACCAGTTAATTAAGGTGAAGAAGATATGAGCAGCCTTCTTTTGAAGTGTTTTGGAAATTTATAACAAGACAATGAAGAGCTTGCTTACTCATTGAGTTTCTTTAAGGCGGGCCCAAGAAAATTATCCTACGGAAGAATTCCAAAAGAGCTTCCAATGGTGCCAAGAGGACTCACCTGCTTTTCATGTATAGTTATCCTGTTCTGGAAGCCCCCTGTTCCATATCTTAAATGCATTTTCCACCAAAAATAAAACGCAGCATGCCAGAAAGTTCATTAAAATAAAGTTTGCATAAGAATACTGCATCAACTTGATTGTTTCAATTCAATACGAGCCAAATCCAAGCTTATCACCTCAATATTGCTCATATTCACGACAATTTTGAATTGCTTGTGGCCATAAACTTCCCCTGGGTCACATGTGAAATAGATCATATGATAGCTTTGACCGCATTGTATTTAGGTTCGATAACAAACGTCATCTTGTTTCTCAAATTCGCGTGAGATGAATCTGGCTCATTAAAAAAAAACTGCCTCACATGTTTAGAGGCAATTTGGAATCGTCTGCCGAGTACTTTTTTTATTTATTATGATTTTTTTTCATACGCTGAAAGTTGTTGGTCTGCGCCCCGTCTGCAAACGGAGGCGAACGGCTGGATTCTAGCCATAGAAAACTTCGCCGTTAGACAGCCGTAGACAGTTTTGCTGTATAAACATAACCGAACCCGTTTTGGACGAATAACATACGGGCTAAGTGGATTAGTGGGCTCTCTTCAAAGTGCAGATTTCGCTGAAGACAAACAACGCAAGCTAACCTTTAAGAATCCCCAACAAATGCAACTGCATATGTTAGCAAGACAAACTCGGCGAGCGGGAATGCAACACACAGCGACAAAGAGAGCAGTCCACTCTCCATACTTTCCGACGTCGAGGCGCATTTTGGAACGAACGCTGTGTTGCCCAGATATGTGCAAAAAAACTGATAAGAAATGGCTATTTTTTGACGCCCTACTCCTTTCAGTGAAGTCTTTGCTCATGGAAAGTTCTCAAATAAATAAATAAACAAATAAATATATAAAAAGTGAGCCTCCATAAGGATATGGAACCCCCGCATGCGGGCGGCATGCGTTTCAAAACAATTATCAGTGCATCTTTTCATTTGTTTACTGCTTTTTTTTTGTTTTATTTACTGAACCGGTGTGTACGGATTGCTTTCCAGAAACAAATTTATGCGCATATCCAGGGAGCGCACGCCACGTCTGCATAAATTCCGCCAGTGCACAGATAGATTTCTTTTGTGGCGGCGCAACGTGCTAGGGACGCGAAATTTCATATCGCTCTCACTTTTCTGTAGAGTTTCTGTTTGACGCTTGCTTACGAGAGGAATTTTAACGTGGGGAAGTGGCACCAGAATGACTTCGTTTTAAATGTTGATTTCCTTTTCATAGAAGAGAGAAGAAAGCAGCCCCCAAAATGATTGTCTAGAAAAAAAAAGACGCTCCCGCGGCCGTATGTTGGTGTTGGCACCTGTCGTTTCCTCGGAATATTTCGAGACTCTTGAACAGATCCGCTAACGAACTCAAAGGGAAATTTTAATCGGGGTTTGCGCCGCGCTGTTGTCCATGCGTGGCATTAATAAGTAATCAGAATTTTGCTTGCGGGGTTTTCACAGATGCCCCCGGGTATTCGAAATCGCAACGCGCATTGGATGTACTATCGACCGGAGAAATAAAAATGGATGCAGTGCTACTAAACGTGAAAGTTGACAGAAGTGCGGAGCAGTGATTCGCCAGTGTTTCTATTGTGTTATTGTTTTGAGTACCTTGTGTTTATCGTCAGTTTATTTGTTTCTTGCTTTTGTTTTCCTGTAGTTTGCTTTCCTTCCTGTGTATCTTTTCTTTTTGTGTGTGTTGCTTTCTTTTTTCTGTTTTTTTTTTAATGCCGGGAACGCAGAGACGAATATTAGGTTGTGCCGCGCACCACAGCGGGGAGGAGGGTGTACACATAAGGGCCTACCCCTACGGTACTTCAGCCCTGTGCGTTAATTGTGATAATCGGTAGTTTGAGAATAGAGAAGCAGGTGTTGTGGGCCTCGAAGAAGTTAGGGGAGACAAAACGCAAGGCCCCCGCGCGCGGCGAGTTCTAGAAGGACGACGTTCCCAAGGGCCCGCAACCGGCTTGCGTTGCTCGGGTCAGCTCTGGTGATAGGAACTTTAGGCTTAGAATCGTGGCGGATGTTGGATCCCCGCTACCTGTGCAACTGCGAATGACAATCCCTAACACAACTTTTTACCACTCTACTATCCCATTTCTCGCACGCGGAACATTATTTTCGCTATAATTGCCATTTGAGCGATCGGTGACTAAGACATCGGCCGTAGCCTGTTTTGATTCTTCCGCGAAGGTGGCGCCATCCTTCGGCCGTTCGCCGTATCGCGCGCCGCGGTGGGCGGTCCGACCGTCGAATCCCCCGGCAGGTCAGCGCAGGCTTAGCATCGCGGCAGATATCTAATCCCCGGCTCTTAAAATCAGCGCTGATAACAATCCCGAGCCCGATTTTTCACCTCAACAACATATAATTACTCACATATGGAACTTTTTTTGAGTGATCAGACTGATTTGGAGGGACTGGCGACAGGCTGTTGCTACCATGGTCTGCACCCGTTCGAGCCGCTTCGTATGCCGGACGGGCAGGCGCGGCCAACGTGTGCGCGGACTGTTTCCAGGGGCAGGAAACGCTTAACTATTTCCTGCTTTATCGCGTACGACACGCATAATCTACGAATTTAGCTCAGCGATCGTCGTAGTTGATCGGGTGGATCGGGAAACAAGCCAGAGGTTTTGCTTCAGCTCTGCTCGCGCGCACTCTCGCCTGATACGAAAGCGGCGCAAGGAACGCAGGCTCCCCTTAGGGCCAGCTTTGGGGCGCACGCTATTTCGGTAAAATAGCGTGCGCGCTATACGCAAACCCCAAACCCCTAGGACGGGTTAGGTTCGGCGCATGCGCAGTACAGTGCCCCAAGCCGCTTGGGGAACCCACAGCGTTGGTGCCCCCTATTTTAAAATACTCGAATTGACTGAAAATGCAGATCGTGCTACACCCCTCCGCCTTCTCCAACGCCGTCTTCCCTTTGGGCTGTTTCGACCGAAGTTGCTTTAGCTTTGTCGAGTGTGGTTGGGAGTGGCCTTCACGGAAGCCTACCCCTTCCTCATCGGGATGGCCAGCAGCGCCCAATGTGACGACGCCTGTGGGGCGGAAGACATAATGTAGCATGTGCTCGGACGCTGCCCGGAATACTCGTCGGAGAGAAGCGTGCTTGCCACCACGCTCAGCCAATTGGACAATCTCCCATTTACAGTAAAGTACTACCCTAGGTCATCGGTCTCCAGAATCGACTTCGCAGAAGACGATCAAAGCCTTTCTACGTCTCCTGAGCGAAAAGAACTTACACGAACTACAGTAGTGCCTAAAATTGGACGAGAGTGCACGCCTTGCCGCTTCTATCCCCTCATCTTCTTCTGCCCTCTCTCTTATCCCCTAAGCCCCGCTCCCCCAGCGCAGGGTAGCAAACTGGGCTCTACACTTTACCTCCCCGCCTTTCCGTCGTAGTTTCTTCTCCTTGGTTAAGTGGTTGGCTGCGGGATAAAACAAGAAAGAAGTGGGTACCAACGCAACCTCTCAGCCCCCGCAGAAAAACAGACGTTCACATATGCAGTGCTGCGCATCCTTGCTTGTTACTCTCGCCTCGCGCTCATATTATCGAACTCCCTTGCTAATCACTATCATGCATTCTCCAATTTCATTCGCGAGCGCTCTGTTTAAATCTTCCACGGTGCCCATTGATTTCGTTCTCTCGTTTGTCGGCGACACTACCCATCACTGGAACGGGCGCTTAAGAGCTGGGACCTAAAAATGTTCCGCTATTCAGCCTTGCAAGACCATAGGCGACCACTTACAAGCTATATTGTCAGTACAGACTTAGACGCAGGCCGACATTTTTAAAACGCCGGGAAAGGGCCCTGCTCGTACAGTCTATGGGCAGAGAAGCGGGCGGAACAGCCAGTGTGTGCCACTGCTGGCGCGGTGGGTGCTAGTGACATCCAGAGATGGGCATGCCCGGTCTTAGCTGCGGCAAGCGAAAACCAGATTTCTCTACCAACCATTAGTCAAACTAACAAATCCCCCCCCCCACCCCCCCCAGGAAATAAATTCATGGTATCACCCGCATTCCTCGATTCTTGTAAAACGGCGACTCCGTGAAACGGCGCTTCAAGGACCCGTATGTATATATTATGAGGGAAAATTCGCACCAGAATTACAAAATTATCGAAAAAGAATATTACTTTAGGGAAGAGTGTTACACTCTCTCCCTGACAAAGAATAATAGCCGCCACGTATTCACTAACATGACCGCTGTGCGCGGCTAGGCCGAGGCAAAAAGCATGAGCAAACCACTAAATGAGCGCGATTCGGGGCAATATACTCCATCTAGCCATCCATCTCTTTCTCAATCCTCTGTCCCTTTTTCTATTCATCTCTCTCTCTCTATCTCTCTTTTCAGCGAAATAGCTATCTTTATCCTACTCTACCGTTTAATGCGGAGCATTCTTTGTAATCCCATGTTTCGCTCCAACCTGCGAATATGTGTTGCCAAGACTATCTTTACATGTAGCAGTAAAAAATAACGTCCGTAAAAGCGTTCAACTGCGTCCTTTTCTACCTTATTCATGGCGCCGGGGTCAAAGCCCATCTCCATGACGCCCTTCGCCGTCCCATTATCCGGTAAAAGACACCAATGAAGCGGAAACAAACTATAAACGTGTCCCACAATTGCCTTTGTCTGTTGTCATCCCAGCGGTGGCTAGCTTCTTTGTCTAGCAGAAGGAGAGGAGAAAATGGAGGTGGAATCCCGCTATCCGTACACCGCAATATAGATCTGTCTTTCATACAAAGGGCCGGGCAATAGCGAGGACAAAATAGAAGACCGAAATGGCGTCGCTACCCATGTCCAAACGAAAGGCCGGTCTTTGGCCGGGAAACCAAAGAAAATTGCGGGAAGCCACGCGAGTGGCCGAACGGCGTGCGACGTACGGGAATAGAGGTCGATGACTCGCGCCGTCCGTTGAAGCATTGACAAATTGCGCCTGGAGGGTCGGCTTCTCCAGCTTGCGCGCATTCGAGTCGGCCGGGCGACGGAGTGTGACGGCGCCCTGACGTGTGCCCCGCAGTGTGCGAGCCAATCAATATGCGACGAATGCGTGCCGCCTGACGACGATGCCGGGAAGCCGCTTGTCCATAGAGGTCCGGAAACGAGACCGGGCATCGTCCCTGATCGATGCTTGTGTTGCGGAGCTTATTGGATAGGAACGTACTGGCGAGAGAGCGGACAGAAGTCATCCGCGGTTTTGTTGTGGGCGTGGAAGGAGTTCGATGAAAACGTCCACCGCAGGCTAGTCAGTCCGGTTGTTGTCGGCCCCACGATGTGCGAGGGTGACAATGTCCACCTCATAGAATGTCGTTTCGACAAATTGATTATTACGAAGTATAAAGACATAGTTCATGGGGACAATTGGAACTACTTACATGTGTTACAAGGAGACATTTTATACGTTTATTGCGCCCTATATAGACTAGGAAGAGTCGTATAGACGTGTTCGTATACGAGTACGTCTATATGAATGGACCGTGTGCTTTTGACGGCACCTGTCAACATGACTGGCCAATACCCTTCAGCGGGTACGTGAGAACTGTCGGTCGGTATATTGACGCCGTAGCCAGTCGGAATTCGGGTTCGCATAACCGATGGGGACGTCAGGCCGCCGCTTGTCCGCATTTGCACCAGCATGACGCGTCACACACAGGGGTCACGTCAAGCCAAAGCTTACGTGCGTTCGCACCCAATAGTATGACAATTGTGATTGGGTGTTTGGACGTATCAGCCAATGGTATTTTCCGTATCACTGTAGGCGTGCCCACGCTGCCGGCAACGCCAATACCGACGACTGATCTTAACTGAACGGGGCTGCAGGATGACTGTGGCTTGACTACTCCGCTTTCTGGCTTCCTCACGTACGACATTTGTTGAGGCATTTCTACAGTGTTCATTTGGCGTAATCCGTTGCCGAGATTCTGGGACACAGTGATTTCAATAACGATCTCCTCAATCCAACCTTGCGGCCAATTTTTCATCAGATACACGGATTGACGCTGGTTGAATAAACTTTATTTTAATAGAGGGTGGAAACATTACTTCATCTATGGATTTTTACAGGGCTAGGGGTAGTAGTGTTGTTTATAAAGAACCTGGTGGCATTGCTTGACTGAAGCATCAGCGACGGTGGAAAGGAGGTATCGGAGGAGAAGGAGGTGAAGAAATTTCCGAAATTTCAGTTGGCAACACAACTATATAGTAACCGGAATCTTACAGCTTGTTCAGCTACCATCGTATCAACTAAAATAATCACCTGAGATCTTATTTGTAAAATCGTTTAGAGCAAAAGGCCTACTTTGCCTGTTGCGTGAAAACCCTGCCGCCGTCGGAAAGCAAGGGCAGAGAAACCACACTCCGATTATCTATTGTTTGCGACGCCTTTCAAACACTTTGCGGACCAAATAGGCACTGAGAAAACGAATGCGCGCTGCCGGGCAATGAATGCGCATGTGCAGGGCCACTGGAAAAAGTGGAGAGGGCGGAGGCCGCAGCTACAGCTGTTCCGCTGCGCCAGATCCCTGCAGATTATGTACGAGACAATGGGAACCCAGCGAGGCATATGAAGCGAACTGCGGCAGCGAGGCAACGTTCACCCACCCCGGCCCCAACTGAACTCAGACACACGCACTCCTACTAGTAATGCTCTCTCGTTAAAATCGCTTAAGTAGTGCCATAGCTTATTTTTCCTCGTGTGTTGGCATTAAGTTAAAAACCTCTTGTGCGGAAGTTCTTATATTGTGAACATTTTTAATTGTCGATGAATTCATTCTTTTGGAGATATTAGGCTGAAGCAATTATTTTCCAATTACAGTAACAATTAGACGACGTGGGCATTCCTGAACATCAAAAAGCTCGTTCAGAGAAGTTCAATAAAGTCAAACGCATTTTCTGCGAATGTAGGTTTCCCCTTTCTGCTCTGGTCTTTGCGAAGCGTTAAAAAACGAAGGGTTGAAGACTGCGCACTCTCCAAGTCCATGATTGATTGATTGATTGATTGATTGATTTGATGATTGATTGATTGATTGATTGATGATGATGATTGCTTGATGATTGATTGATTGATTTGATTGGTGAGTGATTGATTGGTGAAGTGAGTGGTGAGTGAGTGAGTGAGTGAAGTGAGTGAGTGGTGAGCTGAGTGAGTGAGTGAGTGAGTGAGTGAGTGAGTGAGTGAGTGAGTGAGTGAGTGAGTTTTTAGAACGTAGACACTTCGGTATGCACAAAATACTTCCGGAGAAAAGCATTCTAACTGCGTAAGTTGTTGCACCTCGAAGCGTATGTGCACACCATCAAATTATCATAATCACCATCACCGCAATCATTTGTCCATCTCGTGTAGCAAGCCAGGTATCTCAGCTCGACTGTCATCCACAGTTTCATGAATTATCGCTCTGTCTTTCCCTCTCTCAAAGAAGAAAAGTAAAGTATAACTGTCACACAAGACAAATAGTATGGTGCGCTAGTACGTCCTAGAGATAAAGAAAAACGTAGGGCCAACGGCCGGTCTCACTCTGACCAGAGGCGCTCGTTGCCACGCCTAAATGCTGTAGCGAAGTTATCAGATAACCCTAAAGGTAAAACTGTGTTTTTTGCTAAGACATATGGTGAAAAAACGTAGCAAGTGCGAGTATTCAGCTAATAAAGCCGGGTTACCATTTGCCACAGGCCGTCCCATAAAGATGAGGGTCGGGAGAGCGCTGCAAATCACCAGTCATCGCCATCCTTTCTGGAGAAAGAAACCCGATCCATAACGAAACAGTGATGACGCTAGAATGCGGCCAAAAGCCGAGAACATTAGGGGGAGCGGATTTGCGGGGGGGGCGGGTGCAGCTTCCTAGACATCAAAGCAAAAAAAAAAACGCATGAGGCGCCGACTGCAAAGAATGCTGGTGCGCCCGGGATAACGACCAGCGATTTGCTGCCTCCGCTCGTCGTCCCAAGCCGATTGTCAGTGGGGTTGCGTCATACCTCGCGGGACTCCACAAACCTCCCAGCTATGTTTTTCCCCTCTCTCCCTCCTTTCTGTCTCTCTATGTCTCTCTTTCTATCTCACTATATATATATATATATATAGAAATAAGACAGAAATAAGTCTTATTTCTGGCTTATTTTCAACGAGCCCCTCATTTCCTATTCTGATTAGCTATATATATATATATATATATATATATATATTATATATATATATATATATATATATATAAAAGAAGATCGGATACACAGCAAGAACAATAACAAACAATGTTTACTTACGTAGCGGCAACGGGACTTGCCTTCATCAGATAAATTACATGCTTTTCATGTAACCATGAATCATGTAACTTTACTCTATGAAGGCAAGTCCCGTTGCCGCTACGTAAGTAAACATTGTTTGTTATTGTTCTGCTGTGTATCCGACTCTTTACTTATACTATTTCTGCGCGCTTTGTGAGTTATATCTTTTTATGATTATTATACATATATATATATATATTATATATATATAGAGAGAGAGAGAGAGAGAGAGGAGAGATGGGAGCAAAATAGAGCATGATGAAGTAGTTGCCTCAGTCCGGTGCTATACCCATAATCGTTGTCACACTTACATATAAGCAGGTTACGATTTGGAAGGTGGGAGTCGTAGAATGATTAGAGAAATAGAAGCACCTTTCATCCAACGAGAAATATGGATAAAACGCGAGGCTTTCTCTCGTGAAACCTGAGCCAAAGTCCAAAACGCCAAGCTGCATCTACACGTTGACTTCATAACGCCAGGGAATCAGGTTTGATTCCGAACACGCCGAGCATTTTTTTAACAGCGAAGCTTTTTTACAAATCGTAATTTTTCGTGCCCGCAGTTAAAAATACCAAGAAATTGCCGAGCGCACGCCCGTCAGTGCGGGCGACCAACCGGCACCTAAAAAAATTCACGAAAATACCGATTGCTCGTGTGTGCGTGGCTCGCTGCGACCGTGAAGCGTCTCCGGCGCACGTTTTTCAAAACAAGCATACCTACTTAGAAAGACTGGCCACTATTGACGGAGAAAGAAAAGCTCCAGCTTTCGCCGTAATCGTGGCACCACTTCCTCGGAACCAGAAAGACACGTCATAGCGTACGCCCCTGAAACTTGAGGTCCAATGATTATAACTTCGCCCTCAAAATGGAAGCTCACACTTATAACAACAATGATGGAGTAGAGGACATTGCGGCAGCGAGGAAGTAAATTGGCTGCCTTCGTAACCTTCATGATCTTCGGGATGATCGTGAAGGTTGCGTACTGCTTCGCTACCCTCAATTTTTACGCGTTAGACTGTGCTTCCTTCATTTTTCTCGAGCGCCTGACGTGTTTTGGCTTGTTGTCGTCATCGTTTTGTGGAACCCTTCGTATAAGTTGGATGTTGTGTTGTGCGTTTTACTGGGACATCTACGCCACGAGTGAGACGTAGCAAGCTTCGTTTTAATAAAAAGAAAGCCAGCAGTCAAGAACGACAGGAATGGCGGGGAAGCGATTTACTATTTGTGTTCACCACAGAGCCCGCAGTGAACTCGCACGTTATCTTTTGGCACCAACCATTAGTATTTCCCTCTATCCTCGTCTATGCACCCGTCGCCTCAGAAAGAAAGAGCGTTTAGACGCTCTCACCCCGGACAAGCGTACGAGGCGCTGGCTTGACCTTGGCTTAACTTGGAGGTCACCAGGACGCTACGAGGTGTTTTCTGGGTTCGCGCTTGGAGCAATTCAGTTTTCACTATAATAAAGAAATAACAGACCCAGCCATTATTTGTGTTACGTGGCGGCAGGAAAAAAGCAGCAGGTACCATGACAGACAACGAGCGACGTATTTACCTTCTTGGCAGTATCTATCCTGCCGGTGCCGGCAGAGTAATTTCCCGAAAATTCTACCGGGTGTTGCCGCCCATGGGTTGCTCGAAATTTGTGGTTTGGTCTGTATGTCTGTTTGTCTGTTTGTCGGTGTGACCCTCGGTTCAGCCACCCGGCCAATGTGAACAGACGATGCACAATATGTTTATGTACCCACAGCCAAATCTAAAGTGCTAAGTTCGGTGGCAAGCTTCATGCTAGCTAACATTTTAGAGCCACAACAAAATATTACACTTATTTTGGGGATCACATAAATACATAAGTGATATCCCTTGTGTTTGCTTTATTAAAAATGCACGGATGGGTGATTTAATAAAAGATACGTCCAGGAAACCGCAGAAGTGGTCGCCCGCGGTTTCCCTAGTGGCATTTTAAAAATTAAAGGCAACAGTAACTAAAGGTTCCACTAGGTATTTTTTAGGTTCCGCTTGGAACAGTACGTGGGGTAAGTAGGGTGCCTACATTCACGCGCGTCTCCGGCGCACGGCAGCGCTGGCATCGAGGTATTCGCTGTTGAGCAGTGGAATGCGGTAAATTTAAATTGACTTGAGCAAATCGCTAGCGTATTTGTCTATGGAGAACCGAGGTAAGAGAACAACAGCAGGAGAGTTGAGCGGTAAAGATAAGGGATGCATTAAATTGACAGGGGCGCGTCAAACAACTATCGTCGTTCGTCGACATTTGCTACGAAAGGAGCAGATACGCGGCCAACATTTAGGAAGGGGATGGCGTGGTAACCGGATAACAAAATGTTTCGAAGTACTCACCAAAAAAATATGCATTGAATTTAAATTCACTAAATGGCAGACGAGACAAAAAACATGTCCCTGTTATATTGAAGCTATTAAGACCGCTTCCATCGTATTCGCGTCGCGCTTATTAACCGCGCCCCGTTTTCGCTTAGTACAAACTAGGCTCTCTATTTTTTGCCTAAAAATGACGTTCCTGTAATGCCTTCTTTTCTCTTTCTGTTCCACGAGCACGCGCACGCGACATTCCATCCAACCTATTCTCGTTAGCTCCGAACCACGCTTGATTATCATTAAACCGCTAACAAGTCCCCGTTCGACCCACGGGTCCGTTTTTTTATCAAGATTATTCACCGTTCGCAGGCGTCTGTGATTGAAATATATGCGTCGTGGGAAAATTATCCCCAGACACCGCTGACACGGCGGCGCGTACGAAGTTTCAACCGTGGGCGTGCCTTTTTAAAGGCCAGGCTTTAAACCGCGGATAGTGAGCGCTCAAGGAGACGCCACGATTCTCCTCGCTGCCACAAAATAGGTCGACGGGACGAGGTGGGTGCGCCGAAAAATTGAGGCGTCTTTAGCATCCATTATGCAGCTCGCGACACCGTGGCTGCGAGTGTGATTTTTGTCCGGGTGCTGAAGTCGGCGAGCGTGAGTTCGCTAATGCGTTTCCCACGATGCGGAACGTTTGGTATTTGACTAGGAGGAGCTGTGATTTCTGCGGCGACGGCTTTCGCGCACGGGTGACTTTCTTCAATGCCGCATTAGTGACGCTCACTGGGCGAGGAGAAAGCGCCCTCAGTGCGGACTAACCAACCGCAAGCGACTTTGGTGGTTTCGGGGTCCGAGTTTTTAAAAAGTTGCGGAGGAAGCTCGTTCTTGTGAGGTGAAAGCGAGAAAGTGTTTCTTTTCGATAGGTTACTCGTCGAGTCTTCTGCCGTGTTGCCGCTAGGTCTGCGATTTCGACATGGACTTACTGCACGTGCCCATGCTGTTACGACACTCGTCCACAAAATCTAAAGGCACACCGGGACAGCCCGCGGGATGCCTTTGTAGATGGTACGGTGGAGGCCACCGTTCGTATTTTAAAGCGACACTTTCTTAGTGGGGCCGATGTCGTGCTGTAAAAAAACTAATGCATTTTCGCGTAGACCAATTGGTCGACAGAAAAGTTTTGATAGGTTGTCTGGAAACATGGCGCATGCGTGAAGCCGGGCTTCCATTGCATCAAGAGGGTTACTTCAAAAAAGCGTAAAAGAAACGCGTATTTTATGTACGACAACACACGCATTGACTGTGAAAGGGGAGAGAGAGAGAGAGAACTCTTTAATGCGGCCTGGAGAGGTCAGCTCAGCTAGCGGCAGCGCTTTCTACTCCAGGTGGGGATGATTACAATGGACCGAGGGGGATGTGAGAGATTTAGAAGTCAACAATTAGAGAGAAAACAAAACTTTAATAAAACGTGACACGCAATGAAAAGCAAGAAACAAAACTCTAAATAAAGTTGAGTGAAAAGTTAAGCTAATGGTGCCGAGGAAGCACAGAACGCCGAACAACAAGACGGAGAAAAAACGTACATGACGACGCAAACGCGTATATATATATAGCCATGAGAACAATACAAGAATTACAAATTTTTCTCTAGTCCAGAATCCATCAAGAAATCAGGAAAATTTTTGTCCGTCTTGATGAGTCATTGTTTTTGGCCCAGGATCCAAGAAAGAGACAGATCTGAAACTTTGCTCCACGTCGTATACGAGACAGGCAGCCAGCTGCTGTGGCTCACGCGGCCGCAAATGGCGAGCATATACACAACAAGCTCTCGGTAGTCTCGCGCACAGCGCAAGTGCGGCACGGGGGTGAATCCTCCCCTCTGTTTTCAACTTGAAGCTTCGGTTGTATAAGTCACATTGAGACAGAGACAATTCCGCACAGTTTCAGACACGTCGGTAAGGTCGGGTGGACAGCGAAATTTACTGAGAGGGTCAATGCCACGCGAACGTGGATATCCGCTGCGAGGGTCCTCCATCCAGTTTGATAAATTAGGACGCAGCCATCCTCGCGAGAGAAACGAATGTTGCGCAGAGAGTGGCCAGTGGTGGCGGGGGCATCAGATGTAGTATTTCCTTCTATTCCCGAATGACCAGGCAGCCATTGAAGCCCGGTGTGGTGTCCCGCACGCAGTACCGTAGTGTAGATTTCGCTTATTTCGCATACAAGCTGAATCCGGTGTTTTGATAGCCTTCTTGGAGCTTGCAAAGCACCACGGGAATCTGAGAACATCCCCCATCGCAGCAAATGGTTAACGATAATGAAATGAAAGGCAACCCTTACAGCCGCCACATCGGTATCGGTGAAGGATGTTTTGCGGCTCAGTTTGTGCTTGGTTGTGTACTGGACACACGGAATCCAGAAGCCAATGGCGGATGATTCTGCGGTCACTGAGCCGTCCGCATAAACGCGTGTGTGGTCTGCGTATGCAATAAATACATATTCGAAAGTGAAAAACTTCAGTGCAGGTGGGCGCATGGACGACTTCTTGCTTATTCCGGGAATTTTCGTTATTATTTTCCCTGCTGCGAGTATCCACGGTTGCAATGCTGGTTTGACGGGTGGTTGAAAATTTCCCTGAAACAAGTCTCTTACATGCGATGCGCTGATGGCTGCCAGATGATGCGCATGGCACCCAGTGACATGGCGTAGGGACGTTCGAAGGCACTATTGATGTTGAATCACTCAGGCAGATAGGCACCGAGCTTCCCGCAAAGTTCCAGTTGTCGATGTGAATTTGGGTAGACTCAGGCACATGTGCAGAGGTCTCGCCAGCACTAAATATATGACCTTCAAATTAGTAGGAGACGGTTGATGTAGTCCAGGCAAGCTCTAGCGTAGAAGGCCGAGAAAGAGTGCTTGGTAGAGTCTCAGAAAAGACACGGACCATCCCCAAGACTGTCCAAGAATGCGCACGAAAGACGAAAGCCCCTCTTTCAACTGCCCAATACGGGGTATCCAAGACACCGAGCGGTCAAAATGACACCAAGAAATTTGTGTTGCTTGACCGTCTACACGAGTATATCGTGAGAGTTCACGGCGCGTGAACGCAATCGCTTCACACTTCTGGGCGCAGAACATGAACCCCCCGCTTTTGATGTACTTGCGCATCGAAAGTGACAGAGAACCAGTCTTCATCGGAGTTCTCCGATGAATGCTGGCCCTCCAGTCGAAACGTCAGTAAACCGCTGTTTTGTTTTTAATCCTGAGTCAACCATTTTCTCAAATAATTCTTCTGGCTCCTCGGGAAGTTTCTTCTACAGCTTAATATATATATATATATATATAATATATAGAAATAAATTGGCAGTCAAGAAAACCTCGAACATTGGGGAGGATGTGGCAGGTCATTGAAACAATAAAGAATTTGAAAGAAAGAAAGAAATGAGAAAAAATTCCGCCAGGTATCCAACCACCTGAGTGGGCATTTTTTCTCATTCTTTTCTTTCAAATCTTTATCTGCAATGACTCTCCAACCTCCCCTATGTTGGATATCTTTTCAATACCCCATTTCCCATTCTATAGATAAATATTATATTTAATATATATATATATAAAATCCTGATAATCTTAGTTCACCCTTGTTACCCAAGACGGCACACCGGTCACGTTGTTTCATGCTACATATGTCCTACCTCCAACTTTTTAGGCTATTTATATATTATTACGGCGTTTGTTGGGCACGTTAAAACCTCTCGCGCTATGTGGATAATCTCATTTGCGACATTCCGCCCAGCTTTCCCTCCTTCAATAAAGATACCAATGATTTTCTCTCAGACATCTCAGAAATTTAAATTCCTGATAACTGCCTCTTAGTCACCCTTGATGTTGCGTCACTGTACACTAACATCCCCCATGAAGTTGGCATCACCGCTGTATCGCTTGCGTATGAGCGGTCATCGTGCGACAAACCTATCGGCTCCCCTACTCTCCAAACTTTTCTTAGGCCTTTTCTTGAACTTAACTATTTTGAGTTTATCGGGGTTCATTAAAACCAAGTCAGTGGAACGTCAATGGGAACTCAAATCGGACCCAACTACACCAATATCTTTATGGCTCACCTCGAATCAAACTTTCTTGACGCTCAAAACTTAAAGCCACTGTACTATAAAAGGTATATTGACGACATATTCATGATCTGGCAGCGCGGTGACGCGGAGCTCCTCACCTTCATTGAGGCATTTAACCTAGCCCATCCTACTATTTCCCTTGCTCATTCCTATTCCGAACACAGTGTAAACTTTCTAGACGTTACCGTTACTACCTCCCAAGGTCGGCTTCAAACTAAACTGTATAGAAAACCGACAGACAGGCGGCAGTATTTGCACTTTCAAAGTAGCCATGTCAGACACTGCAAGACAGCAATACCTTACAGCCAAGTCTACCATTTTAGGAGAATTTGCACAAACCAAGCCGACTTTGACTCAAACTGTCGAGAACTTAAGATTGCCCTCCTGAATAAAAAATACCCCGAAAAGGTATCGACGGCGCTATTGTGCGAGCCAACCAATTAGAACGTAACGAAATCTTTAAGAAAAAAGCCCTGAACGTTAACCCGCAAACAAACTTAGTTTTAACCCATTCAGCCTCCGCTCCAAGAGTGTCAACAGTACTAAGAAAACATCACAATATGCTAATTCATAGTGAACGCTTAAAAAGCATATTCCCGAACCACCACGAGTTGTCTACCGGCATAATTAGAATTTAGGCGACTTTCTTAATAACTCTCGTATCAACCGACCGGCATCTACTGGTTGCATGCCCTGTAATAAACCTCGATGTGAAGTATGCCCACCCGTGACCACTACACAGCGGGCCACCAGCACGGCTTCAGCCTTCTACGTAAATATAAAAGGTACCGTATTTACCCGATTCTAACGCGCCCCCTATTCCAACGCGCACCCGATTTTCCTGGCGAAAAAACCGAAAAAACTTGCACCTCCGATTGTAACGCGCACGCGACTTTGTGAACCAGACAAACGAATGCGAGAGAAACGGGCGATTTAATTCCCGGAGTAATCTTACTCATCTCACTCCTCATCGCTCTCCGCTGACCACAAAATCTCGGCTTCCGTGCCTTCAAGCGCGCTCGCGATGTCACACTTCAGAACGAACGTTCAACCATGGTCTATGGGATCGTGGCCCACGCCTCGCACGCCCATCCCGAGAGCTTCTCCAGAGGTGCACGCTTCAGCCGACCGCTCGTTTTAAACGCGTGGGAGCAGCTGCTTCCAATGTTGTTATCAAGCGCGCAAGTGAAATGATTTAACAATTTGTGTGAACTCCGATAGAAAAGCCTAGCGCCTCGGCTTGCTGCGTCCGAAAAATCGTTGCTAAAAGCTTTGGCGCCATCTTTTGATGGCGATGTCAATGGGTTGTACAAAATTTCCGCTGTTTCGGCAGTTTCGGTTTTGTATCCGATTCTAACGCGCATGCGATTTTTCGGCGTATTTTTCTGGGAAGAAAGTGCATGTTAGAATCGGGTAAATAGGGTAAATTTAACTGTGACTGCGCTAATGTCGTATAGCTTCTAGAGTATACTGTTTGTAGACAACAATATGTCGGTCAATCTGAAACGCCCTTCCGCATGCGGTTCAATAATCACCGCTCTCATGCAAAACGTTGTCCTTATTTGCACCTGTCAAGACATGTGAACGTTCCCGGTCATGTATTTGAACATCTTAAAGCAACAACTTAAGAAATCGCTTTCAAAACCCACCACGACCGTGAGGTTCGGGAATCGTATCTCATTTATAAGTTTGGGCCAGTGACGCTTGTTATTAATGAAAGTTACGGAAAACTAACGTGCTTATCCCTCGATTAAAATTGGCGACCTCATAATGTTTATCACATTGTTTATTAGTCCTACACTTGAGGTTCCCACCAGAATTCGCAGAAACTCTCCAAATACACCAGCTTTATTAGCCTGATGCGGCTTAACAATCCGATTTGTCCTTGGGAAGGAGGCCGCGTTCCCCCACACTTAGAAACGTTTAACCCTTTGTGATCTATGGGCCCTAACTATTTCCTGTTCGGTTGCTAGCTCACTGTACAATGCTCTTTTGTGCTCTGTATCTATTCTTTCTTTCCGCGGCGGGCTCAACCAAAATACAATCTTAGTTAATCCCTGTATGGATCCGTCCGAACCAGTCTCCCCAGCCACTGGGTACTTTATTGTATACTTTTCCCTTCTTTTGAAACCGCGGTAGTCCGGCCTTCCGCACTGTCTGAACTTGCAGCCCACGCCACGTACGTTGCCCCGTCGTGGTGCAATCTTGAGAGCTGCCTTGTTAACACGATCCTCTTCTTCTCTCTCTCTCTCTCTCTCTCTCTCTCTCCCTCTCCTCTCTCCTCTCTCTCTCTCTCTCTCTCTCTCTCTCTCTCTCTCTCTCTATCTATCTATCATCTCTCTTCTATATCTACCTTCTCCTTCTTTTTTTGTGTGTTTACCTGGGCATAGCCCGACTGCATGCATACCCTCCGTTTCCGAACATCTTCCGCTCCTTCTCACGTTTTCGCAAAGCTATATAAGCAATGTGTTCTAAATGTTTGGGACAGCAAAATCATGTAACTGTAAAACCTTCTTTTTTATTGTTCTTGCTGTGTATCCGACTCTTTACTTATACTATTTCAGCGCGCTTTGTGAGTTTAATCTCTGTTTCTCTTCTCTCCTGTCTCTCTGTCTCTCTCTCTCTCTCTCTCTCTTATCTTATATATATATATATATATATATATATATATATATATATCGATATCTTGCAGAAGTTTATGAAGAGCAGTGGACTACGTCATCTTGATTGTTTTGTTCGTCACGGGAGATTGGATGATGTGGCGAGATTTTGTACGATAACTGCAGCGTAGAATGTCCGAAAACAAGCTACCTTTTTTTCCTTTCTGTCTCGCTTTTTTCTATTTTCAGCCAGTGCTTGGCAGTGCTGTATTATTGGTAGGGCGTCCCTAAGAAGGCTAAATTGTTGAGTAATATTTGGGGCCCGTGAAAATGTTGCGGAATGGTATTCTCTTCACCGTTTTTTAAGTAACGCGCGTGGGTGCTTCGAGAATTTTCAATTTAAGTGTCAGCCCGAGACAAAGTGTTTCCAAACTTTCACCCTTGGAATCCGTAAGACAGCTTCAAGAACATCGATACATCGATTTTTCTTACCCTTCTTCACGCAACGCCGAAAGTCCGAAAAAAAACGTGCCCAAGATCGGCAAAGTTCCACTGGTATTCTTGTCAAACAAAAACGAACCAATTTGTTTGAAAAATTATGTGATCTGTAAATATTATAAAACGTCCAACCCAACCAAATTTAATTCGAAGAGGAGTCAGAAGTAATATTAGGTAGATATTCGTAGTTTTACTGAGATTCCCACACACGTACGTTCAATTCAGAGTTGAAAGAATTGGCGCACCTGGCACAGTGGTGCAAGGCTGAGAATACAAGCGGAGCTGGGGATCGATCTAACTTCTTTGGGTTTTGCTAAGCTTTGCTAAAGTTTTGTAAGGATTTGCTAAGCTTTGTTATTTTTACGATGTTCTTGCTCGGCTAGGCTTACAAGGCCGTTCCGGTCAGTCCGTTCCACTGACAGCGGATCACCGGGGGACAAGAAGCTAGGTCAACCCCCGAGCTCCAACTGGTTTCTCTCTCCAAGGGTTGCCAACTCGGGTAGTGTGCGCCATTGTTTGCGTTTTTGTAGTCCAAAAAATACCATCCCCTTTAAAATAGTATAGAAAGGGGTGCGCATACGCATATTGAACCTTGTGCTCACACTCGAGGAGCGTGAAAGCCCGCTTCGTTGTTATAACACCTATCTGCTTTAAGGCACCCTTTAGAGGCGGTGCAGTTTTTTAAAGCCAAGCGTCCTTAAAGCGTCCTCACTGATGCCGTTGTAAGCCAATAAGCCATGCAGAAAAGCCAGCTCTCTCTGACGGTGATGATGAAAGATCAAGGGTGAAGTGAACGAAAAAAACGCTTCCTGTGGCCAGAGTCGAACCTGTGTCCCTCGCTTTACGAAGCCGGTGGCTATGACATGTTCGAAGCGAACGCAAAGCTGCAGGTACCGATTCCCGCCATACACCCCAAACCCAAACGTTGGACCTACGGAGTGCTCACCCTAGAGTTGCTTTGGGTATTACAGAAAAGTGGTGCGGGCCTCCAGAATAGCACATACTCGCCGTATGGGACTGGCCAACCAAAGAATCCATCAGGAGAAAGCTTCACGTTTGAACAGCGTAGTCATTAGACGGAAGGTTGCATGATTGTTTTCTTGGTCTGTTTTTGTCAACGCCAACGGACCAAGGCGAATTAAACTGCTAGGCTGGTAAAAATGATGTCGTCACTAGCGGAAAATGCATGAAAGTTAGCAGGCACATTTAAGAGCTAGCGGGGCGCGCAAATCGCCCGCAGACGAAACGGTAACGAACACAACCCTCGAACGTGAACCGTTAGTTAATAACACAACAGTACAAACTGCAGATGTCCATAAAGAGGGAGGAGGCAAGGACAGGTGCAGACTTGCAACTAAATTTTATTTCCCAAAAGCTCACATATAAGTATAGGCCGAAGCAACGCTGCTTTCCGCGCACGATAAAAAAAAGACAACCTAACATATATCTTCAATACATTTCAACGCGCTGTTGTGGCAACAAACTGACGTTTCGCTTACATAGTCATGTCCCATCTTCCTGATATAGCATGACTGGCAGATATCGCTCTTGCTTGGCTATCATGGTACCGACACCAAATCTTGACTTGCTTCTGAACTAGGCTGCATTAGGAAAACATGCTTTCCCGAAGAGCTTGCTGTAGAGTGAAGTCATATTTACCTCCATTCTTGCGTTGCGTGTATAAAACCAAAATATTCCTATGTAAGTCCTCCTAGTCAGCAGTTTGCAGAAGGTTTGAGGGAGGTAGTAGGCACTACATGCACGTGTGTGGCTCATTCAGCAAGCTGTTATACCTCAAGCGCTAACTTGGTGAGATAACGTTCTTATTTTTTTCTCTTTCTCCTCTTGTGTCCATACATCCTGGAAGTGAATGAGGAGGCTCATGCTGCAGCCCGAGCTGACACACACCGGCCGCCTCCTTCTTGGATATCAGCCCAACACGAGCCCAACATCCGTAAGACCAACACGAGAAATTAGCACCAAAAGGTACGCTGACATCCAGGCAGGTTACCGCTTGAGAACAACCTTTCCGACTACACATACCAACATGTCTCGCGAAGACATGGTCATCTACCAACGGCGTCACACAAAACGCATCTCCACATGGTGCATTACTACACTCCATACATCCGACATTTCACACATACAAGTGTCAATTCTGCATAGGGCCATGCGCTCTCTACCATATGGTGTGAGAGTGCCGCCGCGCACCATCCCTTGCCCCACACCCGTACCCCTCATTTAAGCAGTGGGAGTGTCGGTTGACCAGCTCCAACCCGGGTCACCAACAACATCTCGTAGACCGGGCGAGACAGGCCGCCAAGACCCAGGGCTTGCTGGACTAGGTAGGTTCTCTACCTGACGGTCAACCAAACAGCTTTAAATGTTCTAACTTTCATACCTCTTTCACCTATTCCCGCCCCGTTTGGTTTCGTTTGAAGCCCAGATTTAGTTTTCTCTCGCTTCTAGTTGAGGTTTTGCTTTGCATGCGCTTGCCTCCTTGCTATTAGAGATGTACTGCAATAAGCGTTTCGTATCATGTGTGTCTAAGGGGGGTCACTGTTATAATTGCAGCCAGCCGCTGCTCCCGCTTGCGTTGTACACCGGGCCCGTCAACCCCGTCAAGCCCATTTGGTGGCATTTTTATGACAGTCCCCAAGACCGATTTTGTTGGGATAAATTGATTGATTGATTGATTGATTGATTGATTGATTGATTGATTGATTGATTGATTGATTGATTGATTGATTGATTGATTGATTGAAATATTACTTGCCCTTCTGTGAATATCTATGGTAGGTTCCCTGCCCTTAGAGCTACACTGGGCGGTGTTCATATATTTGTCGGGTAGCGGGATCACTTCTCAAAGGTTAGAGGAGGATAAATTTTTATTTTGGCATAATTTCAATGAACTTTTCAGGACGGGGGGGGGGGGGGGGGGGGTCCTCTATCCCAGACCCCATATGCTTTGACAGACGCTACAGCTCGCTCCACCAGAAGGTTGGTCTACCATAACGGCAACACATACTTTGTTTTTGGTTTTTTTTTTAGCGAAGCTTCTATTGGCTGACTTGCGCCGTTTGAGGGGCGTATGGCTTAACGACGTGCGGTAGAACCGACTCTATTCACGTGCTCTGATGATGATGATGATGATGACGGCCATAAAGTGTTTGGCATGTACCCACGCAGGCGATTAAGCCTGGGACAAAGTAATAAGAGTGTCAAGTTTACCCAAGAGCTCTTCGGGTGCAGCTCTCGCTCGCCGTTCGCACCTAGCGCGGGAGGCCGTGCGCGCTCGAGTGTCGCTCTATATCTAGTGATTTTAGGGAATAAGTGTGCTGCGATAGCCTTCACAAAGCGTGACCTTACGCGCTACGGCCTCACTGTTGGAGGGACCGCAATTCCATACGTCCCGACCCACAAGTTCTTGGGACATTTGATAGTAATCTCACCTGCTCCCCACATGTTCGCCACCTCAAGGACAAGATTACTTCGTTCGCCCGCATATTCCGCATGCTCTCCACCAACACTGGCGGTTGTTCAGTCAATTCTCTTCTACGGGTATACAAAGCGCTTTGCGTTGGCCTGATGAGTTACAGCATCCCTGCTTTGGTCCCTCTATCAAAAGGAACTGTCAAAGTGCTAGAGAGCATGCAAGCACAAGTCCTGCGGGTCTGCATTGGCGTTCCAAAGACAACCTCTACCATCGGAACGCTGACAGAATGCAGGCAGCTCTCACCACTCGCTCTAAGCACGCAGGAGTTGCTTCGTGCGCGTCTGCGGATTGTGGCAAGACAGCAGGGCTATCCTCTAGCGACAAGCTGGGGTAAATAAGTGCGGGAATTTCTGCCGAAGGTGTATCAAGAGCCTTCTCCTCCTGAGTACCCGCCCTGGATGTTCCTGCCCATACCAATCACGACTACTGTGCCCGGTATCGCGAGGAAGGAGTATATTCCGGCTCCCGCACTAAAGTTCCTCGCCCTGGACTACATGTCGTGGATATACAGAGACCACACTCATGTGTACACTGATGGGTCGGTGTCATCAACATCATCCACTATCAGGGTGTGGATACCGTCATCTCGTACTACCATCAGTGTCGTGCTCAGTCACAGAACGTCAACTACGGCTACCGACCTTGCAGCTCTGAGAGTGGCTTTCGCTCATATCGTCAAGCAACCGGCTCGAGAGTGGGCCATCTTCACAGACTCAAGGGCTGCCCTTCAATGTCTAGCATCTTTTCCAAAAGACCAGCTTGTGTCTGACATACGCGCTTTACATCTCCAAGCAATACAATCGCACCATCACATCGCAGTTCAGTGGATTCCAGCCCATTGTGGGATAACTGGCAATGTGAAGGCGGGCATTGCTGCATCCGTTGCGCATAATCATCGTGCATCGGCAATAAGTATACCATTCTTCAGGAAAGATGCATCTATACTTGCATCCAGCGTGGCATGGAACATGCAGCGTGCAGCCTGGGATGACGTATCACGTCATTACGCGCCGTTATCTTTCATCGATCCCAAGTGCAAATTTAAATGCCACCAGGACTCTCCAAGCGGGTAGAAGCAATTCTACATCGCATGCCGATTGAATGTTCGCATACACGCGCAACTTCCTCTTCAAGATAAAACAGGCTACGTCGCCACTCTGCCCACACTGTGATGTGCGAGAAACCCTGCACCACCTGCTCTGTGAATGTGCTCGATTCAGTGCTCAAAGAGTATCCCTCGCAGTGACTTTGGGACTGCCGCTTTCCGTGGACATGCAGCTAAAGGACGTTTTAGGACCATGGGCTTGTTCCAAACGTGCTTTACGGGCTACCAAAGCTCTGATAGAGTACCTGCAACACACAGGTCTAAACCAGTCGCTGTGAATAACTCGCCGTATATGTACGCATCAACTTCGTGAACATCATCGCCATCATCTTCATCGCGTCATCAACAGGCGTAGCAAGTTAGGCATTTTAGCCCAGCTAACATCGAAGACTTCATTAAAGATCGCTCTCTCTCTCCTATCTGCGTCGTCGCTCGCGTCACGACAAATCGCAGGTGTGCAGTCGCTAGCTCTCTTCGCACAGTTCACTTTCCTTTGACCGAAATAGTGGTCCCAAATGTTGGCAAAGCTTGGTATTTCTCGCCTCACAATTCGCAAGCTTTGGTGTCATTGGTTAAGAACTAACAAACACGAAATAAGTGCTTTAATTCCACACTATACTAAAAGGACACGTGACATAACAACAAAGGCGTCAAAACATCGCAGTACCAAAAGGGCAGGCTTTTAGGGAACGCCTTATGAGCAATTACTGAGGTTTTATACAGGGTGCTTCCGAGCCCAGCGACGCGGGTTGGACTCCTGGCCACGGCAGCCGCTTTTCTAATGGAGGCGAGAAGCGAAAACGCCCGTGTGACCGACATTTCGGCGAACGTTAAAGATCCCCATGTGGTCAAAATTATTCTTGAGCCCTAACCCTCATAAAAATTGTTACCAACATTGAATTCAATGTTTGTTGACAAAAGTCGACAAAAGCTTCCAACATTGAGTAGACTGTCTATATACCTCCTAGCAACAGCCTACCAACTTTTTGTCAACCATTGGCCACCGTGTTTGAACTGAAAAGTTTCTGTAAACTTTCTACTGAAAGATTTTTGTAGACTTTGTACTCAATCGCTGCTGCTAACCGAAGCGTTTTTGACAGGATATTGAAAATGTGATGCAGTGGGAAAAGCCGACCATTCGTAGGCCGTGCTGTCAATTTAGTTTTATTGAACGTCGTCATTATTCCTCTCTAAAAGATCGTGTAGTGGCAGCAAAAATGAAAAAAAAGAAACAGCAACAGGTTATGTTCATCGGGTTCGTAAGGGATAAGCGTTCACATTTTTCGGAGGCAGTACATTGACATGCTCACTTTCTGAAATGTAAAATAAGAACACAACCCCAGATCAGAAACGTGCTACAGCCGAAAATCCACAAACGCGAACAAGCACGACATCGTCACCGACACATGCGCTAGCAGAGCACTTCATGTATATATAGCCGCCATTCGCGGGAAGCCGATGCCGCGGTGAGGCGTGCCTCTCATTTCATGTTTACAAAACTGCGCGTTATTATTTCCAAAATACAATATCGTGAAACACTGGGACGTAAAAGACTGCACATATCTTCTTGTTTACTTTATAGTTGCAAGCGCGGTGCCGGCACGCGCGGCGCGTTTGCCTCGGGTGATTGACGCGTTTCTCCCGGAGGTACGCAAAGAGGGAGGGGCGCCGGTGGTGGTAGGTCGAGAGCGGCCAAAGCATCTGCGCCGGCCGGATTAGGTTAGCATAGCGGGCGATTTTCGATTATCGCCGTTGTTAGAGACGCGTCCAGCAATCTGTCGCGAAGTATTTACGCACATAATTCGTTCCTTTCAACCATGTAGCACTTAGCTTGCGTAAATCGAAATACAGTGACGAGCAGTTGCGAGTGGTTGATGCCGCTGGCTGGCGCTTGTTCTGAACCGCTGATTAGGCATGTTTATCACCGTGCAGAGCGAATGCGAGCGGGTCGTGAAGGACCAACCCGTGCGGCTGAGCGACGAACTGGTTGTTCCGAGGCAGAAACTGCGCGGCTCGACGTACGAACAGTGAAAGTTGCTGATTCAAAACCTGATTCAAACAAGTAACGTAATTTGGCTAAAGTCAAGTAAATAGTTTGTCCCCAAATACTGTGAACCTGTCCGGGTATTTAGAAAAAAAAATCAATACGAATTAATTCAAATCGGACTCCAGGACGAAGGAATCAGATGTTTGCGTTGAATTCAACTTGCGACAAAGCGTCTCAAAAGACTTTCAGTGGTCATCCTACAGAAGCTCGTCAACAGACAAATTTCAACATAAATTAGGGAGACTTTCTATATACAACCGTCAACAGACAAATGTCAACGTAAATTAAGTAGACTTTCTATATACAACAGTCAATAGACGAGTGTCAACATACATTCAACAGACTTTTTACAGACAACTGTCAATAGAATGTAAGATTATGTAGGGTAGCAATAAAGTTAGTAGGATGTCAACAGAACGTCTACAGAATGTAAAGACGCGTTTTTGCAAGGGACATTACAGCGAGCCTCATCGCCTCTGTACCATCGGTGCATTAAGCCCCACAACCAATCAATCAATTAGATTTTAAACCACGCAAGGCAAGGAAGCGCTTACAGCACTGCGCTTGTGGGGAAGAATTCGTTTAAATTATCCGCCAAATATGGTATATACCCGATGCACGCTACACAACGCGGCGCACACTGAAATTCTTATAAATTTTCATGCGTTTCCAGAACTCGCAAGTTACCGTGTAGCATTTCTTGGACACTGGAACGTATTCCCTACCAGACGTTGAGAAATTAGGGTTAGCCAGCAGTTTATATAAAAATAAAACTCAGTAATTTACTGCGAACGTTTCAAGTCCCTAACATGCCCTTAAGTAGGAAATAAAAAAAGGTAAAAGAAAGGAAGGAAAGTTAACCATGCTATAGCCTATAGTTTGATATCAGACACGTGGGAGAGCTGGGAAATGAAAAAAAAAAACTGTGGTTGATTTCTCTGTCATAGCAATCGGTAAAACACGAATGTGCAATGTGCAGCGAAATCTGCAGCTGAGCGTGATATGCGGGTCCTCGGCTGTGTTGTGGGTGTGGTTGGCGAGCGGCAACCTGCTGTCAAGTCACTTCTGCAAAGGTGCACTGGCATCATTTCCGTGACGGATATGACGTCAGTGATATCTTGGGGTATTCCGGCATAAAACTCTTTCGCGTGAAAATATAAAACCCGAAAACAGACAACCCTAAGTATAACGTACTCTTTTGTACAAAAGGTTGCTTAACCGTAAGAAGACGCTGTATTGCAGAGGTGCATCCTTTACAGGCCGCTTGCTCCGTTGTACTGGCGTCATTTCCGTGACGGATATGACGTCAGTGAAATCTTTATAATAATTAAAATAGTTTCGTGCTAAAAAAACAGAGAAAGAAAGTAAAAGACTCGGCGTTGGAGTTCAATGAGTGTCCCTAGAGTCTATACGTCGGAAGAAGCTAGGGGGAAAAGAGAGGTGTGGAGAAAAAGACGTCGCTTTGGAGCCACGCATCCCAATAAGTAGACACATTACCGATTCTTTGTTTTATCTCAGAGTCACTTTACCGTACGGACCTTCAAATAAAAAAGCCCCGATGTTGCGCTTGAACCATCCTTAGTGACGTAGCAGGTCTGCGTTAACGTTAACAATGCATGAGCTGTACTTTATCGCTTGCGTTACTCCGTATAACGAAGAAAAAAGAGTGCAGCATAGCATAATTGTTTTACGTGCTGCGAATAACTCTCGACATCCTTGAGGCAAGTACGGTTAAAAAACCAGAAAAAGAGCTTTCGTCGCAATCGCCCCAAAGTTGGACGGCTAAGCTCCTGAAAGATTCAGTTAAATTGCTTGCTCAGTTGGTTCTCACGGGGCAATGGAACCTCAGGAAAAGCCAACCAAGGAAGCGAAAACCAAAAACTAAATGAAACAGCTACCTCTGCTTCATCGCGGAATCGTCTTATCCGAATGACCTACAGAGACGCGCATTTCCCCGAACGAACAGCCCCTAACTCACCAAGGCAGATAATCTTTGTGCTTTTTTAAATGCTAACACTAATAAAAAAAAACCCCAGACGCCCTTCGCCAACGTGTTGACAGCCTGACCAAAGCGAAAGCCTATTTTCGGGAAGACTGGCAGGCACACCTCCCGCATCCTTTTCTCATACAGAATCACGTTTCGTAACGCTTCAGAGTGGCCAACAATCCGTCCACACCGTCAGGCATTTTTCGAGGCTTCCTCCAAGTTTCCTGGCTACAGTGATGTAATTCGATACTCGCGAAAGAAAACCGTTCCGCATAGATATCGCTTCGGTAGTTTTGCCACGCCTTGCGAAGCTTTCTCTTTTCAGCATGTGGCGTTCTTTGTTTCAAAAGCGCCGAAATTGGCGTGGCTTGGGTCGCCTCCACGCATAAATGCGCATTCTGGGATCGGAAAACAAAAAGGGGGCCGCGGCTTTGAGCTCCTAATTCTGTTTATTTGTTCAAAAATGCCGCACTCTCGTCACCGTTGCGCCGTGCCCAACTAACAAGCGTCGAAAACGCTTTTCGCACGAGATTACCTTTTGAAATAGGCCGCAATATTTCGCGGTTGTCCTGCGAAGCGAGAAATCGGTTTAGTACAGGCGCATTTTATTGCCACGGGAAATATACGAAGGCCTTCTGTCATGTTGCTACTGTTATTGTGAAATAGCGGCGTGGCTGAATTTGGACGGGTTGAATGTATTTGACTCTAGTTATGGTTCAGATAGCTTTGTAATTCCTAAACGCTTGCATAAGCCTGATTCGTGTTATTACATGGAGGCTCTCTCAGCTAGCGTCACCTTAATTTTAGGCATCTGTGTTGATTTGATTTTCTCTAAATATGTTTTTTTAGGGGGGGGCGGAGGGGTCTCCAGTGCGAATAAACGACAGATTCGCGTCACGAAAACATCCGCACTTATGTAACTTTTAAAGATTTAAATTGGACTCATCCTAACATAGAGTGGCGAATTTGGAATCTGAAGGGGCTGTGAAACTACACATACGTTTTAACCGAAGTCAAAAGCCTGAAATATGCTCATTCCGTGCGGTGTTCTATTTATTACGAATCTTGTGCCTTGAGAAGACGCTCAGCTTAAATGATGTTCCATTCAGCAAGAGTCGTGTACCTTGAAAATATGCACAGATTTGCCTTGAACTGTGTTCTTTGAGCATTAATAATTCATTCATTCATTCAACCAAGTCATCTGTACAGGAATAATATTCTAGTCAATGTAAGTACGCAGTGCTTTGCTTTTATATTTCCTTTGGTTTATAGCGCACTTAGGGTTTCTGTACCTTGAGGAGATGCTCAGTAATAATTCCCCGAACAATTCATCTGGTTAACTGCTATTAGGCGGTACAGCCTAACAATTATCAGACTTTTACAACATATGTTTGACTCCATCTTCACGTTGGTTTCTTCGTCTCATGACGCAAATTGCTCTGACGAGCATACTGGCCGCTTTTCACGCGGCAGCAATTAACATTAGAGTCACAGCTCTCTTTCCGCGTGCAACAGTCCTACTCACGTTACACCACGTTCACCTCTCACGCGCCATGAATGCTGACAGTGGTTTCCCTCGCCGTTGGCCAAGTGATGCAGAATATAGTTTTTTAACAGCGAAGCTGTTTAGCAAAGCGTAATTTTTAGTGTCCGCAGTTAAAAATACCAAAAAATTGCCGAGCGCGCGGCAGTTAACGCGGGCCTCGCGGCGACCACCCCGGCAGTTAACAAAGCTAAAAAATGCATAAAGCTCCTGTGTCCGCGCCTCCCGACGACCGCCAAGCGTCCACTGCGCCCGTTTGTCGAGCCAAGCATACTCACTTAAGGAGGTTGGCCTAAGATTTCGGTGACCTACCGGAAGTTATAAAAAAACCAAGGACATTCCGCGAGCTTGTCTGTACGTGACTCCCGGCGACTGCCCAGCGTACTCGGCCCACGTTTGTCAAGTCAAATATACTCACCTAGGGAGATTGGCCAACATTGGCCAAAAAATTTCAGCGTTTGCCGCAATCCTGGAACAGTTTCTTGGAACGAGAAACACTCCAGCGTTCGCCGTAACAATGGCAACATTTGCTCGTTGCGAAAAGGACACGTCATTGCGTGGCGCCTCTCCAAGGTGATTTCCAAAAATTATCACTTCAAAAAGATGACGACGGTGGTTGAACGCGAAGCTATTTCGTGAGGGATTCTTTGGTTAACCAATCCCTAGGGAATGGGAGGCTTAGCGCAAAAAAGACGAGGACGGTGGCAAACGTGACAGTCGTCTTTTTGCGCTAAGCCTACCATTCAGTATGTACCAACTAGCCCAACAGCACGTTCTGTTACAATCCCTAGGGGCATCGTGCCACAATCATCATCAGCGGTGCCTGGCCAGGCATGCGCAGTGGGGGTGTGGTACTCAGGGTTCCCCTACGGGAAGATGACGACGGTGGTTGAACGCGAAGCTATCTCGTGATGGATTCTTTGGTTGGCCAATCCCTAGGGGCATCCTGCCACAATCATCATCAGCGGTGCCTGGCCAGGCTTGCGCAGTGAGGGTGTGGACCGGCCCCTACGGGAAGAGACGAGGTGGGAACCAAGGGTACCATAATTTTTCTTCGGCCAAACCCCAGGGCAACCTGAAAAGAAGCGTCCACACTTATTTACCCAACAAGTAGGAACAGGTAAAAGGTTTGTTCTCAAAAAAGCACAATTAAACAAAAAAAATTTTTGGCTGCAATCTCTGACTTAAACCTTCGCGATGGTCGGGAAGGTTGCGTACAGCTTCGTTACCTTCAAGTCTAACGCGTTAGTGTGAGCTTCCTTCATTTTTTCTCTCTCTCTCTCTTTCTTCATTCCGGCGGCGTGCCGGGTTAGCGGAGCGGTAAAGCAACTTGCTCCTGCTGTGGTTACCTGGTTTCCAATCCCACACGAACCTGAATGCGTTGTTAATTATTAATTTTCTCGTTACAGTGGCAACACTTTTGGTACAATTCGTGCTTATGGTGACGAATACGACGACGGCGGTCACCTTTTATGTTTGATGCGACATCTAAGGCTTTCCCCTTCGCAAGTTTGGAAGACGCGCTTTACATAGGCTCACTTTTATTTACTCAGAGGTTCATTATTGAGTGTCGGTGAAAGTCAACAACTCCGTAGTTTGTGTTTCATTAACCAGTTAACCCGCTATCACAATTTCAACGAGACAACACTTGCATTCCTTTTCCGCGGCTATGTAATCATCTTTCTCAAACAAATAGTATGCGTAATGTCTTACACTGTGAGCATCCTCACAAGGTTTTCAAATTTCGGCGGTTTCCGCGCTCCAGTCGTGCCTTGAACGACATGTGAACGACATGCGCTAAATTCAAATCTGTGCATGACTTTTCGGTTTCAGGGACGGCAGTCAGTAGCGGAAGCTGAGGAAACATGGTGACGTCATCGTAGTTCTCCATTCACGGCGCGCTCAAGGGAAGTCTGGGTTTCGAAGCCGATGTCTTACCGATCATGCCACGACGGCAGTATGCAAAAGAAGGTGGTATCACGAATGACAGGCGGCGTCGCAACGATTCATCCCGCACTTGCTGCGATGGCTTCTCAAGAAAAGATGCTTACGACGCCCGAAGCAGAGAAGAGTTGCGACAGCGGAAGTGTGCTCGCGATCGACAGCGTCAGCGCAAGCATCTAGGCAACAGACTGAAGAGGCTTCGCCACTTGGAGACGACTTCGTTATCGCTGGCGTCATCCCGCTGGCGGGAGAATCAGGTAATCGGTAAATTGCATCATTGATGTGCGTGTGCCGTTGTTGTTGCGCTTTTGTGTATTTCATAGCCTCGATGCTTAGTGAATACGAAGTGAGTTCGAACTGCATCCATTAGGCTAGTTGGACCTCTACTTTATGAACCCCCATTTTAGAAATTTCCGGGGTAATTGAACAATGTCGAATTCCCTTATTTGGGCATAGCCCTAATTGGTTCTGTATTCTACGAAGTTTTCGATTTAACAAAAACAATTTCAGGTCAAAGAACCGGATGGGTAATAAAGCGGAACATTGGTTTATAGGTGCTGTTGAGCCTTAGTTTTACGAACCGCCGATATTACAAATTTCCCGAATTAACGAGCAATTTCCAATTCCCCAAGCAGCTGCACATAGGCTTCGATGTGTTCGCTACTTTTTAAAGTTCTCGATCTAACGAAAAAAGTTCGCGGGTAAAGGAGTCGGATGGCTGATACAACGCAATATCTGTTTACGCGGGCAGTTATTGAAACCTAGATTTTACGAAAACTCGATTTTTTAATTCTCCCGAATTGGCGAGCAGCTTTAGATTCCAACTCAGATGTGCATAAGCTGAATGCTTTCTCTACTTTACAATGTTCTCGAATTAACAAAATAATTTTCCCGTCCCCCTGGATCCGAGAAATTGACGTTCAACAGTAATAATTTCCACAATTATTCCACTCCCGCTGAACTCCGTGTCACATTTTTATTGCGTTTGGCAATTAAATTTCCGGTGATTTAAATTGGAGCAGGTCATTTATTCTATCCATTACGGGGTTTCTTCGTTCAAATCTTCCGCTTTAAGCTACCGCAGGCCATTTAGATGGACCCTGCAACACTTTTTTTCAACATTTTTCGAAATCCTAGATGCTTGTAGAAGGTAACAAACCAACATATCCAGTACTTAGATTAGGAGGTCGCAAAATACCTCACACAAAATAACAGCTGTATGCCCATGAGATATCTTGGAAACTGGCTTTAAAGATTTTCGTTTTCCCGGTCTCGGCGTTCTTCGAGCGCTGGAATTACCTCATTACACCACTGTACCGGCTATTGGCCGGTTTTCCTTCAGTTGCAGTAATGAACGCATTCGATAGCCACTTTAAAAAGAAAGCCACAAAAGCGAAGCAGAAACGGAAAGCGTATCTCCTTCGACGAGTCAATCACACAGTGCCGCTCCGTGATGGCATTAACTATAGCTTTCGCACTGCTTCGAGGCGCGAAAGAAAGAGTGGAAGTGTAATGGGAAGTGCTGCAGAGTCCTTTTAATTGGTCTATCCCGCCATTCGTTGTTCAAACCCTGCGCTTTTGTGGCCGTAAGTCATTTCCTATTTCTACTATCGGAAAACCAACTCTCTGCGCTTCTACGGAAGTGGGACTCTCGGCGCCCGTTCTCTGAGGAGACAATCCTGGGCCACTGGCCTTCTCCGTCATCTACCGACAAGGCGACGAAATCGCTCCTCTGTTTTCTAAGAACGACCAAAGTGCACAAAAGATTGTAGCGCAGAAGACTACCCTCTGTGAACTCACTGAACGTGTTTGTCTATATAGTGTCCTGCCGCTGGCCACACCTATCTACGCTATGTCTGTCCCTTTCCCCTTCTTTTTCTGTTTTCCTCTTTTTCCTCATTGTTCCCCTTTCCGCCGTGCAGGATAGCATACTAGGCGTAGCCTGGTTGTTACATCCTAGCCTTTCCTTTACCTTTTCTCTTCATACAAATGTTTTCTCTCAAAGGGGACGCATTTTGGCAAAGTTGATCTCGATGACCAAGCGGGTCGCACTAGTTGGGGCGAAAACCAAAATGCCCTGCATTCCATAATACCCATCTCTTTCAAAAATTAAAAGCGGTGGACCATATTAAAAGTAACAACAAAGTCAATTCCAATACTTGAGTGTTTCCCCCTCAGAACGGCTGATCCTACGAACTCTCTTCTTACGGTCATTTATAATACCATTATCGTACTGCCCGTTCTGCGGTGTAAAGGCCTCATTGATCGCACTATTGAATTTTTTTTAACCTTAATTTTACGCCCCGCCTATTCAAGTCGGTAGCCAAAGTTTCATTTATCGTATGTTTCCGAACGCAAAATCGCGGAGTCTTTCTTTATTTTTATTTTTATTTTATGGTGCCCTGAAACATTTTGTTTTTCTTTCACTTCATACTGAGTGAGATAGCCGAATTTTCAGTTTTAGAGGGCGTTGGGTTGTGTGAGTATTGCAAACCCGAAGCTTATCTGTCCTCGTCAGTTTGATCAATCAACGGTTTGACGTCCGTTTCTCTTTTCCTGAATTATTTATCGTCGGCACGATAGGTTGCGCTATGAAGCAAAATTTTCCTAGTTTAGAGAGAGAGAGAGAGAAAAACTATTTTGGATTTGGAGCTTCCGTCCGAAGGGTTACTTGGTTTCTCGATGAGGCTAGAGAAACTAAACTAGTTCCGGTGTGCTTCGGATATGAGTTCTTAATGGGGTCTAATGAAGCTCCTTAAGCTCATTTCCGAAACCAGGCGCTAGCCCTGAGAGCTTTTTTTTTCGCGTATCTATAATTATAAATACCGGTACAAAAAAAATTACTCTTTTCTTCCTTCTTCCCCTACCTTCGGCGCCGTTCTGTTTTTATTTACCAATTCTCCTGTGTGAGGTGTTTTCATAGTTTTATTTTTTTTTACGTTTTCATATTGCAGTTTCATGAATTGGGCGCATTAGCCTATTTTTTCCCGCATCCATTTCTCTTTAGATCGACACACCGAATTCTGTGGAAAGCGTGACTCTCCGATGCGACCGGTCACAAAATGGTAGCCGGTCACTAGGGAAGTTCGGGTTAAGGGATTAAGGGATGCGTTCTCCAAAACTATTTCGATTACCCTGAGCAGTGAATGAAGTGTTCGGCATAACCGATACTCCCGATGAGCAGGGCTCGACTTGCCTGATATTCAGCTGGCATAGTCATTGGCCAATCCCCTTGATTAGGCATTGAGTGGGAGCAATTCAACGGCGAATTGCTTTCAGTGATCCATTAAAGGGTCCATGAAGAATGAAGGGAAAATACAACTTTGTTTAACATTAAAGAGTTATACTTCAGTACCTCACTCAGCTCCATCCCGGTCACGAAAGGCGTTTTTTAAACCGATAAAACGCAAGAAATACTTCAGAACTTTCAAATTTGCGCCAAAGTGACGTGTTATCGGCGTGAGTGACGTCATATGGGCCAGCACTAAAAACATAATTTTCAGTGGGTTAGGTGCACGTTAGCATTCAAGTGATTCGATCAAACGGAACTAGCGGCCCCACTACAATCGTCCAGTCATGTGTCCTGGTGATTGATTAGTTCGGCCGCCGTCAATCGCCCAAACAAGATTCTGTGACGTCATAGAAAAGTTGCCGGAAACTGGCTAGCGAGTCGCCACAGCTCCACGCGTTTTCTTTAATATCTCCGTTATTTTTTTAAAGTTTGCGATGAAATAGGTACCATTTTTATCAGGACAAAGCAGCCTTTCTAATGAACCAAACTTGTATTTTGTCTTCATGGCTCCTTTAACAACTTCTGCCCTTTTAAAAGGGAGCAGTTATCGCCATTGAAGTGAATCCCCGTGAACGGATATGTGTGCGGCCTGAGGATGTAGTATTAATTCGAAAGCGTCAGGTAACTACGTTAGTAGAACGTCCGCCGGCGGTGGGACGCAAAATATGGCCGCCGGGATGGTACACAAAGTGGGCAACAGACGGTACACAAAAGATGGCCCACTGCTATGGGGCTCGGTTTCGCCTTCCTCATGAAGGGCTGCTGCAGCAACGTTTTGGCCGGTGTCTTTCCCGTCCAGGCAAACGGACGTCACCGGCGGTCGCCCCTTTGCGCATGCACGTGAAGCAGAGGGGGTGGGAGCTGCTCGCGACACCATGCTTTGCGAGCTTAGCGATATTCAAGGGCTGTGCATGGCTGCCGGATAAAGCGCACTGTGTGCGGCCTACCGCTTGGTGCAGCATCACACCAGCGCGCTAACTACACAATAGGCATTCGTCGAGTAAAGCTGTATGTTACCCTTAATGTCCTCTTTGCTTGCCCATGCGAATGCGGGTGCGCGCCGTGTCACAGTAACCGAAAGAAGACACTGAAAATGTAAAGGGTAAAAGATTATGATAATAATAAGATAACATGTGCGCGTTAGTGCTTCTAATTAGCTGTAAATGCCCCATTAGTGACTGTGGGGCTGCCTGAAACAGGACAAGACAAGAAACTGGCTGCCCGAAACTGGACCAGAAAAGAACTCTGGACAAGACCAAATTGCATGAAAGAGATTTGGCGTAGGCTGTGCTGCGCAGAAGGTTACATTTGAGGCACCGAAGTGGTATTGCTCGTCTATTCAAAAATTGTGTCCGGACTTGCCGGCCGCGTTTGCATACACCTCGTTAGAAAAATAAATTACGGTTATAAAAAGGTGGCTTCGTAGTTCAACACGATTATTCACCCGCCGCGGTGGCTCAGCGGCTAAGGCGTTGTGCTGCTGAGCACGAGGTCGCGTGTTCGATTACCGGGCCGCTGGCGGCCGCTTTTCTTATGGAGGCCGAAAAGCAAGAACACCCGTGTGTAGAGATGTCGGGCGCACGTTAAAGATCCCCAGGTGGTCAAAATTAATCCGGAGCCCTCCACTACGGCGCGCCTCATCGCCTGCGTTGCGTCGGCGCGTTAAACCCTACAATCAATTGAATGTACAGAGTTTGTTTCATCTATGCAAATATTCCATGCAGTTAGGCCTATGACCTCCTGAACGTGTTTCCCGCCTGTCTTTCTCCTTTCTTTGACCATTTAGTTTATCCGACGTATGCCAAACTAGCCCAACTGATAAAAACGACAATGGTAACCGCAGGGACAGAAAGCAAATTTACAACAATCCACAGAACGCTACAGCAGGCGCGGCGTTTAAATGTTTGCCGTAAGATGTGAAAGAAAAGTACTTTGGGAGCTCTTTGATCCTGAGAACGAAATCTTGCTCAAACTCAGAAACAAAATTTCGCGCCTGTAATTCCCTATATAATAGAAATCTTGGTCTATAATTGAGAGCTGTTAAAGAGAACAAAGGGAGACACATATCGCGTGAAAAGAAGCAATCGAGAAAGTTCGCGAGAAATAAAAAGGTCATACGTCAAGGAATGAATAACAGAGGCCCTAGTAGAGCCCCCGAAGGAATACCACATACCACAGAACAAAACATCTGAGAAGGCTAATACCCTAGGAGAAAAGGAGCGACAGGCGTGGGAAGAGTACACGTTGGCGGACTTGGTGGCTTCGAAAAGCTGCCTTGCTTCGCCCTGAGTGCTAGCACATATTTAATGTCTGAATAAACGACCGAGTACCGAGAATATTTGACAATACGTAATGAATTCCCGCTGACGGCGAAGTTATCTATTATTAGCCCCGAGAATGACGAACAGGAAAAGGAATCAACGAGAAACAAATCTCCGGTACACGTCGTTCTAATTATGAAAACTAACTGCCTGATCAGTTTCCACTTCCTGCTTTGTTTCCGCCTGTCTTGTCTGTGTGAATCTCCTTCCAAAATGCATTCGTCGTTATGCAGCTTGTTGCGTCTGCTTTTCTCTCCGTTCTTCTAGCTCCGTTTTTTTCGTCACACATTTCGGCCAAGGAAGAAACGAGCGGAAAATCTTGACGGCCCACGGACAGCCGGTCTTTGCTACAAGTGCTATGAATCAATATCCATAAACTAATTAGTCCCCAGACAGCCCCCATGTTGTTTTTTTCTTCGCGATGGTCACAACGAACGCAATCATTTGCCTGAATAATTAGCGTGCTTATTATTTTTCGATGACGCGTAATGTAAGCATTAGCAGCTCCCGTGCGGAAAGGTATTGACAATGAATAACTAACGTCCGAGGGAATGCCGTGTGCGACAACGCGTAAGGGCTCGGAAGGATAATGACACGCGTTTGCTACCTTGTTATAAAGAAGTAACCGCGACAGACAAGCTAATTTCGTTAAAAGAGATATTTCGTGAAAGAGTTGGGCGAAGTATCAAATAAGCGCGAAGTATGAACACTTCTTTTATTTAATACCTCTTTTATGATTGACGCGAACTTCTGGGCTAGCTGGTACTGCATGACTGACGAGAAAAGCCAGAGAAATTACACGAGGGACGAAGGGAGACAACCGAGACAAGCGCTACTTCCAACTGACATTTAGTCTTTAAAACGCTCATATTTTAATTTTATTTATATACCTTAAGGCCTCGAGGGAATTACATAAGGGGGGTTTCATGCAGTAATCAATGATAACAGCAATTTTTTTTAACAAGAAAAGAAGAATCAAGAAAACATGCCCACGACACACAGTCGGTCAACCAAAATAAGCAAGAAAGAACACAGCAAGGTTTTCACAATTAAGCACATTGAAAAGGCTGCACATCACTTTATATAACAGCAAAAAAGTGGCAATGGCTAAGATTTTCTATCACATTCAAGGAGTACAAATAATTCAGACTGGAAAGATGATTGGTGTGTATGTATATACACATGTGTGTACGTATATGCTGTGTACGTTTTGTATATATATATATATATATATATACTATATATATATATATATATATATATATATATATATATATATATATATAGATATATATATACAAAACGTGCGTACATCAGCATGGGCTGCATCAGTGTGACCTAGAGCTGCGATCACATGAGCAATGGTTCTATGCGCTGTATAGCGTAATTTCGCACTCATGTGTGCACGTCTTGGGTCTTGTTGCGACCGGGCGGGGGCACCCGATCCGAGCTCCGTGGCCTCCGACATACGAGTGGTAGCGTGTATGATGCGAGCGGCCAGCCGCTGTTGCAGCCGTGAAGAAGTCCAGAAGCCGTAGGCTAACGTAACTGTTTACTTCATAGCGAGAGGTGAGCCGAAGCCAAAGAACAATGCCCCGACGGGCGAGGTTACAATACAGGACTCGAGCAGAGCGACAACATCGATTCGCTGCTCAAACAGGAATGGTTTACAACGCTTGGGCAGCTCTATTTATACCCAAAAGCGATAACGGTCAAACGCAACAAGCGGGAACACGCTATGAACGTCACAGACACACACAACACTCTTTCCAGTGTTCGTTAGTCGTCGGTAGCCTCCGCGCACGTTGAGTCCGAGAGAGGGGAGAGAGTAGGACTCCGTTGCGATCGACGGGGCCTCTGTGTCCTTGAAGAGCGTGGAGACGAGCCTCGCAGGCAGCCGCCGAGTTTTGAAATGCGCGAGAGCAAAGCGTCTGACGCGGCTTGTCGCAACTTGTTGCCGACATGGTGGCGCGTGTTTTCAAAGGCGCACGAGTGGCTTCGCTGCACATCCGAGGAGTATGCGGGACAGTACGGCGGTGCTGGCCGATTCGTAACAGTCTATATACGGGCGTTTTTAAGAATAAATGTCAGTTGGAAGTAGGGCTTGCCCCTGTTGTCTCCTTTCGCCCCCATGTATTTTTTTTTGCGCTTCGCTCGACAGTCACTCTTTTAACGAACGTGTTTGTGAGTTCCGGACACTTTGCTATAGCGAAGTTTTATTACATTTTTGTCATATGCAGGATTTTTTTACGGGATTCACATACTAGATTATTGGGATTCGCAAAAATCGCTGTACAGTCTCAGCTAACTAATGAGCAAGTGGTCATTTCTGAATAGCATATCTACTAGATGCAAAAGAGGTGTTCATGGGCGCTAAAAGCTGTTTTAGGTGAAGTTAAGTTCTCTGTAAAAAATGATCAGACTCTATTAAATCCAGTCAGACGGGCTCAAAGGAAAGACGGTCGTGCATTTCTGGCACGCAACAAAAGCGGTGAACCAGTCGGTTCTTCAAAGGTTTGTCGCTTGTTTATTGTAAGTCGCGCCGTTAAACTAGCGCTACCAAGTACTCATTGCGTGACACCCCTCCTGCTATTCCTCCTTTACATGCCTGAGGGTGTCCAAACATTCATGGTGCTCCCTCCAAAGTAGGTCATCCGACCCCCAACAACTTCGCACGAATCAAACTGACCATGCTCTGCACGAAGAAGCGAAGTAACAAAACCTCCCGTTAATGATAATATTCTCTTCACTGTTAATTAGTTTTCCTTCCGTCAGTCCTTCCTATCCATCCATCATCCATCCATCCATCCATCCATCCATCCATCCATCCATCCCATCCATCCATCCATCCATCCATCCATCCATCCATCCATCCATCCTCTCATCCGTCTCCGTCCTCCGTCCGTCCGTCCTCTCTTCTTCTGTCTTCTATCTATCTATCTATCTATCTATCTATCTATCTATCTATCTATCTATCTATCTATCTATCTATCTATCTATCTATCTATCTATCTATCTATCTATCTATCTATCTATCTGTCTATCTATCTATCTGTCTGTCTGTCTGTCTGTCTCCCTCCCTCCTCCTCCCTCCCTTTTGCTCTATCCTTCTCTCTCTACGACAGCTAGAAGCAATTGGTTCTGAACCTAAGCGAGAATTCTCGGAAGCCGACTATATGTAAAATTGAAATGAGTACGCATGTGCCAACTCCGCGAACGTCTGTAGCTCCACGAACCAAAAAATAATTTTTACAAAATTGAGGTACGTTACGTGGTACTTCAAGCTGGAATATAAGCGCCACAATCTACACGAAAACTTCATCCGAAGGGTTCGAGATATAGTCTTTCATTACTTTTTTTTGGCGACAGGCTCCACCATAATATCACAACTTGAACTTATCCTTGTCACGTTCTTTAAGTGGGTAATTCCTGGCCCTAGGGGAAGTCAACGCCTCGAAAAACATACTTCCCGGCCCGCGATTAAGCCCCCTACACTGGTACTTCATCTCCACCTAATGCGTCTCTTTTAACAGGCAGCAGCTACGACGCTACTGGAACTTCTTTTCCCTGCAACAACTCCTCTCAACGGGCGATTTCTTACCACAAAGTAAACATTTACCCTCGGTCAGTCTGCTTAGTTGACGACTATCTACATTTTTTTTGGTTTACTGCAATTTGAGAACCTGGTTTGATGGGTTTCTGAAGCAAAGACACGAAGAAATAGGTTTCTCAAACAAGAAATAGCCTTATAGGGAACGAAGAACTCGCCCCTCACAGACTGGACATCTTTTTCTTCCTGGAAAGCAACACTTGACGATGTCGTTCTTCCGACGCCACGAACGGGGGACAAAGTTTATGTCCGCTTACGCCAGACACACGTCGTTAGGCCTCTTGGGTTTCATTATTTCGAGTGTGTACACGAGCCCGCGCCTCCAAGAAGGGATATCCGGTGTCGAAGAACTTGGGAGACTTCGGTAACCCGACTACTCCACGTCGCCAACGCGCAGCTTCGATGGTGAGAGCTTTGCGGGGTGTGCGTTTCAGTGTTACTTTCTCAACATATCCGCTGCGGCCTGAGAATTCTCCTTGGTGAGGAAAAACAGAACTTGAGACGTTAGTGGACACTAATGACTTAGAATGAAGATAAAGTGGAGAAAAAGAGTGGCTGATGTCGCGTTCATCCTCTCTTGAGCAGCCCGGCGGTTGATGATGACACGGGGTGTGATTGCGACCTGGCGTTTCCTATGTCGCGTATCGAGTTGTACTCTTATTATGCATTCTTTTTTCCTGTTTTTCTTCCTTCCGTCGAGTCTGATGAGCCCTTGCAAGGTTAAGCGAGCTGCTTTTGTGGGACACGAACCATTACCCCCGTTGTGCAAACAGTAAACAGTCCTACACGTTCTCGTGTGACGTTTCTTCTCCCCACCAAAGAACAAAAAGTGGCGAATCTATACCACAAACCTGGAAGCGCACAATATGTATCGTGAACTTTGTGCAACTTGGGGAGAGAGAGAGTGAACGATATTTAATAAGTGTGGCGATGTCAGCCGAGTTAAGACGCCTTGCTTGCTACGCTAGATGAATGTGGTGAGGATGATTATGAAAATTTGATGACGTTAGCGATGCTGATGCGCATAGATACGTTCAGTTGCTAACAGTGTCTGGTCACGGCATTGTTACTGAGCAATAATTGGCCCGAGTTTGCGCTGCCTACGTTTTAAAACGTCCAGATTCCAGAGTTCGTGCTCTTCTTCAGACATTGCCTATATTTGCAAAATAATATTGCTCAGGTCTATAGGATTCGGTTTCTACGAACAGTATGAGAAGCTCTAGAATGGATTTGATTTGCAACAATTTCGCTGTGAAGCAGCTGTTTAAAGAAAATGCCAAAACACTCGTGTCATTTTCAGGAGTTGTTGAGACATTACGAAGGCTCCTAATAGTAAAAACAGCTCCTCATCGAAGGCTGCGAGAGCGAGTATATTATCTGTTGTTTAGGAGACTTGCGATTGTAAAAAAATTACTTTGCTTGCATTTCAAGTGACTACTTTAGGGGGACTTGATAATAGAAATCAATTTCGCGCAGTTTCGTCGCTCTGTTCACTTCACGCTGTCCACTTAAGCGATGCAATATTTTAAGAAGCTTAGATTACCAATTTAGCGCGACACGTATATACTACCACATGCACGCAAGGAAAACTTGTGTGAAGAAATCTAGTCTGCTGCAGGCGTATGCAAAAATAATGACTAACTTTTCTCGCCGTCTAAAATGTAAACAACAATAATAATGAGAAATATCTTGTTACCCCAAATCAGGAGGAAACTTAGCCGTTTAGGGTGAAGCGCTCAAGTCTAAGCTTCTCCCAAATGTAAATTGAATGTGCTAACGTACCGGCGTAAAAGAGGTGCTTTACACTATGCTTTTTAAGCTATCCTTAAACGGCTAGAGTTCCGTGCATGTTTTATTTGAATTTGATTTGATTTGATTTTTTCTTGCGGGAAAAAAACAAGAAACACGTTCGCGCAAAGGCAGCCGGGAAAAAAGCCGTAAAACAGCCTGAATAGCCCCAGCACCGCTGTGGAACAGGCGGCAAGCGCATTGGCCAATATTTAAAAAAAATCAACACAAACAAAAAACGCACCATATATACAATAAAGCCGTGGCAATAAACAGTGCTCAAAAACATACTAAACAGTACTTGGAAAATTAGGAACTTACAAAGACAGTGAGAAAGAGGAAAATATTTGTCCTGATAACAACATCACGAGTTAAGTATAAACATGCTGCGTACATGGTTAAAAGGAATAGTAGAAATTTGTAGAGACGGGAATCTGCATCGCAACATTTGTTCTCCATAATTTCTTCGGCATCTTTTTACATTCCAGATTTCAGGATTGCGAGTAGAATATATCGAAGAGAGCTTTTCTAGACCAGCTACATTAATTAGTGAGCCGTTATTTACTAGCAAAGTTTTCGACTGTAAATAGAATCCATGCGAATAACCGTGTACTTTATAAATAGCTCTCGTGTAGGAGAAAGATACGGGACCTTGCTGACTAGGCGAATAGCTCGCTTTTGTAAAAACTGTTAACTTTCCTATATTTTTCCGAGATGTGGTAGCCCAGATTAGTGCGCCGTAGTTAATCATAGAGCTAAAAATATAGTTGTAAAGTAGAAAGTTAACTGAAATTGGAAACGAACAACAATAACGGCGCATAAGACCAGTGGCCTGGGATAATTTCTGGATTAAATGGTCAGTGCGTTTATTCCATGGCATAGTTTCTTCAAAATATACACCTAGTGTTTTGAAACATTTAATAAATTCGACTGGAATCTGATTGATTACAATAGGTGCAACGGCGCTGATTTTACGACGTGGATGAAAAACTACTGCTTTGGTTTTGCTTGGCCGAGAACAAATATGGCTGAGAACAAATACTCGCGATGCTCAACATGCCTTTAAAGCGCGAGGCGTTCTGCAGAAGCTAGGCGTTGCAAAGCAAAGTCCCGATGTGTGTGCCATTAGCATGCAGTCAGTCCCAAAGTCGCACAAGGTTCAAATGATTTAGAACTCTACCTTATACGTCGCATCGCTTGGATGTGCGTCTTAAGTAAATTGGTTCATAATAGTCAATGTTTTCAAGGTCGAAACATGACTTCGGCCTGAAGCTTGTTTGTTTCACTTGGAACTGCATTTTAAGTGGATTAGTCGGACGTAAGCGCGATTGTCATGGTCAGTGGAATCAAAATAAAAGTGTATGCTTCTACGTATGTGTTTTTCTTAGGAACGACCACAGTCAACGCTCACGTGTCATATTTTTCATCTAAATTCCGTGTTACCTACATGTCGTGTGCTTAAGTTTCGCTGGTCACTTAGCGTCACAGATTCCAATGCCTCATGAGCTCTTTCAAAACGCAAGACCTCTTTTCCCACATTACCAATGGTAGCGATAAAGTGCAGCTCCGTCGCAAAAAAAAAAACGCTCTAATTGACTTTGCAAGCAGTACTATTTCAGAACCTTAAATAAGCAATTCCTTTTTCGCGGATATTCATACGTTGTAATTAGAAATTCGGTGAACACTGTTCACTGGTGAAGCTCGAAAACTGTGACAACAACGGCTGCTTTAACCGACGAACGCCACATTCTAGTTCGTATTAAAACTCCGAATGCACCTCTTTCACAACCTTATTGTGAAATGCGGGATGTGTTTCCCGACGTACTTTTTGATAATTTCCGTTTCCTGTACATCAGCGGACAGAGGGAGCAACCGAGGTAGCGGAGCAACCCCGCTGCGGCTTTATAACAAAATAAAGGAAGGTCATACTAACGCGTAAGACTTAAAGTAGCGAAGCTATGCGCAACCTTAACAACCATTACGAAAGTTTAACTTCATGATCGCAGCGGATTTGCTTCTTTTTCGCTGCCGCAACGGCCTTTACTCCATCCGTGTGGCTATAACTGCAAGTGTTAGCTTTCATTTTTTGTAAGTGATAATCATTGAACATCACCTTCGAGGGGGCGTACGCAATGACGTGTCTTTCTATTTCCGAGAAAGTGTTGCCACGATTACGGCTATCGCAGGAGTCTTTCTTGTTCCGAACAAATGTTTTCCACAACTGCGTGCAACGTGGGAGTTCTTTTCCTTTGGCCAATCTTGGCCAATATCCCTAAGTTGGCATGCATGGCTTCACAAACGTGCCCCGGGGACACTGAGCTGTCGCCGCGAGGCACGCACACATGAGCGCTCGGCAGTTTAATTGCCTTTTTAACTGCCGGGCGGTCGCCGGAATGTTGGCCAATCTCCCTAACTGGATATATGCTTGGCTTGACAAACATGCGCAGGAGACGCTCGGCGATCGTCGCGAGGCACGCTCACAAGAGCGCCAGGCATTTTCTTGGTTTTGTTAATGGCCGGGCGGTCGCCGCGAGGCCCCCGCTCAGGTGCGCATGCTCTCGGCACTTTCTTCATAAGTTGAACTGCGGACACGACAAATAACGATTTGCTAAACAGCTTCAGTGTTAAAAAGTCAAAGCGTCTTTCACCTAACGAGACAGATTGCTAAAACGCGAAGCTTTCATCCATGCAACCTGAGTCAAATTCCAAAATTTTTACTGCTTCGCCCATGCCGGAATGGCGAAATCGGACAGACGTCTGCTTCGTAACGCGAGAGCCCCAGGTTCGTTTCCGACCACGAGCAGCGTTATCTTTGTGAGGCGCTTGATGTGCCTTCGCTTATCATCATCATTGTTCTGTGAAACTTACTGCGTAAAGTTGGCTTTCTTGCAGTGCGCTTTGGTGATGGTATGGTGGCCATCAGTGGGGCATAGAAAACTTCGCTTTAAAATTTCCCGGAAAGTCGTTCACGCCGGAAAGCTGTTTCTGCCGCATACAGAGTATTGCTAAGGAAATGCACCCTTTACAGGTTGTATGAATTCGCGTAGTTCTCAGTTTCCTCCGTGTGCAACACAGAGGCTGAAGCGAAGAGAATAAACGCAACACCGCTGAAAAGCCTGCCTGACAGCAAGAAAACAAGAAGAAAAAAACCAGCCCAGAAATAAGTGAACGCGACGCTTCCCATTGGTCTACCGGGAGAGGACCACGTGAACATCTGAAAAACGAATCTTCACAGGCCGCGCCAAGAACACGAGCACAGCCAGCCACCGATTACGTGAACACCCGTCTTCAGGTGCCTAGCAAGAGTAGGCCGCCTATTGTGAGGAATCCCCAGGATCACCGTGCTTACGACGAAAGTTTCAAACAACAGCACCGACCGTGGAATCGGCGGCGTCGTGCGGCAAACACCAACAAGATTAGCGCGATAAGCGGCAAGCCTGGGCTGCTGATAAAGCCTTTCACGTTATAGAGGCCTAGTTTAAGCACCGCGCAACGCTAAGCCGATATGCGACCAAGATCCAAAATTTTAATGGACCCAATGAAAAGTTTAGCGTCTATTTCTGAAGAATTAATCAATTAATTGGGACAGGCACGCGGTGTGCGATTGTTTTTGGTATATGAGTGATGTGTCCAATATCGCGATTTTCAAACGACACGCAAAAAATGAAGGCTGTGATGAGAGGGCTGCAGGACGCATTTCCAGACGACGATGGGTGAAACTGTCGACTGTGCAGTGCATACAGAATTTGTTTTCGAAAGTAAAGTCCAATTTCTTTCAAGACATTTCTTTCCAAGTGCCATTTCAACCAGACAGGCCGGCTCACCTGCTGATACGCAATGCCGTCGAAAAGCGACTAGTCCCGTTGCGCATTCCGTTAAGGAACATTCACCGTCACGCACACGGCACTGGACATTTTGGAATAAATGGGAAAATCGTTAATGTTCCCGTAAATGTCCTAATCGTGCTGCAGACGTTCACCACAGGTTCATTCGGTTCAAACGAAGTAAAACTCTTCTAATGTGCACTACTTTGTGTCCGTTGATTTCATTCTGGGTCGTTTTGCACTTCCAACAGCTTTGCTGCCCATCACCTTGCGTAGTTCGAGATGGCTGCTCCCTTTTCTAGCATCTGTTTTTTCAAGCCCATTTGATATCGCGGGGTCTATACCCTGAGAGAAAACCCATCTGGCACAGCACTGGGCATGAAGACAAAGTGTATACACGCTACCCATCCTCCTAACTGTAATCACAGGTGTATGTCAACATTGCTCCAGCACGTCAGCATTTATTAGCACGAACCAATTGTTGCGCACATTTGAGTCAGAACGCAAGTACGTTACACTTACAAGAACATCCACCTTCACAAAGTGGGATGGCTCCGCAGAGAAGGGAATCGCTAACACAGCAAGGACAAACGAGTAGACACACACAAGGCGATTGTGTGCGCCTTAGCGCCTTGTGTGTTTCTACTATATCAGCCTTGTTGTGTAGCGCTTCCATCCTTTGCATTGTGCTACCAACAGGTCCAAACCAGCACCCTTGTGAAATTTCAAAAAAAAAGTTCTTTTCAGACGGTGTCGCATTGATTTCTTCTATTTACCCCATGGGAACAAAGCCGGGTTTTCTGACTTTTCAGGCATCGAATGTCTTCGCAAAAGGTGTAATAATGTTCATGGTCACTCTCCCTTCGTGTTGTCGTGTCCGTCAATTGCATAAGCATAACGGTGGGCACCCAAACTACTCATTTCTGTGAGGCCGAAGTGCACGCAAGAGTGTTAACCAAGTGTTAAAAAACAATTACCACTATTGTGTGGACGAACAAAGTGAGCGAACCAAGAGCCATCTTGCCACAACGTGAAAAAGCACATGCCACAACGAGTAAGCCGTACACGCCACAAACGCCGATCCGCTCCGATTCGAACGAACTGCTATCCTTAAAAACAGCAGCCGCCAATTTAATCATTCTGCAATGATGTGCGTAGCCCGCATCTGGGCCCGGCAGGGAGCGTGTGGATGACGGGAGTCACGTTTCCATTCGACACATTTCTGTTGTTTTTTCACGTTAACCCAGTATATTTTTGCATGCTTTTTTCCGTAATAATTATTGCCCCCCTCCCCTTTTTTTGTTTTCTAAGGACGCCGGTCAACGAAAATACTTTAATAACAAAATGTTGCTGTTCTGACCGTTCGCGTGTTAGAAGCGATAAATGTCAGGCAGCCAAACATCAGCTCGCGGCATTTAGACACACGTACAGGCGACTCTGGTGAACGAATGTAACAGCCAGGAAAACACGGAAAACAGCCACTTACCGTTTCCCCTTTCTCGTTCTGCACAGGCTGGACCGGAGACGCGATTAGGCTGAGAGCAGCTGTTGCCGCCGATGCAGCGGCATGGCTCCCGCTCCTGCTCGGGGACATCCACGGCGACGTCTTGTTCTCTGGAGAGCCGGAACCGGAACCGGTATTTGCCGAAACGTTGTCGCTTCCTTTGCCCGAAGCTGTGGTCGATGATCTGCTGGTGCTGTTGCTGTTGCTGGGCTGCAGGTGGAGACGCCAGCTTGGAGTCTTGGTGGGAGAACCATCGCCCCACGCGTGAGCCTCCTTTTTGCTGCGAGTAAGGCTAGCACGTCTACTGTCGTGGAAGAGGACCCCGGACGCCCTGACCTCAGGGATGACGTCGCCTCCTCCGGACAGAGTCGCCGCTGCCGGCGAATGCTCACCGGGCTTAGAGGTGAGAGATGCGACGCAGCTGCGTCGTCTGGAGTGAAGATCGGCCGATGCCATGTCTCCGTCTCTTTCGTGCGCACACGAGACTTCAAGCCTGGTTGGTAAGCCGCAATGAAGAAAAGTCTCCAGGACTTTATTTTTTTCTGCAGAACCCTGCAACGAAGCCTTTATCGGATAATGCTCAGAAGGTCCCCCAAAGTAAAAACGGGTAGTCTTTTAGTCTAGGTCTGGTAGTCTGGTATCCGAAGTATACTTGGGTTCATAAGATACGGCAATAACCAGGTTTTCTACGCTTATTGGCGGCGTTTCTTGCACCGTAACGCTTCCGAAAACGTGCCGTCCGTGTTGAAAACCAAGTTTGTGCTTCGGTGAAACTCTATAACAATATCACCATAACGAAATTCGGATCTCGGGTTTAAGGTGATTTTACGTTGGTGCCAATAGGGCGATAACTTTGCTTCAAGCCTCCGTGTCTAGACAGATTTACCACACCCTTTCAAGCAAAGTTTATGCAGTACAAAGTTAGCATAGCTTGCTGGCAATATTTTTCAAGTACTACTTGAAGTGGACATTAGCTTGATTATGTTCGTACAAACACCAAAACGCTGCATCAAATAACATTTTGCAGGCTTTGCACTGCCTGCAGTTAGTTTACCTTCTCTGATAGAAGGAACTTTCCAAAAATTAGGGAAACGAGGATACTGGGAGAATTAAAACAGCTGTTTGAAAGAATCGCGCTTCTGCCCTCCTTTGCTCTCACGGCACATCGTTGCCCGAAGTACAACTGTGTGGCTTGACGGTCGCGCCTACTTGCCTAAACTGCTATATTGCGCTAAAGCAACCCCCAAGACAGCGCAGGCCAACCTGGCTTCAATCACACGTTCTCCCGACACAAATTACTGGACATAAACGAGCTATCCGCCCCGCTACATTCTTGCGACAACGAAGCACCGTGTTTGTCAACTGCACTGGTAGATTGCTTGTCCGAGTCGTCACTTGCGTCAGTGCACTTCACACAATTCCCTCGGGCAGGCCGTCCCCTGTCGACTTGTTGCACAGTCGGCTCTTCGGGGAAATAACAGAGCAGTGGCCGTCGAACGAACGGGGATTGGGTCACAATCGCGATTCCTGTGTCTCTTCAAGTGGTCTGTCGTCTGCTTCGGGAAAACAAGAATTATGCACAGCTTCTAATTGATCGTCAGTACTTTGTAGGTCAGTCCAGCCTCTGAAGTTTAGCACTATTAGCAGCCTGGATGTACGCTTTCGGTGCAACGAAGTCCCGTTGCAAGAGTCCCGTAGTATCGTATGCACCGTGCGTTGAAGCTGCGGAGCAGACGAGTTCTCTTTTTTTCGTTAGTGCAGACGGCACGGAGAAGTCGCTTGCAGACGACACAATGCAAATGCGGTTGCAACGCGAGCACAATAAAAGCGCGGGGTTTTCTGAAAAAAAAGGGAAACGGGGTCAGTGAAGTCCGATCGACGCAACACGTCCTCCTTTTCACACGGCGAAAGAAGCGCTGCTCTCAAAAGGGGCCGCTCGTTGGCGACTGAGTCTTCGATCTGTTCGCGGGCCAGAGTTACCGTCGCAGGCTGCTTCGCGCTTCGGGGCGCCGCCGCTATGCGTCGCTTCCGAGCTGATTTCGCGGCGGCGGAGATCTTTCTTTATCCCGGCTTTTTCTCGCTAGCCCCTGAGATAAGCAGTTCTCGAGAGGTTTCGAAAAGACAGGAAATATGGAGAGCACGGACATGGGAACGAATGAGTATAAATCTTTGTTTTGGGAGCTGTGCGACGTCTTTTTGTTTTTAGCTTGACGGAAAAGTTCAAGTGGAGAAAAAAAAAGCACTAACGTAGACGACAATTTTCGTCGTACTCGGAAATTGTTGCTCTAAGCGACAACGAATTGCTTTTGTAGTTAGTTCACTTTCTTTCGTTGTAGCCCGGGGGTAGATGTGAATTGTCTTGTCGACCGGGGAGGAGGAGGTCGTTTGCTTCATTATCCCCACTTTTACGGCTTTTCATTTTGTCTTTTACTTTTTCAAGGAAGGCGAAAAATTTCTTTCCCCATGCAAGTCTCAAGTGTGTCCATCTCACGGAACGGTGACTTGATGGGTTAACGGATGAACTCGAACAAGGCTTGTTACCCCGCCTTGTTACATTTTTTTTTTACATTTAAAGGATCAGTACAGCTTTCCTCGTACTTTGAAATGTCGCATCAAGTGTTGCCAAGAAAAAACCGAAGATGTGCGGCTGGGAATCCAAGACAAACATGCTGTCGAGAGCGAAGCGCACTTGCGCAAGCTCGCAGCGCGCTCCAAATTCTTTGCAAGCGGAGCTTTTTTTACTTTTTTATTTTTTTGCGGGCGTGGTGTTCGGGGTTTCTTTTGATTTCAAGATTATAAAAAAAATCGAATCTTCGTTTAAATAACGGTCGACAGCTGCTTGCACCATACTTTTTTAGAACGTGTCATTTTCCCGCAAGGCCTAGATGAGGGAACATAATTAGATGATGATGAGGACGAGGAAAGTTGATTAGATAAACATGAAAAGGCTTGGTAATCGCAACCCCTCATGCAACAACCCTGTACAGTGCCCTTTGAGGTATTGTATATGTATACTTCTTCGTAATGTGCGGCTGATTTTCTAGAAATTAGAGTTGTCCTCATCCCGCCTCAAATTTGGCTCTCGTCGTATTAGCACCAATAGCATCAGGTCTCTATGTTTCATGAGAACGCGTGAGGCAGTATTCCTTTCCAGGGATAAGTACAAGCCAGACGCTTCTGGTGCGATGCAGGACGTTAAATCAACGTGTTGATATGCCACACCCCGCACCTACACTGACTTAAAACGAACCCAATTACCCTGATTTACGAAACTAATGCACAGAACTGCGCAACAAAAGTATTCAAGGAGAGGAATCGAAGTCAGCTTGCACAACGGTGGCAGCGCAATCTTACAGCATTGCTGTGTTTGTCTCATTAAGCTAAACTCCACTTGCGCCATACGAAGTCACTCAGCCTTTTACCCTGTGTATATACACGGCGCGCCTCAGCAGAAGACCACACCAAACGCAGAGTAAAGTAGATAAGGGCTTTATTTGGACAGTGCCCTCTCCATTCTTCTCATACTTCATCGTCGGCTTCTCGCAAAGTCTTCGTCGAGTACTTTCCTCGCCGTTGAAGACCTGTACTACTTTTTGTTCTCCTAGGCGATTGCATTCTCGCCTGGCAGCGCGGCGCGCTTCCTGACAAGCTGCCTCTCCTTGCGGGTGCAGATCTGCTTTGGTCACTCCATCCCCCCGGTTCTCGGCACAGAGTCGTAGAGAGTTCTGTCACCACCACCACGGCGTCTCCGAATTTTTATGATCGCAGTTGTTTGCCATCATCAATGCGGAGCGAGTGACGTCAGGAACAGACGACAGACGTTTTTTCGGCGATGCTGTTCGCTGAATCACTCGGGATTATGTGCTCTTTCTTCATTGAAATACTTAACGTTCTCATTTACAGTTCAGTGTAGTGGTCGCATTAGCCCTCCTTAGCCCGACTCCTGGCCGATCTCCGACTGGGTACGCGCCGCCGGGCGCCCTCAAGAGACGCACAACACATTCTTTTCTTTCAACCTCTACTTCCGAATTTTTCTCCAATTCTTGTTGTGGTTATAGGCCCTTTCTTTATTAAACTGCTCAAGTTTCTAATTTACAGTTTGGTGTAGCGGGCACATTAGCCCTCCTTACGCTCAATTCGTGGCCAATCCCCCACGTGTGTACGTACCCCCTGGCACTCGGCGTTTTCTTGGTATTCTTCCTGTTCGTTGGCGCGCCACCAAGAGAGAGAGAGAAAGAGAGAGAGAGAGATAAAACTTTATTCTGCAGCTCAAGTCCGAGCCGCGGAGGTATCAATCCTCGGAGGAAGGGGGTGTCCCACGGTCCTCCGGCAGTGGCGAGCTTGGCGGAGGTGCACAAAGAGTTTCAATGTGGGCAGCCAAGGGGGACCTCAGGGCTGCCCGTAGGTTTGCCAGGCGAGCGGCCCAGCTAGACCACGAGTGGGGAATATCAGGGGGGAAGGAGTTGGTCGAAAGAAGTGTAGAAGACGAGGTCGCCTGTACATAACGCCAATATGCATGTTCATTGTCCGGATAGCCACCGCATACCTGACAGTGCGGACAGCCTGGTGACTTCTGCATGTAGTGGAGGAACAGATCACAGGGGAGGGACAATGTCTGCGCCTGTCTAATATATGTAGCGTGTCTTCGTGACATGAATTTAGACGGGGAGGGAAGTACAATTTTAGGTGTGCGGAGGTTGCCGAGATGTTTGCGGCGCCTTTTGTGATGCATTGCTCTATCCTCTTTTGGATTGTATTCCTCAGGCCATGGCTGAGGGCTGCCCGGGAAATGAGCGCCGTTGGCCAAAGCGTGAGCTCGTTCATTACCCCGTATGCCTTGGTGGCCAGGGATCCATTCGAGGAAAACGTGTAGGTGGGGATGAGCATGCATGTATGTTGTCAGGCTAGCGTGGACATGGGATGGAAAGTAATTCGAGGCGAAGCTTCGCAGTGCTTCCTGACGGTCCGTGCGGACTGTAATGTGGGCGGTCTGATGCTGGTGAAGTATAATAGCTTCTGCGATGGCTTGAGTCTCTGCAGGTGTAGGCGAGGGGACATTGACGTGATGCCGTCCGTGAGCTGTCAGGGGCAACCGATGCCGTAGTCGTTGTATGGTCCACAAAACGGCCGTCCGTGTAGTAGGTGTCATGCATTGGTTCGGGCAGGTGTTGAGCGTGAGATGCTCTACGTTCTTGATCTGTGGCTCGACTCATGCGTTTTGGTATGGGTAGCACAGTTATTCTTGGTATGCTCTACCAGGGCGGCAGCGGGGAGGGATGGGTGGAAGGTGGTCGGTGGTCGGACCCGAGGTGGTCGGACCCGAGGGCGCGGAGAATTTCCCGCCCTTGCATTGAAGTTGTTAGTCGTTGGTGCTGGGCTTCATTTCCTTTAAGAGCGTTGTGGAGGGCGGCGTAATTAATTAATGCCGTGGGGGCGTAGAGAGGCACTCCCATTTCTATGCGGATGCATTTCCTGATGGCTGTTTCTATTTTGGTGGCTTGTGTCTTGGTAAGGCGCTGAAAAGGGTATGCATGCATAACGCGTGAGAACACGAGGGCTTCGACTAGTTTGCGTAATTCGTGTTGTTGGAGACCTTGATGGTGTCGCGTCACGCGGCGGAGCATTTGGATATTTTAGGTAATTTGAGCAATGGTGAATTTGACCCATTCTGTACTTTTAGCGTCTTGTTGGAGGATGAAGCCCAGGACCTTCATGTGGCTATGGCGAGGGATGGGTAAGTTGTTTACTGTCCGGATGATTAGGTTGCAACATTGGTTATTTTTCTTTGTTCGGTTGTCCAATACAACTACATATTCTGACTTCTCCAACCAAAAGGTTGAACAGCTCTGCTGTTAAAAATTGTGGACCACCGAAAAAAGAAAAGAGCTTTGCGGGGGTTCGAACCCAGGCCGCTCGCTTCGAAGCCAAAGATTCCATTCCTATATTGTTTCCTTTAGGTCGCACAAAACTCGCCTTAAAGGCTTCAAACCCTCGCCCTACCTACAATCACATGATGGTGAATGACACATATTTTAAAAGTCATGCCGATACACGCACACCTCAGGAGGACGCAAGAAATCCAGCGTCTGCAACTGTGACGCATAAACAGTATACACAAGCGCATAGTGTTCGTGAAAAAGTGACTTTCTTAATCAAGGTTCCTCCGCATTGCTGTCCATCATGAGACACTTCCCCAGGCTGAACAATGCGATGAGCCCAAATAGGCTGAACGGCACCTAACAGGTTTTCATCAGTGGCAAGAATCAAATACTAAGGGGGTGACGTCTACATGCTTTTTAAGAGTCTGCTGCAGAACATCCCAGAAGAACACAGCATCCCAACTCAAACAAAGAGGACATCAATTTTTTCGGGTTGATTCCACAAGCAACAGTTCCGAGACCAAGGCACATATGCACCTCTACTATATATTGAGCGATGTTTTAACAGGCAATGTAGACGTGTGCCACTTAGAAAGAAAGTTTTTGCAGCAGCCTGTATACACATTCTCTTGAGTAGCTACAACACTATCGTGTAAAAAACCTTTGAATTGGTTCGGGTACATCGGAAATGGAATTAAACTTCCAATTAAAACATTCATAAGCTCCTTCCTGGAGAGACCGTACAGGTACTCGAGAGAAAAACGCACAGTAGGAAGGATCGGCATTTGGGCGAGTTGGTATTGGTTGAACATCTTCGAACAACAGCGCAAAAACACAGACACTAGGGGAAGAAAATGACAGGACGACGCTGTACTCGCCACTAATGTTATCGAAACCGCATCACCACAGAAGTACTACAACCTAACCCCACGTGCCCACACATCATGACGCACAGCAGCTTATACATATCTCGAATTTACCGATCCAAAAACAGAAATTATTTCTCATGCAGTGCCATCAATGGTTCGCTAAAACATAAATCACCTATTTTTCTAATCTGGAATGCCTCTATTATTTCCCTAGTTAGCAGACTTCTATGAACCGAAAAGATGGTGGCATCTTGAAACAGCGGAACGCGTCCGTGTTAAGAACAAGGCCTAGTGATGTGTGAATAAGTCTGATGTTTTATTGAGTTTTTGTGTTCTAATAATCGAATATCAATGCAGCGACCGGTCTCATCGATATAAACGTGACCACAGTCAACAGAATTTGATAGGTAACACCCAACACTCGACGAACGGGGACCTTTCCTTTTCTTTTCTTTTCTTTGCTTTTCTTTTCTTTTTTAGCTCCTGGATGAAGTTGCGCCACTCTTCTTTCTACGTGACCACAAATTTTTCTTATCTTATTGGGGGTTGAAAAAACAACATTTACTCCCAAACGACTAGCTACATTCCTGAGGCTATGTGACAATTTCTGCTTATGCGAACTACGGCAACCTTCTTCTTTTCGCGAGGCTACCGTCCCTCGGTTGCTCGGAGGCGAATTCTTCTATCCGACTGACAAGCTTCTGCGCTGTCGCACAAAGAACATTGGCTCCGAGGGACCGAGGGACGGTGAGACTTGCGAAAAGAAAAAGGTTGCCGTAATTCGCATAAGCACAAATGGTCGTATAGCCTCAGGAATGTAGCTAGCCGTTTTGGAGTAAATGTTGTTTTTTCAGCCCCCAATAAGATTGGAAAAATTTGTAGTGACGTAGAAAGAAGAGTGGCGCAACCTCACCTAAGAGCTAAAAAAGAAAAGCTGTACTGTTAAACCCAGGTTTCCCTTCGTCGAGTGTTGGGTGTTATCTATCAAATTCTGTTGACTGTGGTCCGTTTATATCGCTGAGGCCGATCGCTGTATTAATATTAGATTATTAGAACACAAAAACTCATTAAAACATCAGACTTATTCACACATCACTAGGCCTTGCTCTTAACACGGACGCGTTGGCTGTTTCAAGATGCCACCATCCTTTCGGTTCATAGTAGTCTAATAACTAGGGAAATAATAGAGACATTCCACATTAGAAAAAGAGGTGATTTGTGCATTAGTGAACCGTTGATACAAAAGAAAGAATTTCTGTTTTTGGATTGGTCAGTTTGAGATATGTGTAATCTGTTGGGAGTCATGGTGTGTGGGCACATGGGTTCAGGTTGTAGTACTTCTGTGCTGATGAGGTTTCAATAAAATTAGTGGTGAGTACAGCGTCTTCCTGTCATTTTATTTCCCTAGTGTCTGTGCTTTCATGCTATTGTTTGAAGATGTTCAGCACAGCAGGAAACTTGAAAGTGTCAGGAACCTCTTTAAGAAAGCCCCAAAGTGGCTCAGGCTTGTTGGGATGAGTTGGGACAAAAAAAAAGAAAATGAGCAATTAATTTATGGTGAATAGAAATCCTTAAGAACCGATGATAAGCCATCTTAAAAGGGATAACCACGAGGTAAGCTGATGTATGAACAAATGCACCAATCCAACAGCACCATACATTAACAGGAGGCAAAGGTTACCTCTGCGTGTGGGCTCCCATTTGGACCACCATACGGACGTAGCCAACCTTTAATTAAATGCTCTAACTTTATTTCTAGCAGAGCTAAGGAATTGCTTAACATAAACAAGTTTGGATAAGAGCATTACATTGCATAGTTCTGCCCGCGCAAGTATAAAACTTCCGCCCCAACCTTGCCTGAGTTTTACGCTGCACACTGGTAAGCGCGGAAGACCAATGAGGTCCGCTCTTTCGTACCTGATGTAGAGGAACCCCATGGCACTGTATTGTTTCAGAATTCCATGGTTTATCTCCAAATTGACGTGGTTTCGTATCACACCAGTCCTTCCAAATCTCCTTCATTTTTCACGGCTCAACTGAACTCCACTTACGTCGTAGACACACTGTGTCAGTGTCATGACCTCTGAAACACTTTTTTGGTCCATACAAAAAAGCGATGTTTTCTGCTTAGGCTAAAGCTTTGACTTCATAATTTCCCAGAAAGAAACCGTGAATGGCATTGCTTTGGGGGTACTAATGCACTGGGGCTTACGGTGTAAACCGAATAAAAGTGGTGATAATGAGCAACCTGACCGTACGGATGATCTAATAGGAATAGTTCAAGAGAGTTGACGGTTTTTAATGATCCTTGACATACCGCTTTTACACAATAGAGATATGCCTTTATACAAAGCTTCCCCAAGCGCAGCGGACTCCGGGGCAGCAAAAAGGAAAGGATGTCTAACGCTGTCCAGAGCTTTAGCAATGTCAATTTGAAGCAGCTTAACCTGCCCAGCACCATAGGATGCGCACTGTAGTACTGTGCAAGCTAGAGCACTGCATGGGCCTGATTTTAGGGCCCGAGCCCGGCCCGGGCCCGCTTTGTGAAGCCCGAGCCCAACCCGGGCCCGTGACACCGAGCCCGGGCCCGGCCCGGACCCGGGCATTCATAAGTGAACCTAGCCCGGACCCGGCCCGGGCCGCGCCGTCTCAAGCCCAGGCCCGGCCCGGGCCCGGTCGTCATTTATTTTTGAGCCTAGGGAGGGCCCGCGTGTGTGTGACCAGGCCCGGTCTTAGACGCTGAAAAAATTTGTTTATTATATTTGGACCAGTGTTTTCGTAGTGGGAAATCAGACGGATCATCTAGTCTCTACAAGCACATCCTGAAATGAAACGCAAAAAATAAGGGTTTAAAAGTGCATGTAGTTTAGCTTACACCATCTGCAGTTCACGCCACATCGGCGTAATAATAGCTCGTATTCTTAAACGAGAGGCACCATCACCTCTGATGACCAGACTCTTGGCAATTTCACGTGGTTGTCTCGGTCACAAGTTGGTATTGCTGAGATTTCTTGCTCCCCATTTGAATCCACGAGTACGTGCGTGCGTTGAAATATTTTCCCTGCAGTGGTTGTTAAGCGGTGGCGCTTCTCTGGCACGCGAGTTTGATTTCCATCCATGGCAGCTGCAGTTAGATTGGTTCGACATCGTAAAACACACGTACAAAAACATAGGTGTACAGCTCCAGCGTGTCTCTAAGGGGCCCTAAACAGGGTTCCAAAGGTTGAGATTTTACGTGCGCAATCATTGGAGTACTATCCAAAGAACATCCTGTCGCAAAAATGATTTAAAAGCGTCCAGTATTAGCCGAACTATCGTTCATTAAAAAGGCCCGCAGCAAGGCCTGGCGCATTCCCTCTTTAACCGCTCCTCCAAAGCACTGTGGAAGCGGAGACGCCACCGACCAGGCGCAAGACCTGATCGGTGACACCTAGAGAAACAGGCTTGCGTCGAGAAGCGCGCAGCCTGGCTCCGCTCGGCGGTACATCACGCTTTTTAGCAGACGATGGCCAAGCTCCGCCTACTACCGCTCAGCGGGGTCGGTCGGTGGCCGGCCCGCATCGAACGACTCCTCGCGCCGGCCGTGCTCGCGTCGGCGGAAACGAGCGCAAACGAGTGTTTGAAGGCAAGATAGGGGGCTTCCTAACTCAACATGCTCGCTAACGACAATAATTGAAGATTGCCACCGACGACTATAGCGGCTCGCTAGCGGCTCGCTAGCGTTAGCGTTTCGCGGTGAACTCGTCCCACCTAGGTCGGTGAAAAGGCTTAGCATCGCCGCAGTTATCCAGACAGTGGTTTGCGAGGCCGCGACGACGACGACCCCCCGCGCAATTTTCACTGCACTATCACCCCCTTTCGCGTATTTGCAAACTGATTTTCAGTAATAGTCCCGCACTGGCGGGCGGTGACACGTTTTAGCTGCTGCGGTGTATGCCGTATCGTGCGTACACCGCACAGTGGGCTGCTTGCCGATCGAGCAGCAGATGCTTGCCGCGGTCGCGCGTGTAGCGGCCGTTTATGCCTGCAGAGAATTTCCGTGTTTTTCAGCGTTATAATACGTTGTAAACGACTACAAACTCGGCTACGCTCGTGCAACGGATTGCGACGATAAACATTCGTCCGTGCCACCCGTGCAGGACGAATACGCCATGCCGCCGGTGCAGGAGCGCTGCGCGCAACCGCGTTTCTCCCAGAGCCGGGAACGCTGACTGGCAACAGCACTTAACGGGGTCCACCAATAGCGCAGACGTACTGTTGAGAGCTTCGTACGTCACACGGGTGCGTCACAACCGCTCTGTCGCACGTCACAGCGCGCAAGTGTGGCGGCAAGGAAGCGGTAGGTGAGCAAGGAAGAAAGAAAGCATCTTTGTTGCGTGTTTGTGCGGCCCCTGCTTTACGAAGAGGTGTTGTATTTGGTATACATTGTCGTGAAGGGGTACTCTAGCGATTGCGCGATTGAAATGGCGACCTTCAGAAACCTATTTAGGGCCCCTTCAATTCCTTCCCCGCTAGGGCATTCCTTGCAACCGCATCTTTGATACGTTGTACACCCAAATATAAAACGTGTATGCAGTTCTGAAATGTGTATAAATTACAGTATAGTGACTATCAGACCTACAAAACAGGTTTTTAAACTATGTGTACAACAAACATCAAGAAGCGCTTAAAAGTAAACTCAGAATGTTCATTTTATGCACTTTTCTACACTTCACGTCGGAACTATTAATAGAGAGTTTTAGCAGTACGTTCGTTACGTTCGTTACGTTCGTTCGTTGCTACCGGGTTTTACCGGGACCCGACTGCGCATGCGCGCGTACGTACCGGGTTCTTTCCGTAGAGTGAGACGGAAAACGTGTTTTAGCACTCCGTAGCGTCGTACCGTTCGTTCCGTGTGACGGCTGATTAGCCGAGTAGTTGCAAAAATCCGCACCGCTAAAAATACGTAAATAAACAACGCAGTTTCCCCTAAAGCATTGCAAATCTAAAATAAATCGCGCTCGGCCGGACGCATTGTGAGGCAGGGGCTGCGGGGGCGGCGACGGCACCAGGAGCGAGCGCAAGGTGACGACATGGTCGCGCGCCGTTCACGTGGAGGAATGGCCTTGGCCTTGCCCGATTGAAGCGCTAGACACATGTACAATTGGTACAACCGCGATTCGTATGCGACTGATCGTTACGACTGTCACCACGACTAGTCTATGCGTGAATTTGAGACACATGGCCCGATGCGGGTGTGCGATGCCTCGGCGGCGCCGCTCCGCCCACTGTTTTTGCACCATGGTCAACTACGCACGATCGCTGAGCTGAATTTGTAGATTCCGCGGGTTTGTACGCAAGAAATGGATAAAGCAGACAATCGTGAAGCGTTTTCTGCATCGGAAACAGTCCGCGCACACGCCGGTCGCACCTGCCAGCTCGGCACACTCAGCGGCTCGAACCGGCGCAGACCACGGTAGCAACCGCTTGTCTGCTGTTCTTCCAAATCAATCTGATCACTAAACGAAGTTCCACCTGCGAGAAAGTAGGTGTTAGTGGTGAAAAATTGTGCTAGGGATTGTTCTCGGGGCTATTTTAAAAGCGGCGATCAGATATATCTGCCGCGATGCAAGCATATGCTGACCGGCCATGGATTGCCGCGGGCGCGGTGCGGCGAGTGCCGAGAGATGGCGATACCTGCCTCGGAAGCATCGAAACAGGCTACGCAGATGTCTCGGTCACCGGTCGCTCACGGCAGTTGTAGCTCAAATAAAGTTTCACATGCGAGAAGGGGATGATAGTGAGGTGAAACGTTGTGTTACGGAGTGTCATTCGCAGTTGTACCAGATAGCGGCGATCAAATATTCGCGCCGGGACGCTAAGCCTAAAGTTTCTAACACCCGAGCAAGCCGGTTGCGGCTCCGGATACGGTACACGAAGCAGAGCGCCGGTGGAGACGCCGTGCCGTGCGTACGGAACAAATCGCTCCGCAGTCCGGAGTCCTTTAAACCCGTAGCAACGTAAGAACGTTAACGAACGGAGCATACGTACTGCTAAACTATTAATGACTGGGGCTATGAATTCAAGCCCGAGCCCGGCCAGGGCCCAGGGCGTCGAGCCCGAGCCCGGCCCGGGCCCGTGGCACTGAGCCCGGGCCCGGCCCGGGCCCACCAATAATTGACTTCGGACGGCCCGGCCCGGCCCGCGGGCCGGGTCGGGTCCGGGCTTTCGGGCCGGCCCGGGCCCGTGCAGTGCTCTAGTGCAAGCAATATGGATGTTCGTCTGAATGCTCTGTCACTCAATCCCGCAAGACGGGTGCGAACAAATCCCACTTGTTATGACCATTTGTAGTCGGCTTGCCAGCAGCTTCGCAAATATCTTGTGATCCACGTTGCACAGAGATATCTTCCTGTGGCCATCCACGCTCTTCAACTTGTCTAGACTATTCAGGCCGAATAGAGGGATCATTTTAGCAGTTCTTCAAAAAATAGAATGTATTCCAAGCGAACCGGTAAGGTAGCACTGGGTGCGCAAAGGAAGTCCCTCGTTTGTATCCAAAGGGACAAGAAATATTGCGCGTGTCAGATACAAAAAATCGTTGTGAGGCACACCATAGAGTTTTATACTAATATACACTAGAGGGAGATCTGGCGCCACTGTCTACAGGAGCCGCGCTTCGGCGACTGTTCCTTCATGTACCGGGCAGGCACGTTCCCCTTGTCCTTGGCATGGCTCATGAACAGGCTGAAAAGTTGGCTCTGGCTGCAAAAAGCAACAATATTCCTGTAGAAGGTTAATCAAATTTGTTTAGTCATTATAAAATTGAACCTACAGAAAGATAAATTTGGCAGTGATTATGTAGAAGCTTCATGCACAATGAACATGAAAAAAAGTTTACCCTTTTTTTGTTGATTTTGGCTTCGAGACAAAAAAGAAGCCATATGGCTAGCTAAGCCAAGTAGGTGAGGAAAGTCGCTAGCGTCAATGGCGCCGCCCACGGCGGCCCGCGACTGCAGCGACAGATTTCCCTCTAGTTACATTAGTATGACACCTTATGAGGTACACAGAACCGCAGACGAAAAAGTCGAAGTGGCGCGATCCCGGGGGCAGGAGCTTGCGAACGCGCCGGGAAAGGGAAACAGCAGTGCGGGAGGAGGGTCGTGGGAGCGTCTCTGATAAAAGTTGACGCAGCGCGTGCAGGGAAAGGGAAGCAACTGCGTCAAAGGAGGGTAGGACGGTGCTGGGCGTGCAATAGGAAAGAGGGAGAAAACGAGAGAGAGGGAATCAAATAGACAGAGAGAGAGAGAGAGAGAGAGAGAGAGAGAGAGAGTAACTCTATTTCAAAATTCCGGTTGGGTAGATGCTTCGCTAGGTGAACGGTACGAACTTTGGGGCTAGCTGTGCAAGGGGCAGTCAGAGTGGTGACCCGTGCTGCCACACTGCTCAATAGCAAGTCCAAAAAAGTCCAATTATGGAATTTCGCCTCCCGTTCTCATAAAATTCTAGCAGTCCCCGTATTTTTTCGTACTACATACATATGGTAAACATTGTGTGTAGTTTACGATTCTCGCACTATGGCCCTTGATAATACTATTGCTAGCACAAGTATTTTTCTTTTAAATCTCGTTGTACGTTCGTTTTGTGCACCAGCAAGTGCGAAATTCTGTTGTAAATTTTTCGTCACCAGTTCCATCTGATTCGAGTGCATGTTTAACGGTTAACAATGTGTATGACGAATTCAAATTATTTCAGCATGACGTAATCTTCACTAATACAATTCTATGGAAACCCTTTAAATTGCTGGACCTTGAACAAGTCCAAGTTCGAGCTTGATTTCGTTGTCACATTATCAACTACTACAATGGAATTGCGTTTTACATGTCCCCTAAATGCGAAGTGCCTCCTGATCTGTTGGAAATAATAGGGCTTTTTAGCATAGCGGGTAACGTACTCTATGCTACCCGCCGCGGTGGCTCAGTGGCTATGGCGTTGCGCTGCTGAGCACGAGGTCACGGGTTCGATTCCCGGCCGCGGCGGCCGCTTTTCTGATGGAGGCAAAAAGCAAAAACGCCCGTGTGTACGAGATTTCGGCGCACGTTAAAGATCCCCAGGTGGTCAAAAATTAATCCGGAGCCCTCCACTACGGCGCGCCTCATCGCCTGCGTTGCGTCGGCGCGTTAAATCCTACAATCAATCAATCAACGTACTTTATGCTAGAGGCTGCTGCTAACCAGACTGGAATGCGCATGCGCGCGTTTGGAGGACGACGCGAACCACCGTAAACCGGAATGAATGCGCGGTCATGGTGAGGAGGGTCGCCCGTCAATGGAACAAATACACGCATGCCCAGTCGAGTACCGGTACCCGCAGCCACTAGCAGAGTGTGAGTTAGCCGCTATGCTAAAATTCGAATGCTGGGTGCCCGCAAGGCAAAACTGGATAGGTGCAACCATGCTACAAGCGCTCTCATGGCCAAAAATAGTACAACATGTCCAGAACAAGTTACGGCCCCACTGGTGTAGTATCGGGCTCCGTAGCCACCCATATCAGAAGAGGCCTTCGTGATCATGAAACGGCGGTTAAATAAATTATCAAAATATTTAATATTTTTATCGATAAATAATTCACAAGTATTTTTTGCTTTCTTACGTGGTGCTATCAGGTTGTTTTTAACTGGTATTTCCCATGCCCGTTTTTTGTGCGGCACGGACTACACCAGGAAAAAAACAGCAGAAAAGACACTTTTGTACAAAGTTTACTTTACCTCTTCTATTGACTGATTGATTGATTGATTGATTCATAGATTGATTCATTCATTCATTCATTCATTCATTCATTCATTCATTCATTCATTCATCCATTCATTTATTCATTGGTATAAATACCTAATCATTAAGGAATTATAGATCAAAGCAGCAAAGGAGTCTCCGCTAACGATCTCAAACATCCCCAGTGATTCGGGCATACTTCCAACGAGAAGCCGCACGATCTCTGGACAGCCAAACCAAAAGACAACGATGCGCACGATATCCAGGCAAGAGCGAGAAAAAAAAAAACATAAAGCACGGTCACCGTTTGACAACACGCCCACCGTCCTTTTAAGCCCCGCACTTTCCCGTACTCTTCGTCTCTCGCTCTCGACCCGTTCTGTGCGACTTCGTGCAGAGCTATAGCGCACAGACACCATTTCTGGGCGCCCACTTTGAAGTTGTATTGGCTGCCTTAATTACATTCCCGCATAATTTCTTTCTCGAGCGAACGACCGTATACGCTCCCGGCAATAGGCGGTTCTATTTTGGGGCTTCGGCAGGGAATCACTAACCCAGAAGTGCCGCCGTTTTGTGTTCCGAGCTATACGAACAGGCAACGTGAATGGATCTTCACAAGAAAAACGCGATAGTCGAGTGCTTCAGAGTGGGTGGGCGTAACGGCGTACGAGGCGGTTACGAGCAGACAGCCCTTTTGTTAATGAGCAGTGCAGGCTGAAGGACGTTCCACGACAAAGCTAGTCCCTTGTTTAACCGAAAAGGCTGTTTAACACAAAACAGAAAAGAAGTGCAAAGGATAGCAAGGTCAATCACTCCTACGCAGATGTCGGCTAATATTGTTAAAAATGGGAACACAGGTATGCAACGTCTACATTTTTTTTTTCACGTGCGCGTATGTACAGCCTTTGTCAAAATTTTCTAGGCCATGCCAAAAAAGAATTGGCGACAAAAAGTTAAAAGTACAAGCTCACCTCTGGAGCGAAAATAAAACGTTTTATGACCTGAAAACTGGAGAAATAGCCTTTCTTTTTTACTGCCACAAAATAACTTTGCCACCGTTAAACATTATCTTTTCTTTTGAATTCTCTGTGACTAAGAAACAGTCCGCCTGACGTAGTATATTTTTGTAAAAACCGTACGTGCACGCTGTACATGCGGATATGCATGAATGTGCGTAAGTATATGTCTGGGTACTGAGAAGTTTTGGAGGTTGAAGGTTGAAGCTTCATTGGAAAAGTGGGAGTTTAAGATTCAAATTACGGGATTTCAACGCTCTGAAGCTACGCCTGAGCCATGAAGCGGGCTTAATAAATTTTGACCACCTGGGGATTTTTAAAGTGTGCCAAAATCTCGACACAACGGCGCTTTCGATTTTCGCCTCCAAGTTTTATAAAAGGCAGCCACCGCGGGCAGAAATCAAACCCGAGTCCTCGAGCTCAGCAGCGGAACGCCTTATCTACGGAGCCAGCGCGGCGCGAATTAGAAGAGAGTAAATTTCTCTGTATAAAGAGTACGTTAGACAAGAACCACCACCTCACTTTAACTATTTGCAGCGGACTTAGAGTGACAATTTGGAAAGCTGGATTGGCTGAAGTCAGGGATGCGAGTAGACGGAGAATACATGAGCCACTTAAGATTCGCAGATTATGACGTCTTGTTCAGTGATACGGGAAAAGACGTGTAACTGATTCTTCAAGAACTGTATTCAGAAAGCCTTGTTGTAGGATTAAAGATAAAAATGATTAACATGAAAGTAACGCGAGCCTTGCATAAAGCCAACTTTTAATCTAGACGATAAAATTAGGACAGGCGTGCTGATATACGCTAGTGATGCAAAAGAGCTACCAAAACGAATACTTCGGCAATAGCACAATAGCACAGTACAAAGCGCAACAGACAAATAAAAATATTTATTCAGGGAAGCACACTTATATACCGGGTGTTCCAAATTTCGCTTTATGGTTTTTGTAAAATTCGGCACTGGGGGGTGCGGAAATACCACATCTACAAATAAGTAATGTGGCCAGGCGGACACAACGTGAGATGATAATTAACGCTATCAGCTGCCCATTTCACTAAAATTGAAAAACTAACTTTTTGTTGACTGCAGTATGTGGTTATGCTTGTATTGAAAAGTTATAGCCAGTCGGTGGCTCTACACAGTACTAGTTGGAAGAATTCTCCTAGCGTGTCTGTTCTCCGAGACATCTGACTCCAAATATTAATTGTTATTCGCATGATTACTCATGAAGAGGGTTGATCGGCGCAAGCTCCTCCCTGTTGTGACGTGACTGTTGCGGCAGTTGCGCTGTCCTATCTTGATTTCGTCAGCCAAGAGGGGAATCGTAACAGTTATAATCTTTGCCTATTCCTCCGCTCTCTTGTCGGAGTAAGCGCCGCACGCAACAGCCGCGTCACACCAGGGAGGAGCCACTCCTTTAAACGTATGGTCCACCTGTTCTCCCGCATACGCATGACGTTACCCACCCAGGCCCATTTTCTTCGCATAATTAGAGCTGGAAAGTCTTCCAGAAGAGTCTGTTCCCTAATCCACGCAGCTGTTTTTTTTTTATCTCTAAGCGTGACCCTAAGCATTCTTTTTTCGATTGCCCGTTGAGCCGATTTAAGTTTCCTATCAAGTTGTTTAGTGAGACCCCAAGTTCTTGCACATTACGTTATTACTGGAAGAACGCATTCTATATATACCACCACTATGCACGTATCCCAATATAAGACTTAATTTCCACTGGCTTAAGCCAGCCGCAAGCTCTCCAGGGTTAACCAACAGATCTCCACTGCTGCATACCCCTGGAAGTATGCAGTTGATCCAACCACTGGACTTGTGGCGGTTGCGGAGTATCTGACTAAGAGGAAGGGGAAAGCGCCTCTGAAAAAATAACAGGGATAAAATTTGGAGGCAAAGAGCGGATTCGGAAGTGTGTTTGGAAGTTGATGGGAGAGGCCTTCTTCCTGCAGTGCTCGTAAACATTATGCTGATGACAAGACGCTTGGCTGTTCCCGCTCGTGAATTCCTCTTCAAACTCGCTTTTTTTTAGGCTTGCCCCAGGCGTAAGCGCTTTTAATCCAACCCGGCGTTAACCTGTACGTAAATTACCCCAATTTAAAAAGGCTCGTTTGGACGGGACATGCATGAAATAGCTCGAAGAAATCCCATTTCCAACTTCCGCTTCGGTTTCCAGCGCAGTTTTTGGAGCGGGATCTTGGACATAGAGAAGATTATTCTCGCATTCCTTCGCCTTTCACACGACCCTGAGTAATGCCACGTGCCGGTCCCAAACCTGCGGGTGGATCGAAGACGCAGGGCGTACATTATGTATCGCATATTTCGATGCGGGCGTGAAGAAGCAAACAAGGGTGAAATTTTCCAATTAATTTTTCAGCGCTCCAACGAGACGGCGACTGAGACAATACCTGGGCAAGTGGGCGGCCGTGTTCGAGCGCGTGATTCGCGTATTAGCGAAGAAAAGCGCTCGGTGGTGTCCTGGAGCGGCCGCCAGGCTTTATTCACCACGACGTTTTATTCTGGTCACCAAAATGACGCGCGAAGTTCAAATTTGTAATTGGGGTTGGTGTTTTTAAAGACGATGGTCTTTATACGGCCAACCACGTAAACGCGAACATTTCGTTCTGTCTGTCTGTCTGTCTGTCTGTCTGTCTGTCTGTCTGTCTGTCTGTCTGTCTGTCTGTCTGTCTGTCTGTCTGTCCGTCCGTCCGTCCGTCCGTCCATCTGTCCGTCCATTCGTCTATCCATCTGTCTGTCTGTCTGTCTGTCTGTCTGTCTGTCTGTCTGTCTGTCTGTCTGTCTGTCTGTATACTCAACCGCCCGACCAAGAACCAGATGCAAAAAGTTTTGAACGCAACGTATATATATATACGCTAGACGGTTCAAACCTACTAAAACTGCTTCCATAGCTCATCCAGATTATCCAGCGCAAAATAAACCTGGGCTTCGATTAAGGAAAAATGCATGTGCCCAACCGACATTACCGACGTTCTTTTAATTAAGAATTCACAATAAGTTGGTTTTTACAGTAGCAAAGAAAACTACGCGTTCGAAAACTGTGGCGAAGAGATGGGAGATAAATGCAAACACTGAAACAAAAGGTAGCTGCTCGAGTTCCTCCAAGCACAGCAGAAACGAAAGGTCCGAACAGTTGGCCCGTGGTAATGCCAAACGCAGTAAAATTAAATTGCAGTGAACAAACCTCTATTCCATTCATCATGAGAAGAGTAAGAAGAAAGGGGCAGAGAGTAAGGGTGTTATGCCCAAGGGGCGCATAATGCTATCGCCTTGCAGCGGCATTTGCAATAAAACAAGCAAAAAGACTTCCAATTTTTCCGCGTGCGAGGGGCGCTTCGAATTTCCGGCGCGACCCCAAGAAGACCTGCGCGTTGGTCTGAACCAGGGTCGGCAACCTTTTGAAATGGAGGGCCGAGTTGCACGAACCCGACACGGTGGAGGGCCAGACGGAAAATAGGGTGGGGGACGGAGCTTTGCAGAAAAGAGAAAAACGCACCGAATTGACAATAATATTTGATAATAATTGGCAATATTCTAGCTAAGTCTGAGAATGGGGGACAATTTCAACTGGAAGCGATCAAATCTTTGTTCTTTTTTTCCGGTTAAGACCATTTCAGGTCAAAACTCGCAGAAGGGAAGAGAGAGAGAGAGGAAGGGGTGAAGGTTTCACGGCGTGCTGGGGGCCACATATTACTACATCATCGTCATCATCATCATCATCATCATCATCATCATCATCATCATCATCACCATTACCAGCCTATCTACGCCCACTGCAGGGCAAAGGCATCTCCCATTAATCTCAAATTACCCCGGTCCTGTGCTAACTGCGACCAATTTATCCCCGCAAACTTCTCGATCTCATCTGCCCATCTAACGTTCTGCCGCCCCTTGCAACGCTTGCCTTCTCTAGGGATCCACTCTGTTACCGTTAACGACCAACCGTTATCTTGTCTTCTCATTACATGCCCTGCCCACGTCGCTTTCTTCTTAGTTTCTACTACTATGTGCTTAATACGTGTTTGTTCCCTAAACCACACCGCTCTATTCTTGTCCCTTAATGTTACACCTACCACCTTCCGTTACATTCCTCGCTGAGTCATCCTCAATTTAAGTTGAACCATCTTAGTGAGCCTCCAAGTTTTTGCTCCGTAGGTGGGTACCGGTAAGATGCAGCTGTCATAGACATTCTTCTTCATGGGACAATCGTAGGCTGCCATTCATTATCTGAGAATGTCTGCCGTATGCACTGCACCCGATTCTTATCCTTCTAATTATCTCTGCATCATGGTTGGGGTCCGGGGTCACAACTTGGCCCCGGATCCGAATACTGCATAGCGGGTACCAAGTTTGCCGACCCGTGCTCTAGACCACTTGAAGACGTCTTCCAAAGACGTGGAAACCTAGTTCGAACGGGCGTAATGGCTTGTCACCATTCATGATAACTTCACACGCGCGACCTCATTTTGGGTATGTAGCGCAACGCGCTGGTTAGTAAGTCCCCCAGGCTCGTCTGGCGGTGCCTTCTAACCTAGGAAGTTGGGTAGAATGTCGCATACTCCTCGTCTTCTTCTCACCTCCTTCGTCAGGGGCCATGTTTGCGCTGCATTTCGTTTTACGAACAGAGCAGTTTATGCATGCAAAGAGAAGGTTCGCTGACGATATGATAGAGTTAACCGCTAGCTATGACAACATATGAAAAGAAACGGCGCCCAACGGCGTATTTAAAACCTATAATGCGTTGAGGGCAGGGGCAAATATCAGGAAACCCGGTGCAACTACTGATTATGGGGAAAATGTTGCCCCCCCCCCTTTTTTCTTCTGTACGAAAGGCTTAAGTGTGTCATTCTGCAAAAAGACGTCTTTTTTTGCAGTCCAGTACAAAAAATTGTTTCCGGACAATTTAATTCCCGTGGGAATTGAAGCCAGGTCTTCAGCGTTGGATCTCAATGCATTACCATTGCGCTAACTCGGCACTATTTTTTTCTTTACTGCATAGAAAACGGGCTATTATTACACAATACAAAATTCACCAGTCATTCAAGACGAAGTAAATCCCTGAAGCTAAAATTAGGCGTCCATCAAAACTCCGGCAAGCGGACACACGCGTTCGCCAGATACTGCCACTCTGGGGGGTGACTTTGCGCAGCATAAATGCTCCGCACGAACGCAGCCTGCACCCGAAAAAGTGACTTCAATGGGTGAGGAGATATCGCATGACGGTCAGGCATGCGGCACTTCCACAAACTGTACAATATCATGAAAACAAATATATCCCAGGGCACTTTATTGGTATCTCGAAAAGGCAAGAACCGAATCGTATAACAGGGTAATAATGTCCACGCCGCTTTGAACAGTTCGTGCCAAAATATCCCAGAAAAACACCGCATCCAGCACAAGGCAATGCAAATATCAACAGGATTGTGCGAAGAGACGTGTCTCATCTACTACTCGGATTCTTGCAGTCCACAGGACTAAGTGAGGTGTGGTGACATTGTGTGTCTGTTATTTTAGGACTAAGTGAGGTGCGATGACTTTGAGAGTTTTGATATGGTATTGGGGGCGATTAGGCGGAGCAATTGCCGGCAGCTATGCAACGCTAAGTCCGACTTATTCAACAATACTTACTTACTACTACCAGATTATTACATAAGCAGCAATTGTCGGACAAAGGATACACACTCCTTTTTGCGCAACCATGTTTTCACGAAGAGTGTTGATGTTCGCGGCTTAAACAAAACCATTTTTTCCTTTGGCGGAAGACACATGCGCGTGACACGCTTTAGAACACTGATATTATGGTGGCCTATGTGGGGATGGCGATAAACCAGCACTGGGAACAGAATTTCTAATAAAGTGTTCATCACAGCTTTGCTTGATAGAGAAAGCAAATAGATATTGCAGGTTAGTAGCAGTGGAACAACCATTAGCCTAGTTCGTGCCGCGGGAGAGGTGTACGTGACGGCACATGAGTACAACAGGTGCACCCGAGCTGCGAGCAACTCTGCAGTCGAAATGATTCGCGCCAACAGAAGAAACGGAAGCGAAGAAAAAGATTCGAATACGATCTAGCAGTAAAGGAGGAGGAAGAATAAATTTTGTTTATGCGAGCCTTAGTTGCTGCTGTCTGGGTACCCGCCTGGTGGGGGGTTTCCTCTAGTCCAGGATACCCTGGCCTGTGCTGGCCACCCGGGCCCTCTCTACCAGGCTACGCTGGGAGGAGAGGTCGGAGCTGGTCAGCTGTGCCGCCCAATGCTCGTAAGTAGGTCGGGGATTGGGGGTAAGAGACGGGGTTTGTTGACACCTCCATACCAGATGGTATAGGGTGCCAGGATGGGGGCAGTATTTGCAAGATGCGGGGTAGAGGGTGGGGTACATTGCAGGGAGTAGGGTATTGTGGGGGTAAGAGTTTGTTTGTAGTCGCCGGAGTTTTGTACCGAAGCTTTTGAAAAGGATCGCCTGGCTTCTACCTTCGAAGCGCGTAAACAGAGCTAAGTGCCCCGAGAAGTTTTTTGTGTGGAGCACTTTAACGACCCGGCTTGTCATCGTGGCTCGCATGGGGTTCCGGCATCCAACCACCGTAGTATTGGGACGTCACGCCCTCCAATTGTCACTTGGAAAAGATCGTTGTCTCCCCTGGTAGGGATCGAACTTGGGTCCTTCGGGTCACGAAGCCGATGTCAATCACTTTGCGCCACACAAGTACACATTACTGATATGCAACGTGTTTGGGTGATCTTAGCGCTGTGCCGGTGCAACAGACACTGCCGTTGCTAGGCCACAAATAAGTACACAATATTATAATATACGAAAAGCATCTCGAATTCACGCATTAATTACCCCAAAATATTGAAAACGCACTCGGGTGTCTCTTTATATGCATTTTCAGTGGTTGCGGTGACCCCTCTTGACGACTTTCAGTATGAACACCAGGGCTAGTACTGAAACTAGTCAAGAGAGGGTGCCACAGCCCCTTCGGCGAAAGTCAAGTAGGGTTTACCCTAACCCATATGGTGCAAGGCGAAGTGGTACAACAGCACATTCCGGGAATGTTATACGCAGACGACATTGTTCTTTTAGCTGATAACCAAACCGATATGCAGCTTTAATAAATATTAGCGGCCAGGAAGCCACCGACCTCGGGTTAGATTTCAGGAATAATGGTTTCCAATGACGCTACCACTGATGTAGTGTCTATCCAGCAAGGCGAATTACCTAGAGTAAAGGAATATAAACATTTGGGAGTGTGGATAAACGAAGGGGATAACTACTTAAGAACTCACGAGGAGCAACTTAAGGTTAAGGGAAAGCGAAACGCAGCTATAATGAAGCATAGAGCTCTGTGGGGGTATAACAAATATGAAGTAGTAAGAGGAATGTGGAAAGGAGTAATGGTTCCGGGTCTCACGTTTGCGAATACTGTACTCTGCTTAAAATCAGACGTTCTATCAGGCCTTGAAGTAAACCAGAGAACGGTAGGACGTTTGGCCTTAGGCGCGCATGGAAAAACAACTAACGAAGCAGTTCAGGGAGATATGGGCTGGGCGTCGTTTGAAGTTAGAGAAGCTCAGAGTAAAATATGCTTTGAGATGAGGTTGAGGGCAATGGATCAACGAAGGTGGGCAGCTAAGGTTTTTAGGTACCTATACTTGAAAAGCGTGGACACGCAGTGGTTAAGAAAGACTAGAAGGCTAACGATGAAAATACGGAAAGAACAGTGGAGAATCCAAAACAGCCAAGGTAACCAAAAAAGAGGCAAGGCAGATTGAAACGAATAAATGGAGGGAAAAAATGGAAGCTAAAACGTCGTTAGAGATGTACAGGGCTGAGAAATTGAACATCAGAAAGGAAAATTTCTATGATCATTCCCAGGGCAGTGCTTTGCTTTTTGAGGCTAGAGCAGGTTGCCTGCGAACTAAGAGTTTTGTGGGGAAGTATTCACAAAATGATGGGGTATGCGTGGTCTGCGGAAAAGAAAAACAGAAACTATGCGGCACATAGTGTTAGAATGTGAGGGTATCCATCCAAATCTACGTGAAGGGAATATTGGGCTTCCAGAAGCCCTAGGATTTAAGGGTATCACAGAGGAAGTTAACTTCGAGGCTGTCAAGGGGACGAAAAGAAGATTAGAATGCTGGTGGACGAAAAGCAGAGAGGGGAATATTGCCTAAGACAGTTACCACCTGTATCCGGGGAAAAAAAGTATTTCGGGCCTAATAAGCTTTAGTGCCTGCCCTAAGCAGCGCTAGTATTAAACCAAGAGTGTAAAACATGATTATATTAGTCCTTTTTGGTAAGATGAGATGTCATCACCTCGCTTCAAAGAGGAGACCAATAGCAATCATCATCATCATCATCATCGAATCACTGCTCAGCACTTGACAGTCTACTCGCGGAGTGGAACAGCTTTATGTTTTTTATGTTGTTGCGGCTCGCTCACTAATATTTGCTCACTCTTATAATAGGCTCACTAATCAGCTTTCGTTTTAAACAGCCCTTGACGCATTGTCTCTCATGCCAGGCTAAATCACGCCAGTCGTAAAAGCAGCTAAAAATCCCAGCGCTGTCCGCTGCGCTTCAGCTGTTCGATTACCATGCACAACCAAAATTTAGGATCTTTGCCATGTCAAGCCAACGAACCCAACCGTACAACCTCTAGGAAGTGAGAGTTAATTATACAGGTATTATGCAGTACCCCCTCGCCAATTGCTCAGAATTCTCGCTTCGTTCAAATTCTTTCAGGTGTATCTATTGTATGCTTTATCACCCATTTTTTCGCACTCAATTGCGGAGTACAGTGTGGCTAATATTTTCAAAGCTGCAAGTCCCCGTGATTTATTTTACCCCAATAGCAGCGGCATCAAAGCTAATAGCTCGAAGGGGGAAGACAAGACACTGGACAGCCGCCAGGAACTTGTCACTCGTTGGGCATGTTTCTAAAACTTTAAAAGCGCAGCTGTTATAGCTTTGTACTGCCCGTGCATATCGTCAACACGAAATTCCGCTCGGCGATGTGGTGAAGGGAAACATGGTAGGCCAAGAAATGTGCGGGAATGTGGTGAGGAGGCAAGAAACCCACGAGCAGGGGTTGCAACTGCTCCCCTCAAGAAAAAGAACCGCCTCCCTTGGTCGGAATCGAACCTGGACCCTTCACTTTATTAAACCGGAGCTTATCCTAATGCGCTATTACTGCATTCGGGGTGCACAACATTTCCTTTGGGTTCGTAGCGTGGGCGTTGGCTTTAAACTTGGGCTCAGTTGAAGTAGGCTTTAGCTTCGGAATTTAATTGGCAGCTTGAATTTAAGACTTCAGGAGGGTGGATTAGGAACGTTGATTTAACTCAGTTTTCGTGGAGGAAGCTTCGTTTCTTAACCATCTTTCTCCTAAGAAAGGGGCAAACCTAAGAAAAGCCAAGTCAGAGCTAGTGAACACCACCAGCTCAGCTGTTTCTCCAGCCTTCGCATCTCATTTTAAAAGGTGGCCGAATTTTTTAATCGCATCCTTGCACGCCATAGCAGCCATGCTTTGATGCGCCAAAGTGTCACGTTTAAAAACCTTACAACAATTTCAAGTCTCTTCCAAAAATTTACACTACGATTTTTACATCTGAATGGCAACTTCCGTGGCTTTTAAGCGTCAGGCTTGTGACCTGAATATGTTACTCCGAGAGATAACTTGGCGCGCGCCGACAAGATTCGTATATAAGGCCAGCTTTGAGGCTGTTAAGAGACGTACCCGGGATATAAATTCGTCTTGTTCTTACAACGCGCTAAAAGCCAGACCCTTGGGAGAAAACCCACTTCCGTCGATCATTCAAAATACCCCTGCGCAAGAAAAAGCATTTTCCGCGGGGCAGTCCAGTAGTGTAAGATAAGGCGCCACCAGCCCCTTCATGGCAGGGACTATTCCAGCAGCAAGAGAACGCACTTTGCCCCTCGTCAGCTGTCACTCAGTGCGGCCCTCCCGCCCGGTTGAGGATGGATTGCGGCACACTTGCTGGCCGACATGCGAATGCAGACGGCTAAAAAGTTTGCGGCAACTTCCTCGAAACCGCTCTCAGAGACTGAAAAGTTTCTTTCGAGTTTTCCGTGGGCGGGCGGCAGGGGAGGTGTGTTGCGTAGTCGATGACGTCTGTGACGTTCATGGCTCAGGTTGGGCTCTTGGGCTTGCAAGGTTCTCAATTGCGTCACGCCTAACTAACTTGGCTTAGAGTAAGGTTCTCGCCGAAATGACGAGCTCTAGGCAGCACCGTATATTGCTCAATTTGTGTATCAGGCGCCTCAAGAAGCCTGATACACAAATATGTGGTAAAATGTTTATAAATGAAAACTAGAAAATACATCTGCCTTAAGGAGACTTGCTGCGAGGGATCATCGGCGTCGTTCTTATAATATAATATGTATGATATATTTTATAATAGAAAACGAGTTTTTATAAGTCTATTTTTAGAAGCTTCAACACTGGTCGAGGCATTATTACCCTTAGCAACTAAGGAATCAAGCTATCTAAACCGGCCATGAAGGCATAATAAAACATTGTACATTTTAAAAGATGTAGCCGTTATTAACTCAGTCAGCTCCATTTTAGCCCCGAAAGACAGTTTTAAACGAAAAAATTGCGGGAAACAATGGCAAAATTTCAGATTACGCGGTGCATGACGTACGCAGTGGCGCAATAGGGGGAACAGTGAAAACATAGTCATTGGTGTGTTAACGTCACATTACCTTTCAAATACTACCAATTAAACGGAGCCAGAGGCAACATTACAATCGTACAGTCATGATTCTTGGATATGGCTTTGGTTGCAGGCCACCAATCGCACCAACAACTTTCTGGGAAATCATGGCTACCCCGCCACAGCGCGACCGGTGAGCCGCCATTGCTTCATATCTTCATGATTTGTTTGAAGCTTGAGATAAAAAATTCGTGCATTTAGCACTAGTGGTGCAAGGCTGGAGAAAGAGCAGAGCTGGCGATCCCTCTCCCTTCGTCGGAAGCCCGGCTGTTGCACCTCACATGGATTTTCAAACTTACCGCTGAAAGTTCTCCATGACTGGAAGGTCCGGGTCATTTTGTTCGCAGATCTTCATATCTTCACCAAAGTGGGCAGCGTTAGGACGTGCCCGGCGCATGACGGGCGCATGAGGGGCTTTATAGATAGCGCATGACGGGCATTATAGATAGCGACCTGCCCACTGCAGGCGGCGACAATCAGGGCCAGCGTGCCAAAAATTTCCCGTAAAGGGCCGGCGCGCTCCGTTAGGTGGGGCTAAGTTTAATCCCCAAACTCTCCAGGTTCACTTCGCTCACAGTTAGGCTAGATACTGTCGTATAAAAAGCAGCGGTCGTAGCAATCATTCCATATTGTACCAAACACTACCTATATACCGTACAGCAACGACATTTCACGGTTAAGTCTAGACCATGTTTACGGTATCCATACGCCAACGTACAAAAGTAAACCATACTTTTACCATATCTCCCCGCTCGACTAGCATTCTTTATTTTAAATAATTTTTCTTAAATTTAACATGCGGAGTGTTTGTTGACTTTTGCTTTACGTCAAGGAGCCTTCTTTTGACGTGAAGCTCGTCTATGCACATCCGAAAATTCACGGGCAAGGCTCGAATCTGTGTAAAGTACCTCTACGGCCATTGAGTGCATGGAAGCGCCGTTATTCTGGCTACGAAAACAGAATGTTTTTCCAGGGTACGGGAGCACTAAGCGACGGCATCCTTTTCAGCGGCTGCGGCAATTTCACCGTAACTGAAGCCATGCTTGTAGGAGCTTCCTCGGGGTGGCTTGCAAGCCCAGGAAATGGCACAGGGGGCTATGACAGCCATTTCGGATAAAAGCCTGTGGTGAGAACCGAAGTTATCTTCGGGGTATAGCTTTTGAGCCACTGCCCCACTTACCGAAGCAATTCGGAACCTGGGGAAACCGAATTGACTGTACCGTGTGGCTGCCGGTCTTGTTCAGCTGTTCGCAACTAATACCATCGGTTCCCATATGTTCACTGAAAGTACGACGCAAGGTTCATTTTGAGCACGCTGACGGGTTACATATATGAACCAGAATAAAAGTTCCGCTATACGCATTCGCCCTGGATATTTTTTTTCTGCCCACTATAAACAAGAATCGGTTATAATTGCAGTGCGCCCCTTTAGGTTTGTAGCAATAGGTCCCCCAAGTAAATAAAAAAACATTCGAAGTTATAGCCATCGGACATGCCATTATGTTTACGGTCATGTACAGATACATGTGCGTGTTTCCCAATGGTTGCGATGTTTTGATGTTGTGATTGGAAGCCCGGTTAAATAAGCAGATCTCTGTGTCTACTGGGCACTAACTCTACCTGGAAGCGTACGTGGAGGCCTGCACGGTCGCTTCATGTACTAATAGACAGGGCGTGGATATGGTGCTCAAACATCAGTCTTCCAGTTGCCAAAGGGCTTATAAGTTGCCTGTATAAAAATATATTTCAGCTACTGCTGTATGGCCATGCGTAATTACCTGTAAAAATCGTAATTCTTAATCTAAACAGTATATCAACCGCAATTGTTCCCACATCGTCATCATTCTGTTTCTGCCTGCTGCGGGATGAAGCCCTAACCCGCACACTCCCAATTTCTTTTATTCCGCGCTGCAACAATCCATTACTTCCCCATAAAAATGCCTATCTAACATCTAATCTGAACAACCTTCGGAAAGGATCTACGTTAAAAAACAAATAAATGGTGTTTGCGTTTTAGATTGCACTGTCCGTTCCTATGCAGGACCGCGGAACTGCACTCACGACAGCATAATTTTTGCAATAATGGAAAAAAATATTTCGTGAATGCATTGAGCTTCCAAGACATTTTTCTACTGTTATTGTGAAGGCGCTGGGAATTTCATCAATGAACGATCCTGATGCATATTTGCACAGTCTCTGTTTGCACGATCACATGAAGATTGTCTTCCTATATGTTGTGCTCTTATTTCATGGATCCCCTAGACGTGAGTTCCAGGTACTTTTTTCTTGTATTTGTAGCTCGTTGCACCAGTGTACGAAGGTTTGTTAATTCCAGCCGGGATAAACGAAATCCACCAAGATTGCTGAACATTCTCCAGAAGAACTTTACATATCTGTTTTGCGTGTACTTTTTCTTTCTTCGTGGCCCCTTTAAAGCAGCCATGAGGACCAAAACAAGTTTATTTCTTTGAAAAGGCTCCTTTGTCTTAATAACTATGACACTAATTTAATCACAACCTTCATAAAAGTATCTTCATTATCAGGAAAACAGACGAAGCCGTGGCGGCTCCCCAGCAACATTTTCGTTGGGCTTTCAAGACGTCACAGAACCTTCTTCGTTCAGCTGGCAGCCGCCAACCTAAGTCACCGCTAAGAAACATGACTGGGAGATTGTTGTGACGCCCTTCGCTAGTTCCCTTTGATTGTATCACTTGAATGCCGACGTGCAGTCAACTTACTGGTTTCTAATTGGCCGCATCTCTCAAC